>PYHW01010709.1:327361-363160 GCA_013186435.1 Turdus rufiventris
AAAGAGAAACTCCTGCCTTTCTCAGCAGACACCTGTCCTCCAAACTAAAACAGCAACTTTTCTTTCTTTGTCCATATATAAGCCACACATTATTATAAGCCGCACTTCGGGTTTGGACCAAAATTTTAGTCAAAATGGTGTGGCTTATAATCGTGAAATTACTGTACTTAGGTATTGTTGCACTAAGCAGCAAAGCAGTTGCAGTGAGAGCCTTTGCTGTGTGAGTTTGGGTGTGTGACCTGCCCAGGTGTCACAACTCCTGCCTGGTGCTCTGGTGCCTTGTTTATAAACTGTATTTCTCTCTACATGGTACAAAAAGAGATTAATTGGAAGAGAAATGTAAGAGATGTCAATATCCAATGTCAATGGAAATAACCTGTGCATGAAATTGCCTTTCTAAAAAATAACTGACATACCTGGTGTTTGCTCTTTTCTGGACTGACATGCCTCTTTAGGACTCCATAAAGTGAAAGCTTGTCTGTGACAAAGAGTGACAGTCTTTGGTGACTGATGGGTGGGACTGGAGATGCAGAAATCACAGCCCTTCTTGGCCACAGACTCCTGCCTCCATTCCATCCCAGTCAGTAGTAATGGATCTCACTTAACCACAGCATTGTTAAAAGTTGGCTCCCTGACCTAAACTGCCCATCTGGGTCCTCTTTATAGTCAACCAGGAGAGAACAGTGTGATAAATCATGCTTGAATACGATTGTTTTCGATTGTGGAGGTTCCTGCAACCAACTTGGAGCAGACAAGTTTTAAATCATTGCAGTTAGGAGAGATGAGTGTTTTCCATGGCCTTTCTGTGGATTTCAAAGCAGTTTAGAGCAGGTACCTGCACTCTTTTCTCTGTTTTGGCATGTTTCTATATCTGGGAAGATGAGGTTCTTATCACAGAAATTTACTGAGAATAAACGAAAAAAAAATTGTTCAGTTAGGCTTCTTTTGGTTCATAAAACAAACAAGTAAATCAGAAAACATGGGAAACAGCCAGCTTTGCTGATGTCCTGGTTATTGCAGAAGCGTTATAATGTGTGTGAGAGCAAAAAGCAGTGAGAAAACACAGCTGGTGAAGGTTAAGAATTACATGAACTCATAACAGACCTTACCAGGTTCCTTTTGTACACAGCATGCTCGAGACAGTCACGACACCTCGGAACATCTATCCAAGCTTTTTTTGTTCTTTTTTGCTCAGTTCAGTATCAGTTTTCAGCACACGGCTAAGTTCCCCTGAGCTTGCATTTGAAACTGTAATAATGTCACTTCTATGCCCCTTTTTGGGTGTAAAATGGATTAAAATCTCTGTAGAGCTTAGCACTAGAACAGCAGCTCTTCTAGGAAATCTGCAGAGGATTCAAAAGCTGGTTTTCAGCTTGGTGGTTAATGGTTGCTCGCTTTGGGATCATTTCTCACAACCTCACCCTCATTAAATCAAGCCTTGTTCTTGTTGTTGGCTTTTCTAACTTTTCCTCAAGTCATTCCATTATAAAGAACAAATGCTACCATTCTGTCAATTCTGAAAATAATGGCTAAATTTGAAAGGAGAGACCATGATGAAACTTTTCTTTAACCTGCTTAGTGATGGTTGTATTCCACAGAGCACCGAGCTTAAGGGTTTTTAAATTGATTTTTAAAGAACTTAATCCTGTTTCTTATTCTTGTCCTATTCATATGTAGTACTGGCCTAGCTCAGAAGAAAATAATTCAAGTTTTAAATGATATTTTTGGACAACATGAGGGAATTTAATTAGATTGATTTCCCAATGATACTTCTGTGATGGAACATGTCAAAATATGCACATACAGAAATTTGCTGGCCCTACCTGGAAGGGGAAGAACAGCTCTATCAAAGCACATATTAAACTGTAGTGCACAGAGGAAAAGGTGTGCTGAAATATTTCTACATGGATAGATAAGACATAAATACACCAATTATTAAATTTTTTCCCCCCTGCAAATCAATAGTTGTATTTTACATCAAATCTGTAGTCAGTAAAGATTACAATAGAAATAGTGGGGAGGGAAAGAACTATTTTTGCTTATTAGGAATTGGGGACAAGGGCAAAATGGATTGATTTGATCTTGGAATTGCTGTCCTGTCTGGGGTGTGGTGGAAATCCAAAGGGCTTTTTAAATGAAACTGGAAGTCTCAGTTTTGCAGTGGAGAAAATGTGAGCATGAGGCAGATTGGACAATAAGGTATCACTCAAAGAAAACTCTGAGAAAACAGGGAGTTTGAAAACTCTAGTGGATTTCTTCTTTTTTTATTTTTATTTTTGTTTTCTGAGTGAGATAGGAAATAAAGTGGATAGATTACTGGCTTACAGGCTGATAATAAAACAGCCAAAGCAGATGGTACGAATGATAAAGAAAAAGAGGAGCTTTATGCATAGCTCATTAACCACAGTTTGTAATTTGTTTGCAGATTTTTATGAGAAACTCTGCAACAAATAAAAGTCCAAGTTAAAAAATTAGGCAGAATTTAAGGAGGCTAAAATCAGCCCAGTTAAGACAAATATTTAATATGCTGTTGACTCAGAAACTTTTTTTTTACAGTAAATGTAAATGTTTGTCGGTTTCTTGCAAGTCTCAAAGGTAATAAAAAAGTTTAGTTGCTTGCTCTTTGATATATAAAATAAAACCTAGTGGTTATTTTAGAAAGTTTTAATGACTAAACTAAATGTGTGAACTAAAGGGAAAATAATTTTATTTTACAGAATTCCAAAGCAGATTTATTTCCTTTGTTGGCATTCATTCTTACAGCAGTGTAATTCCCTAACACTCACAAACACTTGAACATGTGTCCGCTAAACAAGTCTGTCTGAGACTGTTTGTGACATAGAGAGGAAGGGATGCTAGAGCAGCTCCTTTCCGTGTCTTGGGGTTCTTCCACGCTGGGGAAAATTGTGTTTTGTTTCTTGTGAGTCAGTAGGGATTGCTTCTGCAGAAATTCTGCAGTTGCTCTGCCTGAAGGAGCTTACAGGAAAGATGGAGTACTGGACGTTAGGATTTTATTTTTTTTCTCTTTCAGGGAATTTTCTCTCATTTGTTGTCAATAAAGACGTGCCAGGACAAGGGGAAATTGCTTCCCAGTGCCAGAGGGCAGGGATAGATGGGATATTGGGAAGGAATTGTTCCCTGGGAGGGTGGTGGGGCCCTGGCACAGGGTGCCCAGAGAAGCTGTGGCTGCTCCTGGATCCCTGGAAGTGTCCAAGGCCAGGTTGGACAGGGCTTGGAAGGTGTCCCTGCCCTTGGCAGGGGTTGGAACAAGGTGAGCTTTAAGGTCCCTTCCAATCCAAACGATTCCATGATTCTGTGAATTTGTAGAGATGCACAAAATAGGATAAAAGACTAAGACTCTTCCTCAAGGAGAGGGTTTTCATCATGCATTATCTTTGTTCAGCATAAATTAATCAAAAAATTCCCTTTCTATAGTAAAAATTCTTATTTCTTTGCCAGAGGACACTGTCCAGGCTTCCCTGTTACAACGATTATGTTGTAACATATGTATAGTTATGCATACTGTCCTGTTGAACAGTATATTTTTGTCTGGATTCTGTTTTTCATTTGCATCACTTCAGAGTTACTTCCCAGAAGTTACTGCAGGCTCTGTTATTCTAAAGGCCAAGTCAAACACTGCATGGTTTTCCTGCAGCTGAGGGATTTACACGCAGCTCACTCTGAAGCTGTGCAAACACCTGCCTTGGCAGCTCACCTGCTACAGAAGAGAAGATAGGGAAAAAAAAGAGAACTTCTGCACAAGGTTTAGTGTAATCTTTAATCAACATCAGACATTTCTCAAAGCATTAACTTGCCCCATCCAACTTAGCAAACTCTAAGTCCACTCAATTCTAAGTTATTAAAAAATTCAGCTAATCCTGGAACCTGTGTCACGTGGAATCAGGGTCATCATGGTGAGAGGAGACCTTCAGGATGATCCAGTCAATCATTCCTCCAGCACCGGCACCATCACTCCTAAACCATATCCCAAAACCCACATCCAGATCCTCTTGAACACTTCCAGGGAGAGTGACTCCACCATCTCCCCAGGCAACTTATGCCAATCCATGACTATTCTTTCAGGGAAAAATCCTTTCTAATATGTACCCAGAACTTCTCCTGGCGCAAATTAAAGCCATTTCCTCTCATCCTTTCCCCTGAGACAGAAGAGATCAATCCCAATGCAATGGATAAAAGGAACATCTGATGTGACACTGCTGATTTTTTTTGAACCTGACTATTTGCTTTTTGTCACCTAAAATTCACTGTGTGAGTTCAATTTGAGTATGACCAAATGTTTATTTTGCTGAACACTTCACAAAAACCTTTGCTCCTTAAATTGCCCCATAGAATATTATGTGATATGTCTCCTGGAGAGTAGGAGTCTCCCTGCTCTATTCAAATGGATAAGAAAGGTTTGGATCTCAAGGCAGAATTTTACTTTTTTCACTACTTTTTTTTTTTTTCTACTTTTGTTCTTGTCTGATTAATACTGCACTTAGAGCTCCCTCCATGCAGATGTGTAAAGATATTAAAGTCTTTATGGTGGTGCCAAAAAAATGAAGGGTTTGTGATAAACGACCCAGTTTAGTCTTAATTTAGAAGAAAACATCCGGACAGAATGTGCAACATGTGCACTTTACGTGGAGAAGGGTTAATTTATGTGTCTGTAAGGAACAAAAAGGTGATGGGGGTATTTCTGGCTTGTATTTCCAGTGCCTCTAATTGCTCTGAGTCTGAACTAAGGGGATACAAAAATTGATTTGATTCCAGTACTTGATTGAAATGGGGAAAAAAAAAAAAGATATTTTGATTAAATAGGAATGTGTAGGAATTTGTGTCCAAATTGGTTGAAGCTCTCAAATTCATAAGCAATGTCACAAGGGTATTGTAAAAATTATGTGACTATCACACAGAACTCTGGGAGTAATAATTAAAATCTTCAACCCCCAAAGAGCCAGGAACTTTTGAAGATGAATTAAAAAGACAAATTATTCACTATATTTTGTTTTTCTTTTGGTGGAGACAAATTTGTCATCCTCTTGTTATTTTCCTGTTGATAGTATCCCCCATAGTAATATGGTTTTTGGACCACAGTGTATAAATTCCCAGTTTTCTGTGGCGTGGAATATCACAGGAACTCAGAAATGGGGCAGTGCAGAGGAAGGCAACTTTCAGCTGTCACCTGATAAACATTTAAATATTTACCATCAAAACTATAGATTATTTAGTGCCATAAATATATACTGTTGGGCTTTTCAGCTGCTTTCATTGCTTCTTGAAAGCAGATCAGTGTAAAAGATCTGCAGTATTTTGTATGAGAAGCTTTCTGATAAAAAAATCAAATATTGATATAATCCTTGATAAAATCAGTAACGACTGATAATTCCCTGTAATGCTCTCTTAATTTTGCAGGAAAGAAAATACAATTTGCTTTTAATGAAACTTGCCAACAGTCTGCAAAATAGTTGTTTAATCAAGATGGCATAAAATAATGTTCAACTACCTTGATTAGAAGAGGTATTATTGTTCTCCAGTAATTTATTTTTTTCCTCAAAGCCACTTTTAAATATTGAGTACCTCCAGGATTTGTGTTATATAGCTTAAGTTCAGTGGCCTGTACAAAGCCAGATCACTGACTCTCTATTTCTTTTACAAGTGTAAATGTAAAGCATTACAGAGCTTTGTGGGCAGCTGTAATGGTTTCTTCTTCATTCTTCATCACACCTATGAATATCTTCCCATTTCTAATTGCCAGGAGGTTTAGGTTCTGTGAAGAGTCATTCTCTCACACTTTTTATTTTCTTTTTTTTTTTTTTTTCCTGAAGATATATTAAGCCTCCAGCTCTTGAAGTTGACTTCATTTTATACTTTGGTTCCCATGGCAGTATTTGATAAATCATTATCCACAGATGTGGTCTGCATTAATTGCCTAATTTTCCACCTAATGGATTGAAATTTGAACAGCTGTACTGGTTTTTAACAAAATGGGAGAAGAGAAAAAGCAGGCACAGGGTGGCTGAAGTCAGCTTGTGGCAGGATTGAGAGAACTCACCTTTTCCTTTCTAATTAGACCTGCTAGTCCCTGGGGGCTGAGGCCTTGAGAGGTGTTTGGGAAGGCAAAACGTGAGCAGCAAAATTTGAGGGAAGGGAAAGGATCAAGCAGAAGATGCTTGGTTCTAGAACAGGATGAAAGTTACCTGACTGGAGCTGATCAAACATCGTGAATCCTTGGTAAGCATGGCTGAAGGCGTCCTGCAGTGCCTGGGTCACTGAAGAGATTCCAGGGGCTCCTCTCCTGACCCACAATGTTTGACCCACACCTTTCTTGTCTGACTTTGTTATTTTGGTAAAGTACAAGGCTACATGGTCTGGTAGTTATATTTCTAGGCAAGAAATGCTCATTCAAGCCTGAGTTATCTTAAAACTCATTGCCTCATATTACGCTGTCTTTCTGGATATTATTAATTATTAATTTTTTAGCTTTGTCGTCCTTTTCTTCCACATTTTATGGGGTTAGGTCTACATGAAAAATTCCCATTGATGAATTGTGCTTTTCTCTGTCCTTGTTCAACCTTGTGGTATTCCTTGCTCAGGTGATTGCAAATTAAAGATACTTTCTGAGCTTGCCAAAACTGACACACGAACCTCTGAGAGCTTTCATAGCTCATGGCTCCAGGAGAACTGAAGTCTTTCACATTGCCATCTGCTTTCCTCTTGTCAATTCTCATTGGAAACCATCAAGGCACATGTGTTTCCTTGCAGCTATTTTGAAGAGATTTGCATTTATCAGTATAATCTAATTAGGTACTTTTATTAGGGTTGAACATTTAAATGCTTGAAGAAATGGGATTAACTTTTTTTTTTTATTTTTTTTTTCTAATTCATTGTAGTAGGTGTAATCTATTAACAAAACCATTCCAGGTCACATGTGTACTTCATCTCCTGCAGCAGCAAATGATGCAATTGCTTTTCTTTACCTTTTGTGATGAATCCAACCGATAAAGTGTTCTTGCTAATAACGTCTTTGACCTGTGTATTTTTCTTTTCTGATCAGAAATTTTCTATGAACAGTTCCATTTGATTGACTTTGTCCATTACATAAAGTATTTCCCCAGTGATTTCTGCAAACAATATTTAGCTCCTAATTATTTCATACACAGCTGAATGATTTCAATAACATGTTTTCCATGTGCTGCCAGACTGTGCCAGCTTGCCAGAGGGCTGGGGGTGCTCATCCTCTGTTTCAGCTAAAGTTAGCAGAGTGCAAATTGTATTGTGATGTTACAGTCTCTGCAGCAGGACTGGAGGAAGGAGCCTTACTGTTCCTAAAATGAATTAATTTCTCAGAATCTGGGGATTTTGAAGTTTTTCCTGTCCAGGTGGAAAAAGAAAAAAAATAGATATTATTATTATTTAAAACAAAAAAAAATTTAAAGCTTGCATTCATAGCCAGGTTATGATCCATAGGAAGTCTGGCTAAAAAGGCCAATTATTAAAATTATTTTAGAAAAAAAGAGGAAACTGAGGAGGTAAAGAACAGCTGCTGAATTAGGTTAACTCTACTGTCCTCTTACTCTTAAAATATATTTAGCTTTTGCATAATTTCAGTTTAGTGTTGCCGTTTTACACAAGGGAAAAATACCTTCAAATTACTTATATCAGATAAGAGAAAAAAGTGTGTGTTTTTTCCTCAATACCCAAACTTTGTTCATATCCATAGTCCATTAAGAGAGCAACAATATTTTGGATATTTCTGTGACAAAAGCTGTATTGAACAATACAAAAAAAGAAATAAGTTCTTCAGAATTACAGAGCATTGCTCATCAGCTGAATGTATTTCCAGTTACATTGGATCAGTCACAGAATAACACAATAGTTTTTTAATCATATTTAATGCAAAATACTTTGGTGATGAAAGTATCAAGAACACTGCAAGAGATTATTCCTCTCAGTTTATTAAAATATAAAAGCTCTGTTGAACATTTAGCTTACTTATAAAGGTTTGCATTATTTGCCAAGTGTATCTGTGCAATTTCATATTCTGCATAAAGAATATTGCAGTGCCTATGTGACCAGAGAGTTAAAAATAAAAGAATATTAAAAACGAGATTATTAGGAAGGCAGGGAAGCAGTACTGTGATTTGGTTTAACAGGGTGTGTTCTTTGTCCATAGATAGCGTTGTCAAACAGACCAAAATAACTATTATCTTTCAGAGGAAATTAAATTATTCAAAGTCTGGACGAACAGTGGCTAGGATATAATATTACAATATTTCTGAAAGGATATGCCCTTTGCAATTTTGTTACTTTAAAAAATATGCATTATATTTAAACTGAGTGTTATGTAAGCTCTGAGAATGTTCAATTCCCCATTTCAGTACTTACTTTTTTTGGTGTACATCTGTGAGAATAGTTAACAGTGAATTTTTATTACCTGGAGACACATGGAAATAAATATTTACCATAATTTAAAAAAAAATCTCATTCCACTGTAGTGTTTGCAATTTATGAACTCTCATTTTTTTCAAAATAATTTATTTTTCTATGAAATTCTATAGTCCTAAGGAGCTGATTTTTTCCTAGTAGATTTCATCCTGTTTCCTTGCAACAGCAAGGATTTCCAGTACATCCAAAATATTCCTTAGAATATTTTCTAAGGGTGACTTCTGAGCTTGTGTCACACTAGATTTAAGTAGCCCTCCTCTTAGGCCATGATAATTAATGAAAATAATTATTAGGAGAAATTCAAGGACTCAATTCAAGGATTAATTTCAGCCTCTGGTCAGTTTCTATGTACCTGACAGTTTCTAATTAAGGAGGATTTTTTCTCTGTCTATCATTTTAACATGTTTTTATGTTCTTGTGTTACATCTGATCTTTCTAGTTATAACAAAAATCCTGCAAGACTCTAGGTAAGCAAATCTGTTTGGTTTTTAGTGACATGCATTACCTAGAGTAATTTTACACGTGTCTTTCTGACTATAAATATTTCCTTAAAAACATACATTTAATCTTCCCTTACTCAGTCTAAGCAAATTGGAAGCCACATGTCCTGCTTTCTTGGAAGTTACAGGTAGTAAAGGCTTCCTGTGTGGCAAAGGAACCCAACAAGGACTTCCAAAGTTGAAGTCCTGTACCAGAGACCATGAAAATGTTATAGATAATAAACGAATCGAGACAAATTAAAAATATTAAAACAACAATTTTTATTTTTGCCACCAAAATACGGTCCTGGGAAGCCACAACCAAAAAGACAGCACCGAGCCTGGGTTTGGTGCTGAGTGAACACACACACTGATCTGACCTCTGTCGCATGAGATCCCCCTCTGCTCACAAATACCGTCCTGGGCAGTCTGTTTTTATACAGTTTTTCTGGCCTGGGGCAAAGTCCCTTTGTTTCTGCCGTGGATTCCCATATTCATGTCGTTTCCATTCTCCACCATGGACTGGACAAAAACAGTTTCTGGGCAGGGATGAATTTTGATGTGTGAAGATTTTGGTTTGCTGGAACTGGGTATTGAAATGTAGGTTTTCCTGAGGACCCTGGTTATCTTGATTGGTGGGGATTAAAAAGTCCTCATGGCCGGGGAGTTTCCTGGACTGTCCCATAAGGAGTCACCTCTGTTGGGGCTGGTTCTATTAATTTGCTGATTGTGGCAGTGCTGGAATCCAGTGAAGCAATCTTTCTCCTCTCTGGGGCTCAGTGTACCTGAAATTATTTTATTAAATTCTTTATTTCTACAAACATGATTTATCTTTCACAAAACATTAATTACTTTATAACATATATCACAAGAAGATTCCGGGTGGGGCTTCTACCTACAAAACAGGGATGAGAGGGAGAAGCAGTCTTGTCTTCCAGACAGCACTCCTGGTACATCTCCCTGGAACACTCAGTAGTCAGCCTGGAAATAGTTGCTGGAATCCAATGCTCTGTCCTAATACTTTTCTGTAGACTTCTCCAGGTAAGAACCCAGATCTCAGCATAGTATTTTGGAACAGAAGCTTTTCAGAGAGACTTCTGGGCTCTGGATCAGAACACATGGAGGTGTGTTGTGTTGGGACAGTGCCTGATATGGTTAGATGCCTTCTGTCTAGTGCTCAGGGGTTTTGGGTCCTCCTTGTGAGAAAATATTGCAGTCTGGCTCTTAGAGTCTGTTCTGAAAATGGGGCATCTAATTTTCTTTGGGTTTCACTAATTTGATACCATATGTGCTAACCCTCTGACCTCCTTTGCTTGTTCAAAAGCTGAAGTGATTTCTTGGCCATATATCTAAGGTAAAAAAGTGTGGGGTTTTCTTTAAAAATGGGCGATTGTTTGGAAATTGGTTTTAGTTAAATACTGGCATTCAACTGCAATACCTGACTGACAACATGAGATCCCTGAACACTGGAAATAGCCTGCAGAAAGAGCCAGGGGGTATGGGTTTTGAGCATTTGTGATGCTGTTGCTGAAATGCGTTGTTTTATTTTAAAATACATACTTTGAAAATGACTACCAAAATGAGTAAATGCTTGAGAAACTCAAGGTATTCATCCAAAGGTTCATCCAAAGTGAAAATTTAAATAATGTGTGCTAGTTTGAAAAAAAAACAGCGGGAGGAATCAGCACACAAATATCTTGCAAGAGATTTCAAGTCAGAACCACAGTTTAACAGTAAAACAAAATAAAGAGAAACACTGGCTTAAACTGACAAAGTCAAAATAAGAGCTGACACCCTGTTGCTCATGGTGGTGGCAGCAGTCTGATTGGAGTGATGGATTTCATTTTTGTTCAGGGTGGCTGCTGTTTCCCCAGAGGAATTTATTATGGTTGAGTCATGAAGAAGATAAAGTACACTGCTCCACCCATCTTAACAGCTCATGTAGGCGGTAGAATAGATACTTTTGGTTGCACCTTGCATTGCAGCTCAAGACATAATGCAATTATGGCCTCGTATCCCTGTACATAGGTAAGACTTCTGATAACAGAGGCTTGTTAGATAACGGCAGAAGGTGATTGGGAACAAAATCCAGACATCTGGACTTGCAGTAAGATATGTCTTTTTATCAATGAGAGTAATAACAAAAACACAGAATCACTGAGGCTGAGAAAGCCGTCCCAGACCATGGAGGTCAAGCTGTGCCTGGGGATTCCAAACCTCCCTGGGCAGCCCCTGCCAAGGCCTGAGCACCCTTTCCATGCAGAAATTGCTCCTGCTGTCCATGTCAAACATGGATTTCTCTCTAGGAAGAGCCATTGTTCAACAGCAAGTTGTAGTTTTGGTACACAAATGAGCAGCAAAACTGGCTTCTGTTAAACAGGACTTGACACTAACTGATTACAATTATCTCTTTTGGAAACAAGATAAAAGTTTGACGCATTAAAATTCAAACTTGTTTCTACAGTGAGTGTCTTTCTTGGCTTGTATGACCTTTTGCAGCATTGTTTTTGTAGAGAAAGAAGAAAATCTTCAAGAATCTATAATGAATATTCAGTTCTTTAGGCACAGGATTCCCTTCTACTGTATTTGAAGGTGTTTTTTCTTCCTCAGTTCTGACTTCAATTTTTTTTTTTTTTTACATTTATTGCTTAGATTCATCACAGAATTTCCTTCCACAGGTCTTTCTCTTAGCAGTTCTTGGAAAATTGGTTTTATTATGAATTGTYCTCTTCCCTCYCTGTGTATTGAGACAACACCTATTCAAAAGCTTGGGTGTTTTTCTGAGGATCAGAGTATAATTTTTCATATGTCAGCCTCTGGGTGACTCGAAGCCATTCTATCAATACCTTTAATAGTAGGAAGGAGTACACTGAAATCACGAAGTATCCCACTTCACAGTGGTGCTTTACACTGCACTTGGTTGAGCAGCCACGTGGACTTCAGGATATCATAAACTCTAACAGTCACTATATCAGTGGAGAAAACAAAGCAACAGAATTAAGAGAAAAATAAATGTTATATATGTATTTGGAGGATAGATTATAGATTTTTAGCAATTTTTTTTTTTTGTGGGTTGTCTTTTTTTTTTAAGTGAGCTCTGTGCCACTTTGTCACTTAGGCAGGTGCAATATCTAACTAAGCCCATGATATCCTTAAATACTGGCAACTTCAAGGGAATATTTTACTTGCTTGCACATACAACTCATTGTAAAATTTATCTCTTTTTGGTTTTGTTTTCCCTTACCAGCAATCCTGTTTTGGATTTGTTTAGCGACATTATGCCTTGCTGACTTGCACTTCAGCGTAGGCATCACTGTGTTGGACATTATTACTTCCATGAACTCTGTGTCAGCATCTGCAGCTTCAGAAACTTGTTCTAACAGGGTAGTAGCCCTTGCTACCATAACCTGGTCATGTGCTGCCCTATAAGTGAAGAATACTTCTCAAAAGGTGGGAAGGTCATTTCCCTTCTACCACCCTGCTGCAGTCCTGCTGAAGATATTATCTGTATTTAGTTATGGAAACTCCTAGCATCTCTGGGAAAACTATGGAGCAGATAAAATCTCTCAACAGCTGTATTTCTGTGTCAGCATTAACAAGTGATACAGAGAAGTCATTGTCCATAGCCAGTGTTAAAAGCACAGCTGTTTCCTGGCTCAGGTTAGTATCCCCAGAGCCTGGGATTCCTTATTTCTGGGTTCTCCCCTCATGGAAGCTGCTGGGGTGCTGCACAGGGCCTTTGTGAGCAGGTGGCAGTTTCCTACTGTCGTGTGATGGGACACATACCTGTTAACTGGTCTCTTGTCACAGGCTCTGGGTATGATCATGTGAGGATTAATGTCCAAATGTGCACTGGGTGTGCATAGGTGGCACTGGAGGACCCTTCAGAGGTCAGCTGAGTACACACAACCATTTGTGTTGTGTTTCTGGGTACCAATCTCCTTTGCATACTAAAGAAAGCAGCCAAATATAATTGCATTAATAAGTGAAGACAGCAGCTTCCTGGAGTGCTTGAGGAAGTTGCCACATCTGGCAATGCCTGTTGAGAGGGAAGGCTGAATAGTAATGAAGGAAATGGATTTGAAATGCTTCCTGATAGGGAATGTCTGTGAGTGAAATGCTGACAGCAGGCACATGCATGGAGTCACTTCTGACGCTAAGGAGAACTGCTGGCAGGCATCTGAGGCCAGAGCTGAGTCAATACTTCTCCTTGTGGTGTCTGTGTGAGCTTGTCACTGTTAATCCCGTTAACCCTTTGGCCAGATGATTGCAGAAATACTGTGTCCTGTCAATATCTGACAGCAGGCAGGCTTTGAATCATGCATACACGGTTAG
Source organism: Turdus rufiventris (assembly GCA_013186435.1). Classification (NCBI taxonomy): domain Eukaryota; kingdom Metazoa; phylum Chordata; class Aves; order Passeriformes; family Turdidae; genus Turdus; species Turdus rufiventris. Next base: position 340,624 of record PYHW01010709.1, read on the forward strand.
CTTTTGAACTGGTAGCATCTCTGATTTATTTGCTGCTGCCTCAAGACTTTCTGTCTGTTTTAAAATAATGCCTGAGTTATATTGTTACTGGGAGATATATAATGGCTTAGCTTTTCTGTGGCTTTATGTTTTCTTTCACTTACCTTAATCATTCAGCTTCACTAATGTGCAAGTCACCAATTTAGGTTCATTTTCATTAAACTTGTGCCCATGTTATAAAATAAGGTGGAAATTTTCTGCTAAGCCAGATGCTAGGCAGAGTCAGCTGTACTTGTTTAGAATGAAACTGCAACCTCATTAAATCATAGCTTTCATTTTCTTGCTGCCAGCTACTACATGCAGTGAGGAATCCATCATCTGCTTTTCAGCCACAGCCCTTGTATGGCTGATTTGCAAATGCTCAAGTGAAGTTGCAGAGCAAATGAACATTGGTGAGCTCTTGCCAGAAATGTGAAATATGTCTGCTCACTACTTGGGCTCCATGATGGGACCACAAGTCAAACATCACCTGGTTTTCTTTTGGTGTGGGATAGACTGGGCACTGGAACTTCATTTAACTAAAGTTAAGTGAGGAAATAGTTCAGCCAGAAGCAAAAGTAATCCCTTAACTGGAGTTGACATTTTTAGTGCAGAAAAACACACGGTTGAAGAGCAGTGCCCATGAAATACTTTCTGTGGACTGGTGCCAAAGTTCAGAGCCTGATAGTGAGACATTCTGGTTTTCACCCCACTTCTTGAATGCTGGAAACATTGAGCCCTTTGTTTGTAATGTTTCTCTATACCTACCAAAGGAAAAAAAGCCTTGGGGTACAGTGACTATGACTTCCTGGGGCATAGAAAACAGCTACCGTTGTACTGCATTATTTTAGCAGGAATAGCTGAGGTTTAAGTATGTTGTTTTTAACTGGGAAGATGGGTGGGATCATAGATAGTTTTCTGTGTTGCTGGGAGCCTTTGGGGATAGAATATAGGGGGGAAACACTAGTGCCTCCTCTGTACTATGTTCCATAGGTACCTGAAAACCAAAACTCTATTTCATATGTTGAAAATATTGGGTGGGATGTTCTCACATCTCTCATGGCACAGCTCTACTAAATAGATGCTTGTTCTGTGTGTGTATCAGTGATTGGAACTGGTGTTTTACCTGTGGCAGTTTGATAGAAGGAGTCAAACTTAGGCAAGTGTCACTCTACATTTCCATGGGGTACTCGCAGTATTTGGGTCACAGTGCAGAAATAGGAAAAATGCTGCAAAAGATGAGAAAAATGTATCAGTTTCTACACAGGGGAAAAGTTAATCTGGATTGTCACCCTGAAAAAATAGTGAATAAGAGGAGAGGTGAAAATGGTCTAGAAAGTTGTTATGAGAGGAGAGGGAGGGGCTGATTTATTTGAAGATGGTTTCTCACTGTTGCTTGGAGATAATACCTGTGGGCAACCTGGTAGAATTATCAAGCATGCGGCTTAAAGCAAATTAAACCCAATCTTATTTTGGCATGTCATAGTTACATCACATAATTCATGTCGATGGGATATTTTGAGACCTAAATATAAACATAAAACAAGGCCAAACATGCTCAGGAGGTGCAGGTGAGAAATGTTTGTAGAGAACATGTGCAGTTGAATATTAAGCACAGTGGTCTGTCCTTCCTATGTCTCCAGCTTCAGAAACTCTCAGGCTACAGATTGCAGGGAGCAGTAATTCTGTCCATGTACAGTAATTTCACGACTATAAGGCGCACCCTTTTGACTAAAATTTTGCTCCGAACCCAGAAGTGYGCCTTATAGACCAGTGTACCTTACATGATGTACAAAGTTGCAAAATTTGCTCTCCYGGAAGTGCGARCTGTGAGCTGAGCCACAAGGAGGGGCGGYGCCACTGGAGCCGTGAGGGGGGGGGCGGGAGCAGGCAGCCCCCGGCCAGCAGCAGCCACATGGGGAGAGAGGGAGCGGGCAGCCCCGCGYGGCCCCAAGTCGCGGGCAGCCCCGAGCCATCCTGAGCCACGGGTCGCTYGGAGCCRTCCCAAACCACAGGCAGCCACGAGCCTCCATGAGCTGTGGCRGCCCTGARCTGCMCTGAACCGCAGCAACCCCGAGGTGTGAGCCACTKCCGTCCCRAGCCCCGCCTCACCAGCCGGGGRTGGACAGGAGTGCCAGGCCCCGCGCATSGGGAGGGCGCTTGGGGCTGCGTTTAAAGACTACACCAATCTGTGAAAAATGTTTGCAAATTGAGCACCTGCCAGTAAACTCCATGATCGCGGGATTCCGTTACTAATTTGTTACTTTGTTGCGCGCGGCAAGGATCTTCGCAGCCAAAAAAAAAATTAAAAAGTGCGCCTTATAGTCCGGTGTGCCTTATATAATATACAAAGTTGCAAAATTTGCTGACTCCCAGAGGTGTGGTTTATAATCCGGTGCACCTTATGGTCGTAAAATTACTGTACTTGTCTTTGTTTTCCCTGTGTGGTCACTGCTGGCTGGTGCACAGTTGGCAGCATGGCTTTACTCAGTGTGACATGTCTCACTGGACCCGTGGGGAAACGTACTGCTGCTTTAGGATCTTACCACCTAAACAGACTAACCCCAAGGTGAGGGGATGCAGAGGGAAAGTCCTGTGTCATGGCTGTACAAGAAACAAGATCCATGCCTGTTTGGAGAAATGTCTGTGGGTCTGTGAGGTTGGTTTTGACTTTGGGCACAGGAATCTGGTCTAACAGAAGGCGTGAATATCTTACAAATCCATGGGGTTTTATCTCTGCAGATGAAATGAGAATAATTTGAGAGCTTTTCTTGTAAGAAATGACCTGATAAAGCCACTTTTCCTTTCAGTGATGAGTTTTCAGTTTAGATGTGTCCAAATAGTAATTTTGGAATTACAGCTCTTTATTAAAATCAAGTCCCACTTCTCAGGCTGATTATTCTGCTTGGCTTTAGGATATATGGATTAGTTTTTTTTGAGTGGGTTGGTTTTAATGTTATGCACCTCTCTGGCCTTAGGCCACCAGATCACAGTAATTTTGAGTGGGGGGTCTTGAGACCTCTGCTGTGCTGTTTGATTTAAATTAAAGGCATTAAAAGTATTCTTCTTTCTTTCTAAAAGGAGAAAAGTCTTCATTTCAATGAATTGAGAAAGTGAATTGCTGACATCCAGTGATGAATTGTCTTTACAGAGATGGTGGAAACATAATCATGGGGAGCGCTGCAGATTCCTCTCATCCTGATGCAGTTTTTCTTCAATTTGATTACTTTTTAATCTTTTGTATGAAAAATTGTAAAGACAATGACAGTAAGACGTAATTATGAGTCAGTAGGATTTTTCATAACACTTCTGCTACAGTTTTCTGCCTACCAAAGCCAGTGGACTATTCCTCCTATCACCAAACCAGAAAATAACTGAGCTGCACTGGCCAGTGAATGAATGTCCTCAAGTACAAAGCTGGACTTATGTTGCATGCATGAGCCTGCTGTAAGAAGCTTAGATTAGATGTTTTTATATGGCAAACTCTCCCCCAGTAAATTCCCAGTAATCTTATGATATAAGCAAGTACTGGATCATGTAAAGAATAAAATAATGCTCTATTGTACAAGCCATTGGCTATTTTTTAATTGTATTGCTCTCTAAAATTTTGAAGTCTATGCATGACAGATAAAATTTCTTAGAATAAAATCTAATTTTAGATCTAAAAATGGGTGTTAATGTTGTAATAGAAATGTAATAGATTTTGTGTCTGGATTTCTTTGCTTCCTGTGTCCTGCCCTGCACATTTCCAGGGGAAAGCACATTGTGTATTCTTTTTTTCTGTCCTTTTAGAGAAGGTAGGAATCTCAATATCTTCTGTTGAGAATATTTGAATTAATTATTCAGTATAAATTCTCCTCCAAAGTTCCTCTCTCTCTCCTCCTAAAATATTGCCAAATCAGTTTGGTGAGGAGAGGTACAAGCTTTGAGTGAGAGCATTTAAAAATTTTCATTTTATATCTTTATTTTATATAAAGAATATTAAATATTTTTATTTGAATTTCATTTTTGTTCAAATCAAAGGAAAAAAAGAAAAATGTGAAATCCTTCAGCTTCTCATACAGCATGGAGAAGGATATACATAAAAGATACAAATGCTATAAATAGAACTAAATAGTCATAATAATCAATTATTTAGTCAGAATTGAGAATATTTCATTGTTGTTGGTTGAATGAAGGAGCTCTAAATCTAACCCTAACCCAAACCCAAACCCTAACTTTTAAACTAAAGTTCTGTGGAACTCTTTCCAGTGGTAACATCATTTTCTCTTTGCAGCTAAGTCTAGAGATAGTATAGATTCCTTTTTTCCTTCTTCTTCTTAGGAAATGGAAATTATTACTATCCAGGCCCACTTTCACATCTCCAGTATATGGGGGGAACTTCACATTCTCTTGTTTTCAGTAACCGTTTACCTTGGTGCTTAAGGGCAGGCAGGTTTGAAATCTCAAACGTGCCAAAGAGAAATGCATGTTAAAACCCCACACTGCATCGTCGATGTCATAGGCTGGCATGAAATGCCAATTTTACACATTAGGCTTTTGCATTGTTTTGCCTCTTAAAAGCAGAAATGTCTGTTCACCAATTTAGCTTTCATGAGGGGTGTGTGTGCGTATGGAATTTCAACCACTTGTTTTATCAGTGTGGATACAGTATTTTACAGTGCTAAAGACAAACAATTACAGTAATATCACGACTATAAGGCACACCGGATTATAAGGCGCACTTCCGGGTGTTGGCAAATGTCCAAACTTTGTCCATATATAAGGCACGCTGGATTATAAGGCACATTTCTGGGTTTCGATCAAAATTTTAGTCAAAAGGGTGTGCCTTATAGTTGTGAAATTACTGTACTTTAATCTCCCTTCTGTGGCAAGACCACCACACTCCACTCTGAAGGACCAACAAGGTGGGTTTTAAGAATATGGAGCTGGGCTCATTTTGTGCCAGGCATGTCAGGGTTTCCTTACAGGAATACTCAATAAAAAGCAAGTTCACTCACATATAACCACTGATGAGTTTGCAAAATCCTCATAATGCTGTAAAGTATATTTGGCCTCTTGGGAAATCCTGTCTGGGAGAGACTGCAGGTCTTGATGCATGTTTTCATTCTGTTGTTGATTCTTCCCTCTCCAAATGGTTCATCATCCTCAGTTATTTAATAGATAATCCTAAGTGTGCTTTAAATAATTGCCTTGTGACTGTTGAAAGCTCACAGTGAGACAACCACCACAGTGTGAGATTTTTTATTGATCAGAGAGTATTGTTTGAAGCAGAAGAACTTGAACTAAGAGGGTTCTTCGTAGTAGAACAAATTTTCAACAGTTGTATCTCATACAAAGGAAGTACTTATTAAGGAATGTGGTTGAATGCATTTTTCATGTTGTCAGTGAAGCATCTGTTGTGTGATTTTGATGATTTTGGATTTCAGAAGACATCAGAAGCCAAAAGATTGGATTTAAGGGTTCTATGCTTGAAAGAAATAGAATATTTTGCTTTAATTTCCAGATCAATTGTATATTTTTAGGTTGCATCTGCTTTGGTAAATGGTTATAGTTAATATGTCTGAAAACTCCAGATTAAACTGAGATTGTGTATGTGCAATTGTGCCAGGTTATCTGAGGTTTTTTGCTCTTCTTCCTCTTACTAGGACAGATTGAATTTGATGGTAGTCCTCACATTTCTCTTGCTCTTTTAAGTGCAACCATTCTCCCCTGCCTCCTTCCGTCCCATAAATGTCTTGTACTTCAGCCAGAACTTGTCCTGCCTTTTCCTTTAGAGGAAGCTCACACAAATCTTTTCACACAAAGGTATTTCCACTGACAGATTTCAGAAACAGATAGCAGAGCCTTCTTCAGGATTCTCTGGGGTGTCCTGCGTCCTAGGATTTTAATGTGAAGGTCAGCAGCATCCTGGCTTTTCCCATTTAAGAGAAGCAAACAGGTAAACAGTTCTAGAAGAGAGGAACCATGCAATAATACTGGCTGCTTCTTCCATGTCAGGAAAAAGAAAACCTGTACTCTGCAGGCCTCTGCTTCTGTAGCTCTGAATATTTTGCAGTGAGGTGGCAAGTCTAGCAAAAATAACCCTGCAATGTTTTGATTTCTTCCATTGTTGCTATTTCTGGAAGCAAAGGTCTGTTTCCCCAGACTCCCAGGGGCTTAGAGAGTCAGTGTCTTGTCTTGGAAGAGTTAACCCAATCTACTTGCTTGAACTAACCACCAAAATATTACAACAGTAACTTTGAACTTCCTGTATTTTTTTGTGGAGGCACTGAACTGATGCCTGGAAAGGCTGACCTGGAACAGAGACTAAACAGAGCAAAAGGAATAAAATAGGTATTTTTTGAAAGGATACATCTTGGGCAGTGTGAGGGCCTGGCCAGGGCTGTACCCAAGCTGAATCCAAGACAGATCCCAGCAATGAGTTTTTACACTTTTAAAAGTTTTGGTTCATCTACATATTGGGGTCAATTGTCCAACCACAGCCCCAGGTTATGAAGTCTCAGTGTCCTTGCTTGCCCCCTTCCCTTTGCTGTTGTTTATGCTTTTTGGTTTATGGTTGTCCTTGATTCTCTAGCTGGGAAGGGGTTGTTTTGTCTGACTATCCTATGAAGAGAATATCTAATATGAAGTTTCAGAGTTGCACACCAAACAGCAGAGAATCTGAAAAATAGAAAAGCTAAAACCCAAGGCATCAGTGTCTGCTGTCATTTGGTACATCCTGCTTTTCTTTATTCCCCACTGCACAGCAGGCAGGCATGGGAACACCTCTCCCATTACCAGGTTGTTGATGAGCTTGTTCTCAATGTGCTTTTAGCTGTAGGCAGGGAAAAATAACAGAATCCTTGGCTTCCAGTTTAAAGCTGGAAAAATTGAGTTTCAGCTGCTCCTTACAAGCTTTGTACAACAAGCTGAACAGGAGACATGAGGACTGTTTTGTATGCATAAGCCTAGAGGGTCTTGTTCATTGCAGATGAAATTTGTGGTGAACACATCTCCACAACACGAATTCTAATGTCATAGCTTTACGCTGAGTGGTTTAATTTCATGCCAGCTTTAGATAAGAGGTTTTTTTGTTTCATTCCTGTGGTTATTTAATAGCCTGTTGTTAAAAGTCAGCACTCAGGTTTATGTCCATTGCAAACCAGAAGCAGAAAACAATCCAGTAGTGCTATAGCAATGAGAAAGTTATCTTAATCTGAATTATGCAAGAAATAAGCACAATATTTGATGGGCGCTCTGGTTATCATTTCATGTCCTCCCAGCTTGTGCGCTTTGCTGTGACAGGAATTTATATATGAGTTTAGAACTAAGAAATAATATTTAACTCTTCATAGTAATCCTTTCTAGAAACACACTGAGTAGAGAATTAATGTTGTTACTGTTTCTCTTTCCTTCATCCATGTTAATATCTTAAAATAGGAATTACCATGGAAGTTTCCATCCAGCTAAGGTAGTTGAACTGCAGCTGCAGTTTTCTAGAACATACATCTTTCTTTTTATTCACTCACTCTTTATAAATTTCAGGAGTCCTATAGTTGTAAATAAAGACTATTTTGGAACCAGTCCACACATTATCAAACATAAATTTTGCTACCAAGAATACAAGTAAGTGGATATTTACACAGATTATTTTCCACAAAAGAGTCTTGCATATCTTTCTTATTCATGGAAATCCATCCTTGCTCCTTTTCTGAAGATTCCCACTGCAGCTTTTTCATCCCTGTGCTTAGTGCACCTGCCTGGTGCCCCACAAAATCTGGAATTGTTCAGTATGCCGAGCAAGGAGGAAATGTGGAGCTGTTTATCCTCCAGTATGTGTGTTTGTATACATATCAGCAGAGGCAGGAGGCTCAGAAAACTGAGGAATGCAACAGGACTTGCTCTGAGCCATGTTTTGAGGCATGGTAGGGAATTAATAACTTTTTCCTCAGGATCTAAGGTCTCTCCTCCCAATGTAAGAGCCTGAGTACATCTTTAGAAGATTATAGAGAGTCCTGATGGGAGGAGCAGGGAGGTTGGAGGAGATTAGTCCAAGCTCCAAGCTGACTCTGTGCTCAGCTCTCTGAGTGAGCAGTGGCTTAATCCTCGATTGCCCAAGGAGCTGGAGCACACCTTGCTAGGAATGGAGGACGGGTGAGGAGGGGTTAATGAAGAGAGAGAGGGAAAGAGCTGTGAGACCCTGGGCCCTGGTGTAGAATCCTTCCTACCTTTCTTGTCCTGGTCACTGACACCCTCCCAGAACTCCTGGTGAACATCAGCACTCACTATTTGTTTGTTACTGTGCCAATAGGACATAATCCAAAATTGCTTATGGTATAAGAAATTTTGGGAGCTATCCTAAAATACACCCCTGCAGTTACCTGCCCACTGCACAGCTGTTTCAGGACATTTCAGGAAGTGTGCTTGCAGTATTTTTCCCTCAAAGGTGGTGTTTCTGTCTTGGATACCGAATGCCATCTATAAAGCTTTGCTGCATGCTCCTCTTGAAAGACTTGAACTTTGTCTAGTCTTAGTTACCATTTGGGAAATTGGTGCTTTAGGATTTAGCTGTTATTTAATCCCAGAAACCTTTGTCATGCAAGAAATAGCGTGTTGGATTTATGGTGGGCTTTTGGTTCCCAACAGTGGATTAATATTTTCAGTTAAGTAAGATTTCATTGTAAATGTGAAGGTGCTCATTAGCAGTACACCGCTGTTGTAACGGAGTAAACATGAAATTGTTCTCCATTACTGGCTTTACTCTCTTAAAAGTTTCAATTTGTCTCTATAACCTTAATTATAACTTTTACGCCTTTGGAAGCATTCCCTTCAAATAGCAGTTACCCTTCCTCACATCATGATGTGGAGGTTAAAAGTCCAGTTCCTGTTGTAAGATACTAGGTACCAAAAATGGGAATCACAAATCATTTGCTCATTCTTTCCCAATATCTCCCTGCACATTAATTTGATTTCTGCCCTTCTAAATTTTCCCAAAGTGTAAATCAAGTCAGCTTGCAACAGTGATGCTGTTGATATTGTGCATTTAATCTGATAATAAGGAACTTCAAGTGTTAAGAAATTGAAATTATGTTACTTTACCCAGTCCAAAGCTAAACTAAAGCAGCCCAAGCCTTAAGCTGAGGTGCTGTGAAAATTTGACCTTTAAAACTTAACCTACAGCAAAACAATGTTTCTAAGTAGGTCTTAAAGTAGATGCAAGGAGACCAGAGACCTCCAGTTAAGAACATTAATTTTCCTTCTGGCCCACAGAGGATTTTTTCCATGGTCATAGGTCTCTTGAAGTGGCATAACCTGTTGAACCTGTTGTGTTTTGCAGTTCTCTTTCCTCATTGTGTCCAGGGGAGAATCATTCCTGAAGAAGTTTGGGAATGAGGGCACTTCTGTGGCAGCTATCATGGAACTTTCAGAAATTTCCTTTAGCTTTCTCTTTTTGGAGCAAGCTGTATGTCCCAAATCCTGCTGGAAGCTTTAGTTGTAGCAAATTTAGTACTTTGATGAAAAATATTTAACTAATTTTTTCCCTTCAGTGTAGCTACATCTTGGTGAGATGAATAAAGAAAATGAGAAAGTCCACTGGGGGCTGAGCTGCTGGGAATACCCTGGCTTCTGTGAGGAAATCTGATGCCAAACACTGGCTGTACCAGGTGGGTAAAGGTAATTCCTGAGCCTCCAATATTGCTGGAGCAGCCGCCTTTCCATCCTTCTGTACTGACATGACTTTTTTGGGTGCTTAGATCTGAGCTTTGGCACAGTTTTGGTTACCAGGCTGGAGGTATATAATCTACCACCAAACTCTACAGACTTAAGAATTTACAATTTTATGTTACAGTCCGAAAAACAAAGGTAAATTCCCAGGAATCTAATTTATTTGAATATTCTGCTTGTTTTCTTTCTCCTTGGGTTAAATGCCTGTTAGAAGCAGTAACATTGCCTGGTTGTTGACAGACAACACCAGAGGTAAGGAATGGCTGTTCCAAAGGATTGCTGAGTTCTGTTGGCAGTTTGCAATTAGGTATTCAGGGAGTTAATGCTGTAGATCCCAGATTTAAAATTGGAGATATAATGGAGACCTGCCATTCACTAACTGCTCCTGCTGGAGTTTTTCACACAACCATGTCAGGAATGACAGCTAACCTGTTCCTTCAAAAACCTCTGAATCACAAGAAAGAAGAGACAGTGAGCAGTGAGCATTATTTGCTCTGCCCAACATGATTTTACAGGCCTCTAACCTCTCCCACTTCAGTTTCTGTTTCCTGGCAGAAAGATGCTAATCTAGTCATCCCATGATCTGAAACAATTTCCTATTTCTGATCATTCTAGTCACCCTTTCCATTCTTTTCCAATTCTGCCATATCCTCTCAAGGTTAGAGGGTCAGAACTATAAGTACTGACTGATGGGAAATACTTAATTTTCTAAGTTTTAAAACATTTATTAATTTTGCTTTTTTGACTCTTGAGTTTGACTCATATTGAGCAGGCAGTTTCCAGCACATCTGTTACAATCTCATTCTCTGTTTTGAAGAATGAATTTTCAAAATAAATTCACAAGTTTTCTTGAAGAGTGCTTTGCTTTTCAATTTTACTTTTTGGACTGTTCACTAGGATGACAGTGTATAATTTCCTGCAGGTAGATGTTACCTGTGGCATCTTTAAACCAATCTTAGGAGAGAACATTTACAGGAATTTTTCAAATCAGAATATTTGTTCTTTTGAATAATATATCACAAATGGGAATAAGGACAACAAAAGCCTGTTAGAAGAATGGGTGAACTTTGATGTGCTGTCATTCTAAAATAAATCACTGATGTTAGCTAAAGAAAACAATCCACACCTACAGGTTTATTTTCCAGCTCCATTGCTATCTGCATATGTTTTTGTCATGCTGGAAATATGATTGCTTTTCTGCTTAAATTCCACTATTCCATTGAACACCTCTGTCCATACTTCTTCTCTGCATGTACACCATTCTTTATTTCTCTGTTCATAAGCATGGACTTCATAACTGAGATTGTTGACTCAAGGAGCAGGTTGATTGCTGGCAAGTGAGGTCTGATCTGAGGCATTGTGTGGGAAGGGAAGAGGAGGAACATAGAGGGAAGAGCTTGGATCAGTCAAGAAATGAGACCAGGAATGTTTGCTGGCCACATTCAGATGCTATGGAAGGTTCTGCAGTGCTCCCAGAGCTGCAGTGGGCTGTTCTTGTGCTCTGTGTGCAGTGACCTGAACAGAGCCTGGCCATCCTGTTCTCTGTTCCTAGATTTGGAATGGAAACTCTGTGTGATCCCATTGAAGCCAGGGTATTGAAAGAAACAGAAAAAGAACAAAACAAAGAGCAGGTGCAGTCAGATGAACTATTAGTACATGCTGGAGGAAATAAATGCTGATAAATGCAATAAAATCTCAGTGAACAGCTCTCTATCCATTATTTCCAAAAGGCAAGCTGAGCAGAATATGGAACTGTTTGGTTGCAGACGGCAATACAGAGAACCTGGAGGTAATTGGATACTCTTCCTGTTAGGAAATGCAGATTGTGTTTGCTCTGTGAAATGGTCCAGCCAGCGACCCTGGTGGATTTGCTTTGCTTTTCTAACAACAGAACTGGACTAGTGGGAGCTCAGTAGAAGGATACAGGCACAGAGAACAGCATTGCCCACGGCTTAAAATCTGTTCAAGGGAAATAATGTCCAAAGAAAACCAACCAAAGAACTTTATATTGCTTAGGTCCATTAGGGCTAATTAGCAGCACTGAATGATAAAGTTTTGAAAGCCATGTTAGCCCATAGCTAATACCTGACAGCTAGTACAGGGAATATGGCAGGAGCTGCTCTCCCTTTCTGTAAGGGGAGGGAGTCATAAAGCTGAAGTGTTTAGTGAGCAACTACATTAATTATTTGCTGCCTACTCTTGTAAGTAAAAAAAAATCTTGAGATTTTCTGAGCTCTGAGGAGAAGAGTATGGACAAATGAAGATTGTCTGGACAGCTGCAATTTTGTTTAAAGCTCTCTCCATGGAGCAGATGTTTGGAGCAGCTGAGAATTTTCATCTGAGCTTTCCAGAGGGGACTTTGTAGACCAGGGCTGCAAGTCTGTGGGGATGTATTTGCAGCAAGGCTTGAGATTTTTCACCTTCCTCTTTACATACCAAAATAATGATAAAACAAAAACGAAAATTTGTGTTTAATTTAAAACTTCCCCTTTATATGTTGCTTTTTTTTTTGTTTTGTTTTGTTTTTTTTTTTTTTTTTNTTGTTTTTTTTTGTTTTAAGACAATATCTCACTACTTTCTGAATGTGACTTCTGGTAATTTATTTTTGTAGGGAGATGTACTTATGGTGTTTCTGCAACACAGAGTGCATCATCACACTGGTTAAATAAGCTTGTACAGGTGAAAACAGCCAGCATTTCACAGAAAGCAAATATTTCTGTCCAGCCACAGCTCAGGGGCTGAGTCTGTCACTGGGGCTCATGGCTGGCTGGATATGGACTGTTACTCTGCATTTGTTCACTGAATCTCTTCACTTCATGACTGCAGTTTACAAAAATAGAAAGAGATATTTTGTGCGTCAAGGAAAATCTAAGCACAGATTTTGACTAGTTTCAAGGCATGGCTACACTGCATAACTTGTTATTCTTTCTTCAGACAATTTCTTTTTTTGTGTGTGTTTTCCCACTTCTCTGTCATTTTAAGCTCTTTGCCCCAGTGCCTGTCAGCTCTGTATCTAGAAAGAAAAGCATAAGCTGTTGTGACTTCACAAAAAATAGAAAAAAAAGAAAACTATGTGCACAGTAACTAGCATTAACATTAGCCACTTTAGTTCAGGATCCTCCCTGTGACTGTAAGCAAGTCTCATATGTTTCAAATATTTTAAAATAAATAAATAACATTTGAGTTATGCAATGATGTGAATTTTGCTGACATTTTTCTTAGCTGAGATGCCTTCTTGATTTATTTCTGAATGCCTTTCACAGTTATTTTTATTTAGAGTAGAACAAGAGAAATATCTTAGTGTTTCAAAGTTCTATTATATTTTAAATGTCATTTAGAACTTGTGTAGAATTACACAACTGAATCATTCACTCTGCAGATACTGTTTTTATCAGCTGCACGTGGTGTCATATCTGTATGTCATCTTTCACAATAATGTTTTTGTTTGAAGGCTGAGGGCAGCTATTCAATTTTCCTGGCTCAGTTTCCTCAGAGCTCCAGGAAACTTTGGACAATGCACCTAGGGACACACAGGGTGGGATTGTTGGGGTGTCTGTGCAGGGACAGGAGCTGAACTCAATGGTCCTTGTGGCTGCTTTCCTATCCACTACATTCTATATAGGTGTAGTGGTTTTGGTTCACCAATTTGAAATTTTCCTGCTGGGAGATAGGATTAGGAGGAAGGCAAAACAGGATTAACTTTAAAGAAACAAAGAGAAACTTTATTATTAGAAACTATAAGAAAAAAATCCAAAAAAACTCAGAATAAAACCTTAGACCACTTTTCCTCCCCCCACCCACTTCTTTTCTTTTACACTGGAAACGTACAGAAAATAACTCAGTCAGTTTGCCATATCTAAAATAGTCTTTCACCAATTCACTTGGGAGAGCAGAATTTCTTCTGTCTATGAGATTTCTCCACAAGAAACAGTTGTCTTGTGGCCTTGATGTCACAGTGATCAGCTACCGGGTAGAACAGAATTCTGATCACTAGGTAAAAATCCCTTTCCTTAACTAACAGGTTTTCCTGTAACTATTATTGAAGTCCATATTAACTTATGAGGCACTCTTTAAGGATTATAGCAGTTTGAAGAAAAGTTTACTTCATCTTTGAAAACAGAGGTTTTTCTTCTTCTTCCCTAGGGAGCAGCACGGATTATTTCACTATTTGCACTTAAGAGATCGCAGCAATTTTAATATCTGCTTACTTTAATTCTTCTGCTCCTATCTACAGTTAAAACAGTCTTATCCACCCCATAATATTTTTATGTGTTATAGGGAAACAAGAGTCTCTTCTCCATAGCTTAGAAAAAGAAATTTCAGTCCATGACTCTCCTCCTTCCCTCAACTGCAACCTGATTCTTTTTTCTGTCTGACCTCGGTGTTTTTAGGCTGTTTCTGTGTGTGTCACCATCTTGGTCCTTTTCTTTCACTCAGGAGAGAGAATCAAGTATGTGTAAAGTCTTATTCTGGGCATTGAAAGAGTTAGTATCTTGTCAATCTTGAAAAAGACGTTTTACTGTCTTTGTAAAATTTAAAAGGTTTAATAAAAAGACAATAGGAGACACACATAAAACAAAGGGTTAAAACGGCCAGGTGGCCAAGAGCACACAGTTGTTTTGGGAATGCCCCTTTAAATGCACTTCACAATATATCAACTTGTTGCATATTCAAAGTTTTTTTGCACAGTAAAAATTTCTGGGAGCTATTTAGCATGGCTACTCTTTGGGTCTGTCTTTTTAGAGTATGCGTGTTTCTTGGCTTGTGGTTTTAATTTTTTTTTTAATCATTTTTTAATTTGGGTGGTGGTCCAGGCCTTTTGCAACCACTGAGTGTTGGTAATTGTTGTGTCAGCTGCAGGGTTTCCATCACATGTTCACGGGCTGTTATCTCAACTAGGCGGGTAGTTTAAGCATAGTATTTCTAAAAAACTTATGTCCCTGTGTGAGTTATGGGCTCTGCAGTTGTGAGCACCAACCTTGCTAGGAGCTTCACCTGCTCCCTCTGAGAGAAGAGTCTGGAGCACCTGCCTCCTGTCTGAGGAACTGCAGATAAATATGTTGAAGCCTGAAGTATTTTCTGAGCTGTGGCTTTCTGTTTTCTGCTTTCTTGCAGACTTGGTGTGGTACTGCTGGAAGCCAGGAGCTGTAACAACCTAAACAAAAGTGATGGGGCAGCAATTCCTGTCTGTTGAGATCCCAGGTGGTATCTGAGAGTATCACACCAACATCACATGGTGCTGGGTTTTCTTCAAACTGGCATCCTAAATTGTTTTTAAACAACAGATGCAGACTCATGGAACCTGCAGGTTACTGACTCTGTGTATCCTCTACCAATCCCTTTCTATTCTGCTTTATGTCATCTACTGAGAGATTGCATCCCATTTACAGCTGTGCTAATGCAAAAGTCATCTCTCAGGGAGTGGTATTTAAACTGCTGAAGAGCTTGTTCAAATCATTTAATGTAGCAGGCAGCTCTTATGAAATAACAGGAACACAAAGCTGGAAGAAGCAGCATCCCCCAAGTCTCTGACACTGCACTTGCTGTATCTTTGGACTGATTTCTGTGCCACTCAGTCACACGCGCATTTACAACAATAAACTTGTGCAAGTTACACAATTCACAGGTGTTCAAATCACACAATTCCTAGAAACAGTAAAAGAAAAAGATAAACCTTGTGTAATTAATTTTTTAGGAAACTGACTGTTTCAGTCAGACATTATGATTTGTGTAGCACAGCATTTTTAATTGCAATGATCTTGGGGCTCAGAAGTAGTAACAACAAAGATCAGGAGGATGTCTTGTGCATGTTTTTATTTCTAGAATCATTTAGATTAGAAGAGACCTTTAAGATCATTGAGTCCAACCGGTTCACGGTGCTTTTCATGATGCTTCAGTTGGCTGAGAAATAAGGCGAGTGATAGCGCCTGTCCAAATAGCGGGTGAATGGAACAACAGGAATTGGGTCTGTGGCTGCTTTAGGGAGCAGGAATGCTGAAGATCCCATTTCTTTTCAGCATTGTTTGTGCTCTTTCAGCTATGTTCATATCCAAGTAAGGGAGAGAGTCAAGCCTTGGTGTGCTTACAAGGGAGACCAATGCTTCCACAGGAAGGAAAGAGCTTGAACCACTGAAGGGTGAGTGGGACTCCAAAATCTGTATTTAGCTTCTTTCAAGATACAGGTGTTCTTCCAGTCCCATGTGGGGCAGGAAAGACTTGTTTCTGTCATGCCATCAATTCCTCTAATGCCAGCACCAGCCAGGTTTCTCCATCTACCTGAAGCTCTCCATGAGGGTAAAAATGAGACGAGAAGAAAGGCATATTTTCTATCCCCCTGAATGGTCAGACTAAAAGGGAAAATTATCTGTGGGAATTACTCCTGTCACACTCTGCAAAGACTGGTATTTTATGGGGTGGAGGCAGTGCTTAAGGGTGCACTATTAATGCTCTGTGTATTAGACAATAAATGGAAGAGAACTGCTGTATTGCTGTAGCTAAAACAAATATTTGGAAATATGAATAATACAGAGGGAGAGGCATTTTTTAAGTCAGGTCTGCCATGTTCCACAAAAAGCATCTCATTTTGTATATGACTGCTTCTTTTCACAGTCACCTTATCTTTCACTTTTCTTTCTAGATTTGATTGCTGTATAATGCTCCATTTCCCCCAGCATGTTTTGAAAGCCCAACCTCTTAATTTAATGGACTTGAAAAGCTGCTTCCCTGAAGCAGCCTTTTTAGTTCCTGTTTACTGCAGTTTTTTAATGCTTCAGTTTATATTAGCTCTTTCTGTCCCATCCCCAACATGCTCCCCATCTTTTTCTTTCCCAGCTTGCTATGTGTTATTTCATGGGAAATAAAGTACATATCTGTTGTGATTGGGTCCATTCAGGTGTTTCTAGACCATATTGGGATAAATTTTAAGTTGTGACAAATAGAAAGTTCATGCAAAATTGTTCAGTTTTGGGTGCATTCTGCCAGCACCTTTTCCTTCCTTCTTAAATTGTTTAAATCCATTAAATGTTCTAGAGGTTTAGAGCTTAAAATATCTTAATATAAGCTAGAGATGTAAAAGCTTAAAGCAAATATTCTCCAAGTTTATAAGCATAGCAAGAAGTTAATTAAAGTCAACCAAGAAAATACAAATGCTAGGAAAAAAATTCCACAATATGAAGAAATGCAAATTCAGGATTTGTAAGTGTGAGTTTCCATGAGTGAGGTTGGAACAGGTCCAAGCAAAAGTTTTCACCTTACCCTTCAAAGCAAGTATTTTATGATCACAGAAATGATGTGACATTGCAACACACCACAATCCCTCTTTGCCTTAGTGTCCTTTGAATGTGAACCCCACTCAGAAGGTTTTACTGTCTGGAAAGGGCAGTTTGTGGCAGTTCAAGGCTTTTGCTCAATCAGAAGTGTTCTGGCACACCTATTTTGATGTTGCTTTATTTCTGTCTGTTATGTCTGTTTTATGTCATCTGCCTGTCCAAGCAGGTTTATTTCACTCCTGATGCCTGCAGAAAGAGGGGTGCTCTGAATTCCCAGAAAGATGGCTGAGAATATGTGAAGCTGGTGTGATACATCCCCAGTGTGACATATACAGCTTTCTGTTTAATGAGGTTATGTACTGTAAATGAAGTTTTTAAGAGAAAAAAAACTGGAAATTCTAACAGTAAATGTAAATATTCATTTTAGTGCCCCTGTTTAATCACTCACTGAAGTTATTAGTGCTAATTAACCACACTCGCATAAATAGGGAGTCATTTGAGGCTCTTGGCAATCCCAGATTGAAGTCTGAGCAATTTGTAGAGCCAAAGCCTGGATGTTCAGCTTTGCAGAGTACGAGGTCTTCATAGTTGGCTGTGGGTTGTGTGTGGATCCCAGGTGCTGGAACACTACTGACTCTGTATATGCATCACAGGGAATCAAAATGGGAATAAGGCAAGTGTTGTAATCCTAAGTGAAAATGCACTGCTGTCATAATTTAGTAACTGGGAACTTGTGTGTGGTCATCTAGGAACTGCTAATCTTTATGGTGAAACTCTCTCAGAGAGGACTTTTATCACTAAAGCAGAGAACCCTCATCTTAAATCATGGAATCATACAAATTCTTTACTTCTTCAGAGTTGCTTGGGATGAAATTGCTCTAGGGACAAGAATGTAATGTTCAGTTCAGAAACCTTCTCCCAAAGTTTACAATAGATCTCAAAGTTCTTTTTTAATAGTTTTTAGGACCAGCACCTAGGAACATATCAAAAAAAGGAGCACATTTTGAAAAAAGCAGTAAGTCTAGAAATATATTCAGTGCAACTTCAAACCCATTGTAGCTCTTACTGAGAGACACTTGAGTGTGTGGGGGCTGGTCCAGCAGCTGGATTGCAGTGAATTGCCATCCGTGATGGTTTGAGAGGGGGACAGGCCATGTTTGAAACCTTCCCAAGCAGAGGTGAGTATAGTCTAACCTGTTTTCTGAGCAGTTCTAGCCTGTATGAAAACTATTACACCAAAATCAAACTGGTGAATTCCAAATCCTGATCCCGGGTTTCAGGTTTGACTCTGCAGTGGAGCTGCCTTCAAATATAACTGAGCAGTTGGAATCAAGAAGTTTTTAGGAAATTGCTTGATCACCTGTCACCTTGTGAAAGACTTGAACTGAAATGGGCCAATAGCAAATAGGTGATCTTGACATTTCTACTCTTTTTTTCCCATCTTTAGAGCAGCAGGTCTGGAGTATCCTGCCAAAGGCAGTCTGGGAAGGCACAGTCCCTTTGCTGGTAATGACATCTCCCAGCTGAGACACCGTGATGGTGTTTAAGCATTATCCTGCACAATCAAACAGGAGGGTGAGTTGSTCACAAAGACCCTCCCAAGTGCTGGCTGTGTTAGATCCAGTTTATGATGGATTAGATTATCTTCTAAACAATTTTTGCCTGCTCAGTTGTTCTTGTCCATGTTTTGCATCATGACTTATTTCTGTCCCAAGGTTGGTTCTGTTCCCTTATCCTTAGTTGAGTGATTTTCAGGATCTTCGAGTGATTCATGGTTTAAATCATGTTAGGAACAACAGTGGTCTGCTGAGTCACTGCCAGCATGGAATTAGATTTAATATGCAAATACACACTATAACATACACTGATGCAATGATCACAGATACTTGCCTCAGAATTTCTTCTCTTGGATGAAGAGGTTGTCCTCTAAATAACAGTTTCAAAATCTTGGAGCTGTTCTAGACTAGAAACAATTAGCAGTTGTTGCATTATCCAGAAAGGCCTTTTCCGTGTTGCCAGGGTTTACCGCCTTACTGGATGGGGAAAGAGGGAAGCTGCTGTGGCCATAATAACTAATAATAAAGAGCACCAATGCAGTATTTTGGTACTTTGAGGCTGACTGGCTTGGAAAGCACTAGATAATTCTCTTTTACTTCATAAAGTTCTTCTCTATTAACTTTTAAAATAAGCAGTGCTTTATAAATGTCAATTGCCCATCTTTAATTTGCTGTTAATAGTGGAAAGTTATTACCTATGATTAAGACTGGTTGTAATGAAAACAAGTCTGTGCTTAACTTCGTACCCAGTGACCAGTTTTACTGTCTTAGATGTTGTCATTTTGCAGACCTCTAAAGATTCAGGTTCTGCGCATGTGGTTTTATAAGCCACAAAACCATCTTGCAACTGAGCTTAAAATTGATTGAAGTATAACTAAAAGATAGAGGAGGAAAAATAATGCCCAGAAACTCTGTGAAAAGACAGAAAACTTCTGCTTTAGGAAATACCAAATTGAAAATGATTTGGTATTTAAATAGAAAAAGATGGGGGGTGTGTTTGTGTGTAAAATAACTTGAAATACTGGCTCATATACTGCCTCAGAGGAGCATAGTTTAGTATGCAGAAATGTGAAAAACTTAGCAGGATATTCCTAATCCTAAATAAGAATGCAAACCTTCTCACTGTCTTTCTTAATAAAGAAGATGCCATCCAATAAAATCCCAAGTTTTTTAATTGAACAGAATATAGGAGTAGATGACATGATTAGTCTTTCACTACTTTTCCAGTAAGATGTTGATTTTGAGTATTCGAGTCTGTCTTTAAAGACAGTCTTCTGGGACCCTAGAAATGCCAGTCAGGGATGCCCTGTGCATATAAACCATGGATTATTAGGAAGGGATTAAATCACTTCCAACACAAAACATGAATCACTTGGCAGAAAGAAGCAGCTCTCAAGACAACTGCTTGAAAAGCCTTGAGATGTATTAGAGACTAAATCCCTGGCATTTCAATCAAGTATGGCTGTAGTTGGAATTTGATGTAAGGGGAGATTGATATCTGAGATGGTTCCACTGCTAAGCCCAGCTTCAAGCAGCCCAGGAAAATACCTTCCAGAGGAGATACAAATTGTGCCAGGATTGCCAGGATTGATGTGCTTGATGTCAGATGTTGAGAGAGAACCTGTATCAAAATTACGGGGGGAACACGTACTCAACTGAGCATTTATTTTTTTCCTGTAGATCACAAAAGGCACATTTGGCAATGAGTGTCACCCTTGTGGCTGATCCCAAGATTCCAGGCTTCATCCTGACCCTCATAGTCCTGGCAGCTGAGCCTTCTCTCAGATTTCTATGCAGTATAAATGGATTTGATGAGTTGTTTCATGTACCTCTGGTTTTAGATCATTTTAGGCTGCTTTTTCAGGTTCTCTGATTTCTTGCAGCAGACACAGGGTTTCTTACTCTTTCCAGTGCTTTGTTCCTGCCTCTTAAGTTGTCAAACTGACTACAGGCAGTCAAACCCCATCCATTCTTGACTAAGTTTTAAATTATTTATTGCTAACCTCTCACTGAAAATGAGGCTCTGTGTGTCTGTATGGAGGAGAATGAAAATTGACACTTTACTGATGGCTAAAGAAGGATTAAAATAGAGACAGGAATTCCTGTTAGTTATGTATAGAAGAACATGATGCAATATAGATTTAATATTGCCTTTTTCCCTCCCAACCAGTGCCATTTCCCTGGCCACCATTCTCTTCTTGCCACAGTTCCATCATCTCTGGCCTTGTCTCAGTCCTGCTTCACTGCTGCTACCAGTGTGCCTCAGGTGTCTCTAGATGAGAAATATAATTAATTATACACAACATAAACATGCTTGTCACGTACAGTCAGGGTAATGGAAATTCTCTGCAGAGAGGAGGTGGCAATATAGGAAAATGACTGTCCTGCATTTTAAGAGCCACAGAACAAATTAGAAAGGAAAATTTTTCCTGCAGTACTTCAGAAGGTATTTAAGACTAAGGAAATGACTAAAAATATCTCATTTTAAATCAAATGGGATAAGATGATAATATCTGTTCAATTTGGTGGTACGAAGCAGATATGAAATAATAAATACCAATTATATATGTGTCGAATATTTTAGCTGTAGTTGCATTCCACAGGTGTAAAACGCTGGCCATGCATGCCACAGGTGCTGAGGAAACTTGGGAAACTGCCTTCTGTCCCAGTCCTGCTGTGAACAGACACTGTTTTATTCCTCTGTAGTCATGCAGACACAAACAGAAATTAAATGGCTGTATGTAAATTCATGTGCTTACCTGAGTGTAACTTGCTTAGAGTCCCTAAGTCACACAATTTGTACATGATTGTATAGAAACTGTAAGAATAATAGGTAGAAAAGTAGTGATCATAAGGGTTGAATGGCTAATCTCTTAAAATTCTTGGATATTATGGCTATACCTGGTCTTTGTGGGGAGTAGAGAGGCTAAGGGCTTTTATTTAATGTTTCTGTATTCTGAGAGCTGTACCCTGGGCTGATTCACTCTGGGATGGCACTGCTGCCTGAATCCTGTTTATGGCCTGTCAACTACTGCTTTATTTCCAGGAATCAAAGAATTTATAACTAGAAGAAAATGCTACAGGGTTCCAAATACTTCAAGGGTATGTCTAGAAGCTAGATTTTTAATTTTTTGAAGTTCACTGGTATTTTTAATTAAACAATGGAGTGTAAGGAAATACAGAGTCTGAAAACTGCATGCCAGGACTTGAACAAATCACACGAGCTTCTGTCTGTTGAGATTTCTTGTGAGCTGAGCCTGATCTTTCTCTGGCTTCTGCTGAGTGGAATCCTCCACATGCCCCCTGAGGCAGGAAGTCTTTGTGGGCAGCTACTGAGGTGACAGAAATCCTTCTTCCAAGAGGTCACTCTGTCCCAGGTGAACTGTTCTTTTGGGAGAAATTGCGTCAGAAGTTCCACTCAGATGGTCTTGCCTTGAGGCTGCCATGTAATCTGTCTTCCTTCAGTTTTTTGTCACAATCCTTATCCCTTGGATGTGAGGACCAGAGCACTGCACGTCAGTTGAGGTTGTTCCCATGCACATCCTGGGTGCTCGTGTCAAGCAGAACCATTTTGCAGGCTCAGTTTATTCCACTTTGTTCCTTCAGTGCTGATGTGGTCCTGGGAGCCCTAAAGCCTCGCCGTGGTGTTACAGAGCCTGCATTCAAAGGCTGCATCAGTGAAACACTAATCTTAAAGAAATTAGGATTTTTGTTAAGAGTTAGAAGAAACTGGGCTTAAGATAGTTACCTGAAACTTAAATAATTGATTGCCTGTCAATTTATGTTTGCTCAGCTGTGCTTGCAATGCGAAAGGATGAAACTGGTAGTTAGGTGCAAAGAACACAAACAATTGCAGCCAGAAACTCATTCTTTGCAAACTGGAGTTGCCCCAAAAGCAGTTTGTATTGTCATTAATAGAAAAGGTCAGGGTGAGGAAGACTCGCCTTACTTCCTCCTTCTAAGACCCCTCCCCACAAAAACGACCCC
>PYHW01010709.1:378503-389496 GCA_013186435.1 Turdus rufiventris
TGTATTTCTATTTTAATTTCCCTAGTAAAGAACTGTTATTCCTAATTCCCATATTTTTGCCTGAGAGCCCCTTGATTTCAAAATTACAATAATTTGGGGGGAGGGGGTTTACATTCTCCATTTCAAAGAGAAGCTCCTGCCTTTCTCAGCAGACACCTGTCCTTCTAAAACATCAACTTTTCATTCTTTGTCCATATATAAGATACACCTGATTATAAGCCACACTTCGGGTTCAGAGCAAAATTTTAGTCAAAATGGTGAGGCTTATAATTGTGAAATTACTGTATTTTATGTTAAACAAGTTTGAAGATGTATTCCTCTGGTTTTACCTTAGCACACAAAATTCTGTCTCTGGAAGGAAATTAATGGATAGTATTTTATTGCCAGATTATACTGTTTTAGAAAATTCTGTGTCAAAACCTATCTTGGCAGGATTCTGAGACCAAGTGTCTACATTTTTATGAGTAGGATATGTAGGCACATGATCTTGGAGCCCTGCACTGTCAGAGGATGACTGGTGCATTCGTAGGAGAAGCTGTGGAGACATTCAAGTGCCATACATATTTTATAGCCTCTGTCTTGGACACTTTGGGTTAATTGAATATTATATTATAATTACATTATATAAACATATAATTATTATAATATTATATATTATAATTATATAATATATTATAGTTATGTTCATGGACTGTATACAACCCTCATTCTTTCAACAAAACCTCTCCATAGATTTGGACAATATCAAATTGTTGATAATCTGTTTGGAAAAACAGAAGACGAGATTAAATGGAAGTGGGGTTGTGCAGACAATTGATCAAATACTCCCTGCAGGGTCTTTTGCCAAGGTTCTACACAGTGCAGCTGAGAGGATCCTGTGTGGCAGCCGTGGTGACTGCAGGTTACATGCACTGCTATAATCCTGGGGCTTTTGAATGGTCAAGAGGCAGCTGTGGTCCTTGCTTGATATTAGGCTGGTGCAGAAGGACTTGTGGAAGGACATGAAGGAGCTGGAAAGTAATTTTGGTATAAGTGAAATGAAACGTACATATATTTCATCTGTAAAGCCAAGCTAAACTGCCCTTTTAAATAAATGAAAATTAAAAAGCCCACTACTGATTGCATGTTGACACACTTTCAAATTACTGCATCATCTTTAAAAATACCTGCTAAAAAAGAAAAACTTATAGAAAATGAATTTAATGGAACTTTAAGTACTTTGTTTTGCCAGGGGATAACGTTCGCCACAGATAGCAATGTTCAGTTACAATGTTAAAATGCACATAGTTTAATAAAGACCCATTCTGTTTCCATGGGAGTTAACTGACTGTTTTTTTCATTGCTATGACCTGAAATTGCCACATTTTTCAGAAGTAACTTGAAAATGAGCTGTTGGTATATAGCCTTTTGAAAAATAAGGCTGATTACTTGATTGCCTACATGTTGGCACCCATATTAAATGCCTCTGCTATATTATTCTAACCACTAAAGACAATTATTCCCAGAGGACATGATGGAGACAGTACAAAGCAATTCAAAGCTGCATCTCAGGGGAAAACAATTTCTTGTTATTTTCATGAAAACTTGATGATGATAGTGAGTGGTTTGTGAAAGGTGTCCATGGAAAACACTTTACAGCATTCTCAACAAAAATTTGAATAGTTCTGATCTATGGCCAGTGTAGCAAGTTCCAATCTCCTTTTGTTGTGGCAGTTCGAATGCTGAGGTGAGCAAAGAGGAATTCTTTTATTTGTATCTGCATGTTTGTGTGGACTTATTGTATCTCCTCAGGAAAGGTGGAAAATAAAATGGCTATATTGTTGGTTTTAGAAGACGTGACTGAAAATGGTGTTGTACTTTTCAGGTGGATAAGGTTCAAACCCTTGTGTTGTGTTTTTTAAATCACTATCTGCCTGTCTGTTTTAAGAGTTTGGGAAACCCTTAGATTAACTTGCTCCATACTGGTCAGAGCACTGCTCTACTGGTTCTTGTGTTGATGGAGTTATCCAGCTGGGGTGTAGCCACTGTGCAGTCCCTCTGAATTTGGGGTTAATGGAACAGAGAGCCCCTCAACTGTCATAAAAAACCCAGCATAAAGAACCCGATTTTTAAGGAAGTGCCTCTAGCTGTGGTTTGGCCATCCCGGCACCCAGAGAGTATTTTAGGAGGGAAGCAGAGTCCAATCAGATCTGACTGAAGGTGTCCCATAGATCTGGTGGTGTTAAACCCCATTGCAGAAGTTCAGGGAAATTTGTTGTTGGTGCCACACAGAAGAGTGGTGATAACTCAGGTACAAAACCCCTTGATGCTGCATAACATCCTCACGTGAATTCCTGTACACAGAGGAAACACAGGGAGAAGGAAATAACTAAATATATGATTTGTGGACTTATGTTTTTGACAGACATATGAGATTTACATGGAAAATATATTTAGCAGTTGGTCTGGGAACATGAGATGTGTGTGTTCTACTGCACACAACTCTTACATGACGGCTGTGTACTCATACTCTGATGGCTATGACAGCATTAAAAGTGAATAGTGAATAAAGATCAGAAGCATCCATTTTTTCACCCCAATCCAAACACTGAATAAACCAGAAATTGGTGCGTTACATCACTGCTGTGAAGTGTTGTTGTATTTCTCTTGGTTACTCTACTGGTGCTGTGGTCCAGCCTGGCCTTCCCTCCTGGGCGTGACCCAAGGCTAAATTGGTGTTTTCTGACTGACATTTGGGTACCCTCTGCCTTATCCATAATCTAGAACATTGTGGTTACTTTGTCCTGGCCTGCTTTGAGAGACAAATCATGAGGTGTCAAGGAAAAGGGAGAGTAGCCAAGGAGCAGAGGCAAGAGATGAAGGAGAGGAAGCAAAGGATTTTAGCACAATTACCAGGGAGTTGGAAAACTCTTGTTGAGAAGTTCACCATCAAAAACACAGATGTAGGCAACAACTTTGTCCAGGAATAAAACTTCCAAGAACACGTCTTACGTCCTTAAGCTTCTGAGACAAATTGCAGTCGTAAATGGAAAGTAAGTTAATCAAGTAACTTTAATTGCTCTTTAGTTATTATGTTTTGGGGCCCTTTCAGTTTACAATGAAAATTTTCATGCAATCCTGGTGTAATATGACTACTGTGTTAGTTGTTGGTTCTACTTAATACCAAAAGTCACATATCACCAAAGTAGAGTGTTGAAGTGCATATTGAACCTGTTTCTTACACTCTGTGTCTGTCATACATTGTAATTCTGGGTTATTCATTGTAATACCTAGTGCAGAGTTTGTGTTTTTGTCAAGCTCCTGTTCCTGCCAGTGTCTTA
The DNA here is from genome assembly GCA_013186435.1 of Turdus rufiventris. Lineage (NCBI taxonomy): Eukaryota > Metazoa > Chordata > Aves > Passeriformes > Turdidae > Turdus > Turdus rufiventris. Next base: position 381,824 of record PYHW01010709.1, read on the forward strand.
CTGCTGCTTTTACATCTCGCTGCACAGTTCAGAGTGATGGCTGGTGAACACTTGCAACCTTTTGTATTTCATCAGATCGTTAATGAATTCTGTTCAGATACTGACCACTCCATCACAGGCAAATGATAGAATTCTCCAAAGCCTTTTAAAGTTAAATACGACTGATTAGTGACAGGGCAAAATGTAAATGCCTGTGACAATTTTTTTAAGTACAGTACACTTAAACTTAGTGTCTGACTGGAATAAGAACAAAAATTATAGATGTGACTTGAGCCATCATTAACTATTCTATTAGTTATAAAATTAATTATTAAGCAGTACTCAATCATTTTATGTATTAGACACCTCAACCATTTGTTTTGGTGCATCTTCTGTATTTTATAAAACCATTTTCCTACATTTACATGTCACTCACAAATAAATGAGGTTTATCTCTGGGAAACCTAAGAAGGAGGCTGAGAGATCATGGCTTGTTACTATCACACTTTAAGGAGACAGTTCTGCTGGGGTGAATCAACCTGGTGTACAGTGTGTGAGAAACTGGTGAATGGGGCTGAGGTGTTTGGGTCCTTTCTCTTGGTTGCAGGTGTTTCACTGGCAGGGTTTGTAGGGGTGATTCTTTCCAATGGAAGGAGTGAAGTGCTTTTCTGCTGTGGCTGTGACTCGTTTGTAGACACCGAGTAGTTCTACTCATTCACCTCCCTAGTACAATTGCTTTATATCCATGTGAATCTGTTTTTATTAAGATTAATTTTATTAATCTTCTTTTCCTTTATATACCTGAACATTGTTTAATGTGCTCTGGCATTTCCTATCATTTCAGTTAAGCACTCATTATTCAGGAAGCTTCCTTTGCAGTCCTCAAGCCTCCCTCTCCACATGGGTACCCGTCAGTTTGGTGATTGCTCTGCATTTACACCACATAAAGAAAGGTATCCAGATGATGATGTTTGGTTTGTTTTACTCTCCCTTTTGTATCTCTTCCCGGGAAGCTTCTCAAATCTGTTTTTTTAATCTGCTGTTGCTGTTAAATTCTGGTTTCAGAGATATATGTCTGGCTGAGAGCTAGAAAAACCTACTGCGTGTATTGGACACTGAGAGTGGGACCTAGGAGGGGTTTCCTTTTGAAACTGTTTCACACTTCTTGTAGTGTTCAACCAGAATGCAGCACAGTACCACTGAACAGACACATGGCCAGCTCTGCACAGACTTCCTGGTCAGTCTTACAGGTGCCAGCATTGAGGGACTGAGAACAGAGAGGTTTCCTTCATATGAAGCAGTTAAATGTCATTTTGTTTGTATGTTCTCTAAATGTTTAAAAGACAGTGGAACAAAATGAAATGGTCAGAAGATGTTTTCATTCCTATAGTGTCATGCACAGGGACATTGGGAAACGACATGATGCAGAAATCCTAGGAAAACTGGTTCTTTTGAGAGTTTTCCAATAACAAGGATGATTATTGGGTGTGATGCTGTAATCACAATTCCTGCTAGAAGCCAAAGTTCCCCTACTTTTATTCTTCATCTAATGTAAGGTCTGTTGGTACAACCAGGCTGATCTTTCCCCTTCCCACTTTTTCCTAGGGGATTGTGATGTGACCACACACATCTCTATGTGTGAAGTATTGCCATGCAGTCTATGGCCTATAATAAATTTCAAAAGATGCTTTCAACTGTTGAACCACACCAAAGTTTCTCTTAGCAGACTCTGACTCTTGTCATATAGTGGGAAAACTGACCTGAAGAAGAGTTGCACAGTTGCAGCAGAGAATGGGAAATGTATGTTGTGAGGGGAACCACTGGTGATCCAAGGAACCCTGAACTAACTCAGTGAAATTGTGTCTGGGGACAGGCAAGAGCGCCTTCTTTGGCAGAGGATGTGTGTGGATTTATCCTGCCAGTACTGACTGCAAATGACAGTGAAGTCTGGCTTTAGGATCACATTACTTTATTCTCTAATACATTTTAAAATGCTTAGACAGATTGAGCCCGTTCTAAGTATCAGGATACAAGGATGGATCCCTGGGGCACAAGGAGATTAAGGGTTTCTTTTCCTGCCTGAGAGTCAAAATAAGAATGCAACACAATGAAAACTTGTTTATCTCACAAAAGGATTACAGAGTGTTCCAGAGATTTTAATCCATAGAGAATTCCTAATTACTATAGTAATGATTTTTCTTGCAATAGTTCATAAGTCTTAGCTGAGCAAAATGGGCGAAGTGTTTTGTACACAAAGAAATTCAAAGGATTTACTTTTAGGTTACTTCATAATTACCCTGTAAGTGATCACACAGTTGCTAAAATGCCTGCATCTTGCAGATAAATCATTAAGTGTAGGGAAGGAAATTTGTGGAACAAGGTTTTGGAAGGTTTTGTTTTAGTGCAGACTCAGTGACTGAGGATAAATTCTGACTTGAATAGAATGTGGAGTGGGGCAGGGACTGCATTCTGTAGACCAGCCTTTTCTATTGTCCTGTTAATGCAATTTGAAGGTACAGTTCATACTTGACTTTAAGGGATAATGCTGACAGGTCCTGCAGTTCTTGTTGATTGATGCAAAAACCCCAGACAAGAGTTTGAATCAGCTTACAAGGGTGAAATGCATTTTGGCTTTTTTGTTTGGTTTTTAAAATAAAACAAAATAAAACAAACCACCTATACCACTGACTATACAGTATCTCCAAAACACTGACAGAGATGTAGACCCCCCCACACTGAGTTAATCTAACGTCAGAAGGGATGATGACCATGATAAATTGCCTATTTTTCCACTTTCCCAGATAGAATCTCCCTTTTATTGTTTACAGCCACTTCAGCCTCTTGTGCATCATGTGCTACAGATCTTCCCATATGCTTTTTGATACTACCTGTTGAATGATGAAATCCTTTTGTTCTGAGAAAAAACTACGAGAGGAGCAGAAATACATAACATTATCAGTTTTTATCCAGACTAAGTAGTGGAATGTAAGATGAGAAGTATTTCTTGTTTCTGGAGATTAGCCATCCTTTAATTATTTGACTTGGAGAAGAAAGATCTTCAGGAAGTAGGTAATTTTAAAACTGCATGATTTTCTGTGCCTTTGATACTGCCTGCATTCGGAGAGGATATGTGAATTGCATTGAAAATTTCTATGTAACTTCTTTTTTAACATTTTCTAACTTCAGAATATTATTTCAATTCAAGATTTAAGTTGTGCAGTTATTTGCAAGGAGTATCTGTCCTATAATAAGTAGATTATTTTAATATTTAATTATTTAGATAGAAATAGTTTTGATGTGGGTTTAACATGCCTACCAATATTATTTATTTTTGTGAGCAAACTTACAGGTAAGAGATTGTTGTAGGTCTGATAATCAATTCTAAAATTCAATTTTGCACTTCTTTGTAAATGGCCACAAATAGTGAGTTTACTCTCCCTGCCTTCTGTCTCAGGGCAGGGCTCTGCACAGAAGGAGCTGCTCTGTCCAAAGAGAAGGGGTGGCAGACTCATCAGGACTTCAGGCCAGGCCACAAACACTTACAATCGTGATGTAAGGAAATATTTCATGGTGAATTTCTGTGTTTTCTCTGCCTTAGTAACAGATGCCATTATTTGTTGGCAAAAACTGACATTTTACATGAGTAATGAGATGTGTAGATTGACAGACAGACTCCTGCCTTGAATTCTTACGCTTTCTGATGTATATCTGGAGATGATGTTGCTGGTGCTCATTTTTAGCTTGTTTGTTCATGATGGTTATTGCTTGCTAAGCTGGATGACAATTTTTCTTTCATGTTTTAAGCTGTAACTTGGGAATCACCTCAAAGTGATATAAGCATTTCTCATTTAATTTCCTCCCCAGCCCAGCCCCAGAAAGGACCAAGGGCTTTCTGGCCCTTCTTGTGGGTGGCCTCAGCAGCTGAAACTCCCCAAAATTGCTATTTACATCAAAACAGCATGGGGTCAGAACCAAGGATGGCACATATGAATGTCATGCTGAACAGTGTGCCCAGCCATTTCAGCCGATTTTATTTGAAAAGCAGTGTGTCCCTTCAATGAGGAGACTTAATGTCGCTGTTCTAACTTAAGAAACAAGCCTTGCTTTGCCATGGCTCTTATTTATTTTAATTTGGCAGTTGTTTTTCTTTTAGTAAATGTGATCGGCCTTTGTACTGTAAATTCCTTAGTGTCAGCCAGATGCAGGTCTAGGAAGTTTTGTGAGTGGTCTTGAATGTTAGAAGAATGAGGTTTATTCGGTTTATTCTCTTTTTTGTACAGCTTAGAATGGAAGCTATCCTTAGTGTGCTGTATGAATGGCAGTGTGGTGGCATTCGCTGCTAATTGTGCAAAATATATTTTCTACTTTTCCTCCTGACTCAAAAAACATCACATTATTGTGCTATATGAGTGATTGTCCTATAGGAGTGATAAATGCTTGTCTCCTTGTGTAACAGCTCAATTGTCATTTTCAATTTCCTTTTTGTCACCTCCTAGATGTCTTGGATGTATTCCAAGGATTTTGAAGATTATGTTAATTCAGTTCACCCATGGCATGTAAGTTGTTGGTTTATTCTGGAAAGCCTCTTACTCTGTCTCTTGGTGTGAGCAACTCTGGTCCTCTGGTGTTCTTGGTAAGGAAGTTTCCATGTCACTTTTGTAGCTTGCCTTTATTGAAAAAAAAAAAAAGTTAGAAAGACTTTGTCAGTGATAATTTATTGTCACCTTCTGACTAGGACACACAACAGACACCATGAATGGTTTCAAGCATCAACACTGTATTATTCCCCAGTACAACCTTTTATACCCTTCTCACAGGCATAACAAAATTTTACTCTTTTGTAATTGGTCACAACACATGAGCATTCCATGCTTCTTTTCCTTCAATACTGTTCACCCGTCTTACACAGCTGCAGCTATCAGGGGCAAGATTGCCTGCAGCATGATCTCTGTACTTTCACAATCCTTTCTCCCACAGCCCTCCTCTATATGACTGCACACAATCTCTTGGGTAATTTGCATGTGCCTTTTGCCCTTTGCTCTTGGTATCTCTTGCTTACACTCCCAAGCCCTCTTGCAGCCCATCAAGGTAAACTCTTGCAGAAACAAACTTCAATGAGGGCAGAAATATGGTTTGTTCCAGTACTGTAATTAAGAGAAAAAGCTGGGCCATGAGTGTTCAAAGTCATCACACTCTTTCTCAACCCTTGGCAGTGAGTGGCTGTGTCACACCCAAAATACAAGGATTAATATATTTTATAAATGTTAATGATGTCAGAAGAACCATGGAAATTCTTAGAAATTAGCTCATGAATGGCTAATCCTCCTTTTAAGTCTAGCAAAGCTGTTGACCCCACTGATCTTATAAGTCAGTGAGCAGCTTGGGCTAATTACAAGTAGTATTAAAAACTTGCTTCCCTGAGGTTTCAAATTTCAGCTTTTGTCTTTAATACCATGTATCTGTTCCTGTGTAAGATGCCTAGAAGGAGATAAACTGACTACAATCACATTTGGTTTATAGACTGAAGAATCCTTTATGTTTTTTTATTTGACTAACATGATTTGTAGATTTTTCAGGAAACCCTTAAATGGAAGTGAGAAAGTGACAGAGAAAGAAAGATGCCACTGAACTAGTAAGATTAGCTCATTTTGTCCTCTAGAATATAATTTGTGATTTTCCTGATAAATAAATAGTTACAAAGCATTTTATTTCAGCGTCAGCTTTGTATTTCTGGAAAATCGGGGGATTGCCAGATTTACTACTACATTGGTGGGCATTAAAAGATCTGGGGTTCCACGGAAATTGCACCAGGACATTCAGCAGCAGCTGAAGATGTAGCAGACAGTCTGCAGCAACACAAGGGTGAGACCTGGGCCCCTCTTGGCAGATTGAAGACATTGAGTCAAGCTTTCAGTTCATTTGGTAGTGAAAAAGTCTTTTGTATAACTGAGATTTGGATCAGTTGTGTTCTCAGGATCTCTCTTATCCTTTAATAGTGTCAGTGTCTCATATTTTGTGAAATTTTTACTGCGTGTTAGGAGATTGTCATTGATTTCACATAAAAGGAATTGGTCATCTTTGCTGAGTCATTTGCAAGCAAGGAAACAGCAGCAGCAGAACACAGTTTTTTTGTCCCTCAGTCACTGGTTTACTTCATTCAGTGACCTTCAGTACCTTGGCTAATGGGTACATGAACAGGTCTTTATTGCGATAACATTTCTTTCTGCTAGAGTGAGACAAAGAATTAGAGTAATCAATTGGAATTACATCCCCCCCAGAGCACAAAAACCATCTAGACGTTGAGAGGCAAACTCGTTTCCTTACTGTGGACATGAGAGAGGAGGAGAAAAGAGAGACAGGAGAGAGATGTACAAACCTGATGGTGATTTGGGAAAGACCATTTTGTTTTTCCTGAAAAAATTATTTTGTTCCCTCCAACTCCACTTGGACACAGTACACAGAAAACACTGGGGGCAGCCCTCCATCAGGGGTCCAAAGCCTCTCAGTCAGGTCACAAAATCTAAGTGCAGCTTGGAACTAACATGTATTTGTGCCTTGCTGTCTGCTGACATCTTTTTCCTCTCAATTTCTCCTTATCCATATTACTTTTATCCTTTATTTCTATATCCTCCTCTCTCTCTCTCTCTCTCTTTTTTTTTTTTTTTTTTTTTTTTTTTTTAATTTGTTACCCTGTTTGGAAGGAGTCGGAGCTCACTGAGTGAAAGGGAACACATCCTGGATTTGATTTGCAAAGAGTCAATAACCTCCGTCTTCATGGAGTGGGATTTGGTTAGGATGATGCAGAAGTTGTCACAGATATGTCAGATTGGGGTTGAAATGTAAATTTAGCTGGCATTTGAGGCCTAAGGGCAGGTAATAAGATGAACTTTGCCTGGAGATGCTTTATGAAGTTGGTGCCCATTCCTTCTTGACCAGCAAAGAGGTGATGGTGATTCCACAAAGTCAAGGAAACTTCACACTGAATGTTTGTGTGTTTTTCCTGGCAAGTGTAAATAATCATGGAATCAAGGCTTATCACATTGATGGAAGGGAAAAAATACATGTTCACATATGAAGAGGCTCAGCTGCTCTTCCTGGAAAATCCTTTGCAGCTTTTTGGTTCCTGCAGGCTCTTGGAGTCTCAGAATCAATGCAGTGGAGGAAATGGGATGCTATAGGGATATTCTACATGTAAAGCACCACTAGGACCCTGTTTGGAATGCACTACCTGTGCTTCAGCTTGCTTTCAGAGATGGAAATGCCACCCTGAAGCTTTACTATATTAAAAATTGGTGTCTGAAGAATGTTCCTTTATAAATATACACTTTAAGATAAACATTTCCATTACAATGTTTTTCAAGAACATTTCATGTTCTCTTAGTATCTTGAGTAATTACACCAATCTGCATGCAGGCTATTTCTGTTTATCTTCCAGTAAATTTACCATATTCTTCCATCACAATCCCATGTCAGTGTTTTGGGTCTAATGTTCTGTGGCTTCAGAATTATCACCCGTATGTACATTCCAAAATTGCAATTGTACTATAAAGTCATCCTGCAGGGAGCTCTTGAGGCTTTCATGACCTCATTTACACAGCAATAAATTCCCAAATCTCATTCAGCCAGTGTTTTCTCTGTGACTAAATATTTCAGTCACCCATCATAGAGGATAATTTTCTGAAGTTGAAGTGGTA
>PYHW01010709.1:389546-421306 GCA_013186435.1 Turdus rufiventris
ACTGCTCTGTGCAAACCTCAGTGCTGGGGCTAGGCTTGCAATGGCAGCTCCCTTTTAAATTATGGATTCCATTAAAGGCACCAAACCTTCATTTAAAAAGAGAATTCCATTGAAAACTCCTATTTCCAAAATAAGAGTCCTTGTAATTTTTTTCTATTTTTCCTGTTTACACTGAAGACATATCACTGCATGTCTTCTAAAATGTGCATTGTGCACAGGGGCAAGGCAGTTTCTGAGAACTACTGAGGCAGATTTTGGTTCTTTCATGCTCCCAGCTTACCAGAAAGTTTGTGTGGTCATTGCTAACAGAAGCTCCTTGCTGGAATTGCTGCCAGTGCAGACACTTGAATGGTAATTGATATTAATTGAATAAAACACCTGTGAAAAAGTGATGAGGCTTTTTCTCTTGCTAAAATGCATTAAGCCGAGTGTAATGGCTGTAGCTTCTAGAAAAACTCATCAAAACAAATAAAAGCACAGTTCAAAGAGATGTGGTTGCTTTATTTGTAGAACCTGTCTTAATTGTTAGGTAGTCAGTAAATACTTTTTTATTCAAGGCATACAATCTATCAGAGTCACATTTGATCCCATCTTTCTTGAGTAAAAACTCAATGTGTCCTTGGACCCAAATCTCTCTGAAATGTTCATAAAGGAAGGAGATACTTGGATTGGAAAACAAAAAGGATTTGCTTTATTTTTGGAAATGGGACTTTCCTTTTATCTTTATACAAACCTAAAGGAGCTGTGTGAGTTTTTGTGACATTTAAAATTGAAGGGTCTTTTACAAATTAAGGGTAAATTCTTGCAGAAAACATGCCAAATATCTCAAATTCTTTATCATATCCTATATTGCTTTTTCTATTGGTTGTTCTTTTAATTATTTACTTGTCCTGCTCAATACTGTTCTCGTCAGTTGGTTAATACCAAGACTGTTGAGTACATTAGAATTGTTGAGGCGGGAAAAAACCTTTAAGATCACAGTGTGAACACTGAAAAAGGAGGAGGAGAGAATAATGGTTAGTGCAAGACACTGTCTTCATGATGTATACATTAAACTTTGATTAGATAATTAAGCTGAAGATTAAAATTTAGCAAGTGTTCCTATTTACACAGTTGTTGCACTATGCCAACACAAGCTTTGACACAGAACTTATTTTTAGAGCCAAGTCAAGAGATCTTTGGCATGTTTTGCTCATCACAGTATTTTAGCAGTAGCTTTTTAATAAAAAAAAAAATTACACACTTAGTAAAGTGCATTGTGTGAAAATTGTTCAGGCTTTGTTTGGTTTGTTTTGGCAATGTAGGATGCTTGCAATCTGCCATGGTTGTAGAAGAAGTGAAGGGGGAAAAGAGGGGAAAAGACATCCTCTAGACTTAGCATTTGATGTGGGAAATGACTTAATAACCCATCAGCTCTTCAGGCATCAAAAATGGTGTGATGATTCCAGCATCAGTGTCTCTGAGAAAGTCCAGTTAACAGACAAATTTTGTTTCTTTTTTGTGAACAATTAAATGTTGAGTATTTTTAGGAAACCCTGGCAGTGTCTTATTTTCTGCCTGAAAACAATCTTGGAATAACTGTAATACTTATTAATAAATTCTGATTTATAATACATTTGTAATCTTATATTCTTCAGAAAAATGTTGTAGTTTGTAGACCTGCAGGGTACTGGTAATGCTTTGTGTTTGGGGAAATCTGAAAAGGCAAGATTTTACAAAATAAATGCAGCAGAGGAGCAGAACTATCAGCATCTGATAAATATGGTGTGCTTTGCTACAGAAAAGAATGATGTCTGTGTTTTGTTCCTGACTGGTTAGGTTTGGTGTCAGGGTTATGAGGGACCTGAAAAAGAGGGCTGCTGGGATTTTTGTTGCAATGTCTCAAAGTGAACCCTCACATGGAAGCAGATGTTCTCCAGTGAGAATGTCAAAGCTCTGCAGTGAATATCCCCTTGGCACTGTATCCCTGTACTGGCTGTCATTGCTTCAGTTCAAGCTTTGGAAAAGTGTTTTCTGTAGAGTTGAAAAAAGCTGTATTTATTTTCAGCACCCAGCTTAGGATTGTCCCTGGAACTTGTCCCCTATCTTTTAGGAGAGTATTTAGCCAGACTACTCTGTTCCATCTCCAGCATTTTCTCGGGCAGATAATATGAAAACACTGAACCTCTGGGCTGAGCATGGGGTCAATACCCGGGAGATGTTTCAGAGTTGCCTTTAACAGGGATTTAAAGCCATGAGTGGCCCCTGTGGTGAATGGTCACAGGGACAGGGCCATGTCTCAGCCCTTCCATTTTCCAGGTGCTGGACCCATCACATCAATTCAGGATTTGAGAATACAAAGGTGAATGGGGCCTGGGTTTGCTGCTCTTCATTCAAGAAGAGGCCTTCAGAATCTGGATATGTCTATAAGCAGGTTTTCCTCTCCCACCCATTGCTAGAAGTGAAGGAAACCAGTGCCTGGATCAGAACACTCATCATTTCCTGAACTTCATAGAACCATTGTAGATAGGAATTCCTTTGGTCACCAGTAAAGCATTTTGCTGATCCAAGTGTTCTCAAGACCTTCAGCACTCACTAACCCTTCAGATCTCTTCTTCAGTAGTATTTTGTTCGAGGATTTTATTCAGCTGTGTCAGTTTCTATGGTGTTTGGGATATTTTTTCCTGTCATCTCGAGCTGTAGTTTTATTGTTCCCCAGCACTCAACAATGAGTTGAATCTCCTGACTGTCATTGAGATGTTGCCACTTTAATTTTGACTGGCATTGTACTAGGTCCCTAATAAATTTCTGTGCTTGATTCTGTCAAAGCAGCATTGCCTGTGCACAGTGAGGCAGGGTTTAAAATGTTATTAATATAACAGCACAAAGAAACTAATCTTTCACAACAACACTTCATTTGGTTCCCTATGCCTTAATCAAAACCTTCACACAGCTATAAAGCTTGCTTTGGTTTACAGATCTTGTGAGAAAATTGCTTGCCTTGCATTCTTTCTGCTTATACTGCTTATATTGGCTTTGCTTTTTGTTTTTTTGTTTTGTTTTGTTTTTTGGGGGTTTTTTTGGGTTTTTTTTTGACAGTATAGGTTTCCATTTTCTTGAGATATGCTAATCTTTTAACTCATCTAATATTTTATTTTACATTGTTGTATGTCTTGGAATGATTTCTTTTATTTTAAAAAGTCTTTGAGGCATGAGGTACTTTGGCATCTTTTCTTCCAAATATCACCCTGAGCAGTTTAGTCACCTACAGGAGAGCACAGGGTGCTTGAAGACAAGGAATCACAGTATTCCCTTTATCCTTGTTGCTAGCTGCCTCCTCAGAGTGCTGTCATTCCTATACTCCAGGGCTTTAAAGAGCTTTCTGAGAGTTGGGTAGGTTAGTCTCTCTGTCTTTCCTGGGAAACAAATGTTAAAAAAAAACCCCAGCACCCCAAACCCACCACATTTTTCTTGTTTCCTTTACAAGTTATTTTTAAACACTGAGATTTAAACCTGTCCAATTTAGTGGTCCACAAGCATCAGTGGGAATAATATTAATTGGTTTAAAAATATAAAATGTTTTAGAGGGAAGCAGTAATATTGTTAGCCAGTCATTTATAACAGCAGCTCTTTGCTCTGCTATCTCTCTCTGGTATTCCTGAAGTCACCATAATAACTTGGGAAGAAATATCTTTGATTACTTGTGGACTATTTGTGGGAAGTTTGGCTTTCCCTGTGCTTAGTGGTTCTCCAGTCTTCTTTCAGAAGATCATGTAGGGAAATACTTGGGCAGCTTCATCGCAAACCTACGGCAAAGTTGGGATGCTCTCACACTCCACTGCATGGTCTGGTTTGTAAGCAAACTCAGAATTTGGGAAAACAAATCTTACTGGTAGAGAACACACTGTTATCAGCGTAAGGTAATCCCAAATTTGGCGTTGGTTTGGCTCTCAGGTAATTTGGAACTTCTCTTTTCTCAGTAGTTCTCTGTGATCTCTCTGGCTGTGTTCAGTTTCTGGGGAAAAGAGTTTTGAGGAAAAAGGGGAAAATTTACACACATTTCATCGGACAGAGCAGAAACACCCTTTTAGAGTCACGTACACTGCAGGTGTTATAATCTTTGTTTTGGGTTTCTGTCCTTGAAGAGCCTGGGAGCCAGGCTCCAGCAGTCTGAGAAGCTGGCTGCTTTCTTGGTTCCCAGGCCAATAAGCAGCTGCTGTGAGTGCTGCACAAAGGTAGAGCAGGAATCTCTGCTCTGGGGATGAGGTTTTCCAGTGCTGACGTGGCCCAAGAACTGGAGCTGATTAACAGGCCTGCTCTTACTGGATTCACTTGTGGTTTTGCTGTTTGGGTCATATTTAGTTCTTCGGTAAAACAAATTGTTAAATGTTTTATTACTAGTTTCACCCCTTTCAGTTACATCACGCTGAGAATTGGCTGATGACAGCTCTTGATCAGAAATCTTAGTGTTCTCTCATCCTTCCTGTGATATAGTGACGCAGAACTTATAATAATAAAGAATACAGTGTTTTCAGTCATATAAAGTGGCAGTGATATCCTGCCTTTAAGTGTCAATGCCTTTACCCAAGCCAAAGAAACAAGAATTTCCCCCCTCTGTCATTCTCAAAGTTATCTTAAAATCTTGCATTGATTCATTACATATTTGTGTGGTACTTGTTCTACTATCCCTTCATTGACTTATTTTTTCTCAGTCTCAGAAGAGCTCTTGTACGGATAATGCTGCACACAGTTTCCCTAACAAGCTATGCAAGCCACCGTGAAAGGATTTTGCAGAATCATGCTATAAATCCCTTGAATAGGTGCTATTGATTTCTGAAGAGGACTTGCTGAAAAAGGAATGTGCAGTTCAGGTCTCCAGAGGTGTTACTAAAAGGACAACAGCACTGGAGCAGCAACAGCAGGAGAAAATCGATTCCCTGGCTATTTTTTGTTTGTTTGTTCTCAGTGAGATTATACGGGGGAGAGGAGATGGATTGAGCTATATTATTTCAGCTGGGCTGAAAGTTGCTTCATTTTTATGTTGAGTTATTTGATGTGCCTGAAATCCGTGAGAGCTGAAGCCTTGCTGAGTGTATGTGGCAAACAGAGTGCTTGTCAGGCTCTTTACCTGGAGTGTGTGAGCTGTGGTTCTTACACAGTGAGCACACATTGCCTTCACCAAAGGGGTTATCCAGCCATGGGCCAGAATTATTCCAGGGAGAAAGGGGTTTGTCTTATTCTGCCACCACATCTCGATTTAAGACCAGGGTCATGCATTCTTCTGCCAATAGATAATGATTTTTTTTTTTTTTTTTAATGAAAGAGTAGGAAAGGAATTGTCTTTGTACAAAGAACCTATACTATTCAGAGTTATCCTTTCATCAGACCAGCCACAGCAGCCACTGGCTTGAATTCACACTTGTATGCTGTATGCTCTTTAGGCTCTAGTTGGAGTGTCTAATGCAGCTTTGGCTGAGGCATGATATTGGGTTTGTAGACAAAGCTGCATGACACATTTTCCCTCTGCCTGCTGTGGCTTGTTGTTTGTGTGGCTTGGGAGAGTTTCTGGAATTTTCTCCTTATTGCTTCTTCTGATTGCAGGTGGGTATGTGGTAGGAATGTGTTTGCCTTGGCAAATCAAATCTTGTACCACCCCTCAGCAAGTATCATCAATGGAGCAAATAATCACATTTGACAGCATAAAAAAATTCTGATTGCATCAAAAATGATTTAAAACTTCCTCCAAGTCAATGACAGGGAAACACGAGCAATATTTGAAAGGGTTGGAGATTTTTTCAGATTTTCATCTGGAAAAAAATTGTGTCATGAAACACTCACTCTGAAAAGCAGAGTCAGACTCCATCCACATTTAATGAATTTGCGTATCTGCAAATAAATGCAAATAAAATTCTGCAGAAAACCTAATTTTTAATAAGTAAACATATACATGGGATAGAGTTTTGGACAGCAACTAGTTACAGTTTCATGGGTCACGTAGCTTCCGAGAAAAACTAATGCTGTTGGTGAAGGTCCTTATATTGCAACTTTTTTTTTTTTTTCCAAAGGATGGACTTTAGTCCAGTCAGAAATCTGACACAGCAGCTTAATTACAAAAAGATAGATTTAATTTTTTTTTTTAATCTAATTTCCAGTTGTGATGGAAGGCTTATATGTAACTCTTGAGAAATAATTATTAAAAACCACCCCAACAACACACACAGAGCCAAACCAAGGCAACACTGCCTTGGTGGTCTGGTTTCATGCTTTATGTTAAGTTTTGAAGTTATGCTTTCTTTTCTGGTTATTTATCTACATACAGCTTCCAGCACATGCCACAGCCACACAAAAGCTGCTCTTGATGGCCTCTGATCTGAAAACACTGCAGCAGGAAATCTCCTCTGGAGATTTATTTAACAGAATGAGGTGAGAAAGGAGATCTCTTCTTCTGTGTTGGCTCCTGGAAGTAAATCTTTTTCCCATCTTATACTTAAACTATGAAGTGGATGAGGTTTGAAAAGTCAATGTTGATCCCTGATCTGCAGACTGAATGTGGACAAAAGTCCTGTGGAATCACTGGGATTGGAGAGAATGGCATCTTGGGGAATGGGATTTGTCAGTGACTCCACACTACATCTGATTGCACTGACATTTTTTTCCCAGGCTAGGGATTAATATAACTCTGCATAGCTTTATGATATCCAACTGCTGCAGTGCTTGTTGTGGCTGTGAGCTGTAATCATCCTGACTGGATCTCGCTTTGACTGCCACACTGCTGTCTCATGGGTTAGGAATATGCCTGCTTCCAAAAGCAAAAAACACTAGCTGAATAAATAGACATAAATAATGTAAATATATAGGAATATATTATTTATATATTATTTATATTCATATAGGTGTTGCTTATAGCTGCTTCCTTTACAGAAATAGTGAAAAAAGTGAGGTAATGGAATTAATAAGTAATTGTTCAGCTGTTTTGGTTTGTACATACCCTTGATTTGATTTGTCCATACCTTTTATAGGATTTGTACATATTCCTCCACACCTTTCCTCCAAACACTGCTTGCTTTCCTCAGCTATTTTTTAAAGGTTTAATGACTCTTTTTAAAACAGTCAGGTGAACCCCAGTGATCTGCAAACAGAAGGCTGAAATCCACATCAGTGACTGTCAGCACAATTGACTTCTTGTATGCCATAAACTCTTCCAGGGCTGCATTTGAACCAGAACTTTTCTTTAGATACTCCAAATCCTCCATCTGGCACCTTGTACTCAGAAGGGACAGAGGAAAGACTGGGTTTGATCTTCTGTATTTAAAGGGCTTGATTGGGATTGTACATCTCTTTTGCTTCACTCACTTCAGTAAAGAACATTTCTCTGTATCTCTCTGGTTTCAGAATTCAGACAGAAATTGATAGTGGTATCACAAAAAGGAAAATACTATTAGGAACTAACACTCAAGAAAAATGACACACCCTGGGTTTGAAAATGGAACTAATTTATTCACCCGCTCCTTGGGCAGCAAAGCAGAAACGGGTTGAAAAGATAAGAAGTGATAACAGTGATGAAAGCTGTAGCTGGGCAGGCACTAAGGCTGTTTTTAAAATGTGCAGTCAGTTTTCTGACACAGTCACCATCTTCTGAGAAAGGTCTGGATTTCTAACACTAGGCTTAAGGTTCAAGAAAAAAAAATTACATCTCTTCTGCTTACTACTCACTTGTGTTTTGTATTCTGCTGCTTGGCTTTGTCTGTCAGCAACAGAATCAAGTTAGATGGGTGAGGATCCCCATAAAATCCCCCATTCCAGCTCTCCAGCTGGAAAACAGCCAAACCCCAGGGCTGGAGGGTACTCTGGGAGCACTTGCAAAGGTGGGGTTTGTGCTGGTGCTTGGTGTGCAGCGACCAGAGCTCAGACTGGGATCAGTTCTGTGACTGCTTGAGCTCAGCTTGTGCCTAGAAATCTGAGGAAAATGAACCCCTGTGTCCCTGGCAGTGAGTTCATCTGCTGTGCTTGCATGCTCAAAATAACTTGGCAAAAAGATTTACCCTGGAGGGCAGCAGAAGATTGCACCATGGCAGATAGAGGAGCAGGCATTGTCGATTCCTTGGTACGCACAGCACTTTCAGTGCACCTTCATCTGCTGAAGCCACTGTCAGACCAGCTGATTCCAGTGTGGTAATATTCATGCTTGCCTGATTTAAGCTGTTTTTGTTTCATGACACCTTGTTTCTCCCTGACACCCTCTGCTCTACCTGACCGTCCCTGCCTGGCCAGCAGCTTTTCAAGTTTTGGCCCTTAGCAAGAGGGCAGGTAACTCTCAGAACTCACATCATCTCCTGGCTGATCAGGGACCCAGAAACAACCTCTCCCAGCTCTCACCTGGAAGCAGGTACTATATAAAGCTCTCCCCTCAGGTTTCTGGGTTCTTGGCTTTTGACCCTGAGGCTGGAAGCTATTAGCTGCAATTAGGAGGAGCCTGCACTCAGACATATGTGGGTGATTTTTGCTAAGTTCATAATATATCAAGTTCTTTTCTACTGTATGATATATTTGTGTTATTGTCTGTAAAAATACATCTAGTTTAGTAAACTCATGAAAAAAGTGTGTTAGTGTCTGTCAGCTTGTCCTTTCCCTTTATCATTCTTCCTTTTCACTAGATTACAGCAGACACTCCTCTATTTCTTGGCTCTTTTTTCCTCTTCCACATTTCAAAATGAAAGGCAAAGAATGGATTTTGCCTTATGAACACAATTAATGTATTTAGATAAACAAAACTTCGACAGATTGAGGAGGGACAGAGAAGCATGAATTATGTCAGATATGGAAACCTGAGCAACCTGCATCAGAAAATCCTTTTAACAGTCTGGGCAGTGTGGCAAACACCCCTGGCCATACCCTATTTGTGTTTGGTGTGACTGCAGCAGCAGCTCCCTTGTCCTTGAATGTACATTCTCCATAACACAGCAGTCCAGCTCAGAACAGTGCCCTCCTGACCCAGATATCCTGCTTTGAGAAGGGTGTGGGGCTTTTTAGGGCACTACAGTTCAGGGGTCAGTGAGGATTCTTCTATCACTGGATGAAATCCGAGTGCTTGGGAAGCCAGTGAAGCTGCCACTGCAAACTGCAGCCAGGCCATGGTGGCACATGCAAGTTTTAAAACAGATTTTGAGTTATCCCCAGTTTTACAGTCATACTGCCAGAGATCTGTGATTTAGCTTCTTTCCTTGAGAAAAAGTTGGCAGAATGCAGGGGCCTGTATAAGATGGTTTCAGTAAGGGAGATCCACCTTCCCTCAGTTTCACTGCTGGCATTGCTCCAGATTAGTGGTGCAATTCTTTCCCTCCTGCTTCTGTTTCATTCCGATGTCTTGCTGCATCTCTTTCCTGCTCCACTGAGCTTGGGGTTTTTCACCTTGTTCTGCTGGGATCCTCAGAACCATTGAACTCTTTCAATTCAAGTTGTAGCTTTTCCCACCTGTGCTGATGGTTAACAGGGTCTCACTTTCCTCTTTTTGTGTGCTCAATGTTTGTGCAGTTGTCGTGTTGTTCTCCCTCCCCTGCTGCACTTTCCTACCTGTGAATTTGTAAAAAAACTATTTCTAATGATGTCATTCTGCTGTTTATTCCCTCAAACAGTCACTGAAAATGCTCTGTATTTTCTCAGACATGCATTTGCAGGTTGATTCATCCATGTCAGTCATTACTTCTCTAAGTGTTCATGTTACTGCATCAGCTTGTTCAGAGCAGTTCTTCCAGGTGTGCACCAATGCAGCAAAGAAAATCAACCAGATGTGAAAACAGGAAGAGATGTCTCATATTGCTTCATAAGATTTTGTACAGAAAGATGCCACATTGAGATTGAAGAAATCACTGGATTTCTTGTAACCAGGCAGAAACTTTTCTATTTCTCGCCCCCTTTTCCTCTGAAGAGCCAGGCAGATTTTGGGGTGCAGGTGAAGGATGCCATGGACCAGTTTTCCTGCTGATTGCCTAAGATTGAGGATGACACCACAGATTTTTGACATTTAGGCATCATTAGAGTAATCTTTTCTGATGTTATTTATAGCCCTGGCTATAAATGGTTTTGTCTGGTAATGCTGAACTGAATTGCCTCTAAATGTACCCATTTGTGAGGTGGAAACCAGAACACAAGAACATCCCTCTGGATGCTGAGCAGGTGTCTGCTTTCAGAGTGTAAAATGGGCATTTCCTAGTCATTCCACTGAGTTTTGGAGCTTATCACGGCCAAGGCCAGGTTGGACAGGGCTTAGAGCAGCCTGGAATGGTGCATATAGCAGAAAGGTAGAACAAGATGATTTTTAAGATCCATCCAACACAAACATCTCCGTGATTTCATGATTCTATTAAAAAGCAAAACTAATGACAGAAGGGCTGGAATGAAATCAAGGAAAATGTTGGTGATTATTAGAAATATGTGATTTGTTTGTTGTCTTACGGTTACTTTAAATGACTACATATTACTTAGTAACTTGATTAATTGTAATACCCACTGTCAACTCTTTAGGTTTATTGCAATTGAAACCATAGTCCAGCGGAGAAGGTCAATAACAAAAACATAAAAAGTCATCCAGCAGTCAGAAAAACCCTCCAGTTTTCTTCTGCATTTTCAACTGAAAAGGGTGAGAAAGCAGGCAGAGTGAGGGACAGTCTGGGACAAGAGTGGGGCCATCTGAGCATGGAAAGCCAATGACTGTTTCACAACCTCCAGATTTAGCTGCTGTAAAAAGGCTGAGCCACCTGGCTTGTTATAATTGTTAAATTGAGTCTAAGCAATCTATAATATATTTTAGTTTAACAGGTGCATAAAAATATCTACAAAATTAAGAGTATTTGGACAAATATCTTTCATAAATGATATTTATTAGATAGAAACGTGCTAGAATATATTTTCATATATTTTGGTTTCGTGAGTCTGCTAAAGATGAAACATCCTATTTTTTTTATTGTATACTTATACTGAGCAAACACCTAAAAAATCATAAAGCTGGTGTATATAAAAATATCCTGTTCATTTCCTCATAAAATATCTCTGGGCAGTGTTTTATGTATTTTTTAAAACCATTGACAAGCTCCTGGTTCATCTCTTGGATTAATTTGTAGCAAAATTTTATAGACATTGGCATCTTTCAGTTCCAAAGGCAGCTGATATTTTGAAGGATGTTCCACTGGGAATGAGGCTGGTGTTTTAATCTGCCCAGCTGCAGTTATTTTCATTTTTAATAACCTGCTTGCTACCTTAGAGCCTTGACAACATTTAAACTGAGAGTTCCACACCTTATGTTGATGATTAATTCTTGGTTGAGGCAGACACTCAATGAAACTAAAACATCACTTGTGGTTTAAGATACACAAGACATAATAAACAAATGAAGTGAACGTTAGTCTCCTTTTCCTGTTTGAAGATATTGGTAAGAATATTTTCCTGGGTTTGATTTTACTTACCGATTTTTTTACCTGCTTATGGAATGAATACAAGTGCAGGACATTCACAGATGTGTTTGATGTTTATCATTGCTTCAGTAATTTCCTTCCGGGATAACTGAGAGCCATTTCTGCATCCAAAATCTGTTTCAAATGTGGAATTTCTTTTCCAAATTCCTGTGGTCATCCAGGAGAAGAAAGGAGAAAATCTGAGAAAGAAGTCAGTTAAAATAGAACAGACTTGTTCAGGTGGAAGGGACCTGCAATTATTCCTCAGTCCAACTGCATAAAAACCAGGTTCTAAACGCCCCCAGATGTTCTCAGAAAAAGGGGGACTACATAACTTAGGCAGTGATGTGCTGTTGGGTTACACTTCTCCTTTCATATGCTTACTGATACAGAACATGTCATGCTCTGCATAATGAAAATGTGTGCAAATACACAGAATGCTGGCATTATTATAAAATTTTGAAGGCACTGTAACCAAAATTTGGCTGAAAAAGTCCAGAATTTGGTCCATCATTTGGCTGTTTGATTTATTTATTAAATTCTCTTTTTGAACAAGCTAAATATTTTTATTTCTGGAAAGAAAATTCCCAGTCCTTTTAAGTATTGTAAATGAAGTCCAGAAGTTTTTCTTAATCCTTGTGATGCCCCATTGCTATGAGGTTTTACTGCACCAGAGGGGTTTTCATTTAGCAGCAACCTCACCAGCTTGACTGGGTCAGAGTGTGGCTTGCAATAATAAACAGGATGGGTGTTGCAGTGTGTTGCTTGTTAATAGTATGTTCTGTTATTGCCCAAGTTAATGCTTTAGTCCAAAATTATACCCTCCCACGCACCTTGTCAATCTATCCTGAATTACCTGTCAATCCTGCTTTGTGTCAGCCCCCAGCTTGGAATTCCCCTTTGGAAATCCCCTAAAACTCAACATCTTATTAATCCATGTCACTCAGCTTTCCCCCTCTGCCTCCCTCACTGGACAAAGCCTTTGTGAGCTCTACCATTTAACCCTCCTCAGAATTTCTCCAATTTGGGCCCTGGGTTCCTTCTCTAGCCCTGTCAGAGTGTCAGAGAGCCCAAGCAGAGAGTCCAGCACATTCTGTTTTGTACCTGTTTAATGTTACCACCCCACCAAAATCAAGGAGAAAGTTGGTGATTAATGTAGGATTCAAAAGAAGGATTTAGCATAGGTTCCATTTAACCTGTTTAGCCTTAGTCAGGTTATTTCCATTTGGAGAAGGGAAACTGGGAAGAGCAATACTGAAGCTTGTCCACAGTTATGCTTTGGACAAAGTACATAAACCTTGCCACTGGATTGAGTTTTAGATCTTTGATGGCAGGAGTATGTTTGGGTTTCTTTTGTCCTTGAAGAGCTTGGAAGGGTATGATGGCAGAGTAATGTACCTTGAATAATACAGAGCAGTTTTCAAAGGTTTTCTGAGGCTGCTGGTTGAAGAATTTTCTCATGACCCTGCAAAACTGAAGCTTCTGTCAGGAAAATAGATTTTTCTATGATGGACTCTTTTATCAGATAAATGTAAGAGTGTTTTGGCTTGGGTCTTTTAAAACATAATTCCAATCTTTCACTTCAGAGTCTCTGAAAGTCACAAACATTTCCTGTCGTATCAGTTTAGCAACTTTTGTCTCAGTGCTTTGTTACCAAAGCTTCAGTTCGTGCCCATGTGCTGCCCTAAGCTGAGCTCTCTGTAAAACCCCTCTCTCCTAACGCAGTGTGATTCCTCCACAGGGCATCCCAGGAAGCGATGCCAAGGCAGGAGGGGAGAACTGAGCCATTCACTTGCGTGGAGCTGCTCCCACAAGCAGCACTCAGGGCAGGGCAGGAGCTGCAGCTCTACCTCAGTGGACCCAAGGGAAGGGGGATGGAGAAATGGAGCCAGGCTTTGAAGGGAAAATGTCAGAATTGAGTATTTTTCATACTGAAGGTATGAAGGTATTAAAGATGCGAACAGCTGCTCATCACAGCAAGTTAAGAACCCCTAAATTGGATAAAAGTTCTGTGTTTCACTGACCTCTGCTGGGAAGGCATTTGTCTTGATTTGGAGACAAATTTTAGGAGAAGAAAACTCTGGGATGAGTGTTTTCTCTAAAGAGAAGGGCTTCAGCAATCCTTTTTGCCAATGAGAAATGAATACCAGTGGGTGAAAGTGAAAAACCCCTTATATAATAACGAAGCATGGTGCCCAAAAGGCACAGAAAAAAAAATAATAAATGCTCAATATTGAAATTTTGGAACTTTAACCTTCACCTTGTCACTTGGCCAGGAAGGCAAGAATGGTGGCTGGCTTTGTTTCAGGGAAGGGAACAGTTCCTGAAGCAGCTCGGGCAAAATAGGTAGGAACCTACTGAACCTCTGTCACAGCAGATGATGCTGGTGGATTTTCATGCTCCTTTTCTTGTTGGTTCAGCTTTTTTCCCCAAGGTCTTGGGCTTGAAGCAGCCCCCTGCAGGCTCCCAGTCCACAGTCTCAGAGATTTGGGTCTCCAATCAAAACCCATGCCAAAACAGTTCAAGAAATAAATAAAATAAAATGCTGCCAAAAGGATTCCCGGTACAGCCTCCAAGCCAAGGGAAGGAAAGAAGAAAAATTCTTGTTTAAGGTAGAATTGCAGTTTGAGAGATGGACAAACGACAAGACACGCTGCATTCTTCCACAGCAGCCCACTGGCCTTCTGTTGGCCACCACAGTTGCCCCTTTTTGTTTTTAAATACAAAAGCAGCATGTGTCATCCTGTCTGCAGGACCCTTGGAGACAGGGTGACAAACGCAGCACGATGTATGAATTGTCCTCTGTGACAACAATACAAAACCTTGACCTTTCCATCTAACTAGA
The DNA here is from genome assembly GCA_013186435.1 of Turdus rufiventris. Lineage (NCBI taxonomy): Eukaryota > Metazoa > Chordata > Aves > Passeriformes > Turdidae > Turdus > Turdus rufiventris. The sequence goes on from PYHW01010709.1 coordinate 403,818, forward strand.
CAGGCCCAGCCCTTTTCAGCTGGTGATGTATTAATTGTTTTCTTGGTGACGTAACAATCATGTATAGGAGCTGCAAAATGGGTCTACTAGAGATACAAACTCTCAAAGTGGCATGCTGCAGGCTTATAAACTGAAAAGTCACAATTTTACAACTTAACACTCTAAACAAATCTGAACACCTGAGGAGCTCCTGACCCAAGTACTTCCTTTCACAGAATTTTTCTCTGTGTAAAGGAGGAGGAAAGGCCATGGCAGGGAATCCTGCCCTGCTTCCTGTGGCTGGGTGCTACCTGCAGGAGTTTGGGATGAGTGCCCAGTGACCAGCCCTAATGCTGGGTGCACACAGCTGGCTCAATTGTTGAGGAAAATCGCTAGTAAATACTGTCCCTTTTGTGAAAGGTATCATTAATATGTAAATAAGTGATTTTTTTATGCATTATTTACATTCCTGAGGCAAAGTGAAAAAAAACCTCACAACGTATTTTGTACCTACCCATGTAGGTTTCATGTTCCTGCAGCTAAAACCAGTAGGTTAGCTCTGAAATATTTTCAAAAGGAACTTTTCTTTGGTGCTGGTTCTGTGTAACTTCCCCAATCTCTTCACTTCTTCAAGGTTGGACTGTTTTTGCCCCAAATCCCCAATTTTTGCTGATGGTAAGATAGGTGTTCCACTTTATCACTTACATCAGGCACAGGTAAAACTTTCAAGGTTTGCCCTTTTAAAATTTTTTCTTCGTGCCCGTTTCTTTTCAGCTATAGCTGAGACTTAGATTGCAATAACAGCAGGTATTTGGGATCGTCCTTTATTGCCAGCCAGTTAAATGTAATTGTTGCTTCCTCCTGGTCTGCCACCTCTTTGTTCACGTTAAGAAAATCCTGCCTTCGCAAACGTGTCAGGCTTGTCCTTGGCGAGGGAAGGATTGTGCCATCTGGGAGCAGAGCAGTGCTACCAGCCAGAACTGAGGAAAGCAAGATAGCTAATAAAAAAGAAATTCAAGTCAAAATGATGAAATTACTCTAAAAGTTTCCTTTGAAATTGTGCTGAGTGGCTGATAGAAAAGTGGCGTTTCTGTAGCACTCAGCTGAGCCTGGCAGTGAGGGAGCACCAAGCCTCTCTGCAATGAGAAATGGTTGTTAGGAGGAGAATTAAGGCATGTCTATTATTCACATATTGGAAGATGTGATGAAGATATCACCTGCGTGTAAATCAATCTTCTCCAGCAATTTACCTCAATTCTTCCAACTTCAGCAGTAGTTGCCTCAAGAGGCTGCTCAGGAGAATAATTGAGCAGAGAGACGGGTGGATGGAGAAAGTTGCAATTAGGTAGGAATAGCAGATACTGTCAAGTTACAAAAAGTTGGGAATGTTTTAAGATACTTAGAGCCGATAATCTGGAGAAAATGATAATCACTCAGTTGTTATTGGCTGGGGACAAGGTGGTGGAAGGTCAGCAGAGATCAGAGGTGAACAGCAGGCACTGGGTCCTTTACAGCACAGGAGCAAGTTGTGAGGTAGAAAAGGGGGCATCTGGGGAGCCCTGGAGATGGAACCCACCAGCCTCACTTGGTCCTGAGAAGGGAGATTGAAGTGACACAGCAAAACCTTGTAAATGTTTTTATTTCCTGCTGGAATTGATTTCATGTGGAATTTTAGGCCAAGTGCAATGATCTATTAAAGCAAAACAGAAGGAAAGGAAATGTAGAAAAATGTAGCTTTTGCTACCTTTTTTTTTTTTGGTAATTTTTCTTTTCTTTTGGTGTTAAGCTTGAAAAAGAGATAAATAATCTGGGACCTTCCAGTTTAGCTCTGTTCTCATTTTCCTGGCAGAAGTACAGAAAGAATGCATAATCAGGCATTATCTATATTCTTCTAAGGTAGAACTCTTATTAAATTAGAGGCAGAGCATTTTAGCAACAAAGTAATTTCTTGAACGTGATTAATAATTGGAATTTCTGTCCTAAGAGATTACTGCTGGAAGGCCACACCTGGATGGGTTGCCCAGACACCTGGTGGGATGCAGCAGGGATCACTGGGGCATTGCCACTCTGTCCTGTGCTGTGCCAGCTCCCTGTCAGGGTTTCCTGCCCTTCTCATCTCTGGGCTAATGAGATTCCTTGCAGAAGAAATCACACAACACTTAAGGCCCTTAAAATCAATCACTTTCAAAAACAGTTGAAAAAATAAAAAGTGAAATATTTTTACATCTCTTTGTTTTATAGGGTACCTACCTGTGCAAGTTGCCTGCTCCAGTTGGTAGTGAGAACATGTCTGTGCAGAAATGTGCCTCTTTTCCAGGTGCTTCTCTGCACTGTCACTCTTTCAGCTTTAATAAAGAGGGGTTGCATTGTTCTGTCTTAAAGTTGCAAAGCAAGCTCTGGCAAAGTGATGTTTTAATTAAATATAACAGAGACGACTCTGCTTCTATTAATAAAAATTAAAAGAATTTTCTGGAAAGGTTTCTTTGCTCCTTTACTGCTACAATAAATGTATTACCTCAAGGAACATTGCTGTGTTGGTGACAAAGGGATGGACAGCAATAGCCAAGGGTGTGACAAATAGCAGGGGGTTCCTCAGTTTTGGTGGGGACATGCCCTGGGCACAGTCCACAGGGGTGATCCCCAGCAGGGATCTAAGAGCCACACCTGATTCCTCCTGCCTGGGCCTTCAGGAGCTGGAATCTCAGATTGTTTTCCAAGAAGCAGCTGAAAGGCGAACAAGACAGGAATTCATCATCTTGCTTGAGATGAGAGTTTATCCAGTGACAGGTTTATATGATCACTGGTGTTCTGAACTGTGTTTTTCACAGAGAGAAAAACAATTTCCCCTTGAAGGATATTTTTTTTGTCAAATATTTCCAAAGTTTAAATTTATTTTTTTACGTATTGCATCTGTTCTTTTTGGCAGAGAGGCACAGAGGTCAAAGTCTCTTCTGCATCTGTCTCCTAAAAGTCTTTCCCATGTTCTGCAAGGTTGGCTGCAGCTGAGGGACTGCTTTTCGAGTTTACCAGTTTAATGTGGCTTTCCTGTTACATTTATGAAAGTGGAATCTGTTGGTATTTAAAATCATCTGTACTGAACCCACAGCAGAAATATAAATATTTATTGCTAAATTTTCTTTGCAATTGATGAACATTTTGCACATGGGCTCTGTATCTCAGAGGTTTTTTTTGTGCATTTGAGGGAGGGTTGTGGAAAACTCATCGAAGTTTACTGAATAAAGAAATGCAGATTATATTGTGAGACACAATGTACCACAGTACATTATTCTAAATGCAATACATTGAAAGTTATTTCATCTAGGACATAAACAACATTTCAGATTTTGAAAAGAATAATTATCTGAGCTGGCACATGAAAGAGCTCTTCTTTATCTAATGGAGCTTTTTTTGTGTGTGTGTGATTTAACCTGCTAAAGATAACTATGGGATTTATTTAGGGTGTGGGGTTTACTGATAACCTTGGTCTGTCACACACAGCCATTAGGGTCTGTCCCAGAGGAGCTCTGCCCTTACTTTTCCTGATACACTAAGTACATACAGATCTTGCATCTCTGCATCTTTTCTTCTTTGAGGCATCTTTGTGAGTGGTAAAACGGATCCTGAGTGACAAACGCAAATCAGCTCCCCCTTAGAGAATATGGAGATCGAGCTTGTACTGTAATGAACTCAATTTTGCACTGCAGCTGAGCGCTACAGTCTTTACCTGCTCTCCACTTTTTCTCCTGAACTTGTATTTTTTTTTCTTTTAGTAGAAAAGAAAGATTTGGAAACTCTTGGAAAGCAGATTTGGAAATTCTTGGAAATGTAAAGACATGGAAACCAATTGTCTTGATATACTATTGCACTAAAGGGTTTAAACAATTCGTTTTTTCACATAGAGATACAGCAATAGAACTATTAAGAACTATTAAGTTCTTACAAAGAACTGCTGCTAAGAATATTAACCTTTTAGTGAATTGATTTAAAGGAGAAGAAAAAAGATATTTCACTTGCATTTCTTTTGACAGACAATAGCAAACATTTTGTTACAGTATTTTAAGAGTAAACACATTTCTTTTGTAAATGTAATGGTTATCTAAATCATAGAATGAAAAAGTTTGGGTCTGGGGAGGGTACAGAAAGAACTGAAGCTGTGTATGAAACAGATGGAATGGTCTGTGACCATGAAAGATAAGATTTGGAGCTTTATGTTTTGTATTCTTTACTAACAAAACCACTTGGAAAAATTTACCATAGCCTCATGCCCTTTCTGATTGCTTTCCAAAACTATGCCAACTGATTGCTTTATTTTTATTTTTTTATATATTTATAAAATACTTAGAGGGTTAGTTTAGAAGCATAATAGTAGAAAATATAGTTTAGTCCAGGAATTCTCTCTAATTGGTGTTTGTCTGGGTAAATAGAAGACATAGGGTCATCTGAAATACTCTCCTAAATATTCTAAAGAGACATGGCAACTAAGTTTATAAGAGTTTCTATGAGGGGATGAGATTTAAATATTTTTGTAATTAGGTTATATGCAAAATAATGTTCTTCAATGATAGTAATTGTTGCTTTATTCATAATTCCACTGCCTGATTCCTAACATCCTGAAGGTGTACAAGCTACAAGGATTGTCCCCTCCCAGCAGCAGCCCTTGAGGAGTGGTCCTTGCTCTTGAGGGAATTCCATGGCTTCCAAATTCATTCTGATCCCATTGTAATCATTCTTTAAATAAGCTTGTGCAGTATTGAGCTGGTTTTGAGCCTTATTGGGCAGCAGAGGCTCCTCTACCCAGAGAACTGACATGTCAGAGTTGTGCCATACTCTTTATGCATGTTGGGAAGTTTATTTTGCATCGATAGTTCCAGCCAGTGTGGGAAACTGAGCTCTTATCCTCTGTGTTATCCAGGTATTGGAAATCCATAGCTTGTATTTCTGTGAGCTTTACAACCCTCTGTGATCACAGAAGTAGGATCCACTTGAAAGATGAGAAAGGATGTTCTTACTGGTGTTCCCTGGTTTGCAGAGTTAAAAGGGACCTCATGGCTGAAGATAACCACATTACACTCAGTGTTCCCATTGGAGGGAGAATAAATCCAGAAGTTGCTTGTTTTCGAGCTATCTACCTGTGCTGGTTTTGGCATGGCCATGTGACATCATGCTCAGGACACAAAGTGGGGGGAACAAGAAGAAAGGAGGGAAGTTTTAAGTGATACTGTTTGTTTTCCCAAGTCCCTGTTACATGGGATGAGGCCCTGGGAAAAGGTGTGAGTGGCTGTGGGGGGCTTGATGGCTGGAGTTAAACTATGGCAGCAGCTGAAGTCATGCTTTTCCTTCACTTCATAACTAACCGTATAAATGAAGTAAATATTAGTCATCATTTTCAAGGGAATAAAGAGAATTCTGTAGTATGGCACCACATTTTTGCATTGTTTATTTCAGTTGCATTTTGAACCCACGCTTGGTTTAGCATTGGGTTTGTTTGCCCAGCCTTTCAGTTGTGCTTTGCCCTGCTAAGATGAGTGAGCACTGTGGGTTTTTCCATCTGTCCTGCAGTACAAGGTGCCTAGTGACCCAGTAGCCATGAAGCTACAGAAAACAATTTTTTAAGTCTAGGGAAAAAACCCCTCATATTCTGTTGAGTATCAATATTCACTATCAACAGAATAAATGTACTCTTAAAAACCCCCAAAACTCTTGAGATGTTGCTCTCTTTTTAAAAGGTTTGCATTACTTCAGAACTAAGTGTGAGTGAAGAGATAAATTCATGTGGTTTGCAAAATAAAGTGTTTTATCTATTTTCACTTGCTAAAGCACACAGAAAGTTCATCCATCAATATGAAATCCAAAGGACAATAGGGAATTTGGGTATTATTGCTTGGTGTTTTCTGCAAAAAATCAATACATTTTCAAGGCATTTTACAGCATTGATATTTTGTTAAGCAAACACATCTGTTTCCAGATGTGCGTTGTTCAGGATGTCTCAGCACTTATTTAAGCCATGAACTTCCATACCCAACCCTATATTTACCCAATTTACCAGACTCTCTTCCTTTAGTGATCCTCTAATCCATTTGTACTTGCCACCTTCTGCTTCATCCACAAACTAGATCAGTTTGTTTTCTTGGATCCAGCACCACAGTCTCTCTAAACTGTCACAGGTCACGTGTAAAATGACCTTTTAAATATCTGTTTATGAATGTTGTAAATCTCTCCATTCTCTCTCCCACTGCAGAACAGAGTGTTTCAGAACAAGTCTAATTAGGGGAATTCTTTGCAGTTTAGGAGGTTTGCAGTGCTCAGTGGGATGCTTCGGTAAGGTCCCTATAATGAAGGCAAACTTGACAACTTGCATTGTTCTAGAATTCAATAAAAATTGAATGGATTTGGAAGCTGATGTACTGCCTTCTGCCCAGAGGCTGTTGGGATGGTTGGTGTTTTGCCTGGATTGTGTAGAAGTTGATGAAGGGAAGTGAGGCACAAGAGAGAAACTAAAAGGCATTTAAAGAAATGTTCTGAGCTAAAAATTAAATCATTAACCCAGGCAAAATCTTCCTGAAATGTTCCTGCTTTTGTCTCCAACTACCTGTCAATGCAGGTGGCACTCACCAAAATTTTCAGTCACTCTTACCTCTGTCACAGTCACTATTTTATCACTTTTCTTCTTTCTTCCACATGGGAGAATGGAGCAGCACTGTTGTGCTGGAATTGTCCTTGTTTCTTCCAACCAAACTCAGCTGGGTTCTCAGCTTCAGCTTCCTCAGGACTCTTCAGTACATTCCTTTTCTCACTGTATGAACTTCATCATCTAGACTCCAACCTCTGCACAGAGTCACAGAATGGTTTGGACTGGGAGGGGCTTTAAGGAATATCTAAATCCAGCCCTCTGCTAGGAGCAGGGACACTTTCACCTTCCACCCTTCTAGGTTGCTCCAGCCCCTGTCCAACTTGGCTTTTGTCTTTAGCTCTTGTCTTCCCTCACTCCTGAGAGATACGCGTGAAATTTGAAGAATAATTTCCCCTTACACAAACTTCTCCATAAAGACAACTTTCACTTGAGTTCCCCCCTTATTCACAGCATTTGATACTCCTCAGCCACTTCACCCATATTTTTTTTTTGCTTTTTTCCACACCAGTCCTTGTGTATAAGGGAAAAAATACTCACCCACTTCTGTGTCCCTTATGATTCCTTGTAACTCTCTGCCTGTGAGTTCCTCCTAAGTCTGAGTGGGGATATCACATGCACTTCCTGGCTTTGCTTCTCCAACTATTCCTTTTCTCTTAAGTATTCCACTATTTCTGATAAAAACCCACATAGGTAGCTGAGCATTCAACATGTCCAAGAGCATAACTTGTGCTTTTTGCCTTTCGTCTCATAAAGGGCCATGAAATTTAAGGCTGGAACCTGTGATTAATTTGTTGCTGGAGTAGTGGAAAGTGTCCATAACTCTGACTGTGGTCAGTAAAAGGGTATTTTCTCTCAATGTTTTGAACTCCTAATCATCTGGAAGGGATGGTGATCCTAGGACACCAGGCTGGTTAACTGGGAATGCTTTTGCATCAGTTCCTTTGAAGAATGAAAGAATCAGCTCTTTTGGCAGGAGTAGCATAATACTGGTTTAGTCTTTTATATTTGAGTAGCATAGAAACTAAATTCCACTACAATATTTGCATAAGTTACTCAGTACACAGAATTTTGTTTCAAACTTTTAAAGACATTACAATTACCTTAAGCTGCAAAGACGAGTAAATGAGTAATGTATATTAGTCCCAATTCCTAAGCAAATATGCACATTTAATTTAACTTTTTTTTTTTTTCCTTCATGAACATTCACATATTAAAGAGAGCAGGTCCTCCCTATCAAGGTCTGACAGACTGGAACATGGTCAGGAGGCTGCCTTGAAATGAATTTTTAATCCAAAGATTTTGCTGCCAATCCCCTCAGTGTCCGAAATGAAACCTCCCTGTGAAGCAGGTGCTTGGCTCTGCCCATGGCCTTTCATCTGGCCTCTCCTGGCTGCAGAAGGCTTTCACCTGGATTTTCAGTAGCTGCTCCTGCCTGTCTGGGACATTCCACCTCAGTCTGGGACATTAATTCTACTTCAGGTCATTGTTTCTTTGGTGGCTGTTCTGAATTATCCACCCACTCCAGCATTCCAGTTGCAAGACCTCCTCCACCAAATTTTAATTTCAACAGTATCACAGTCACTACTGTAAAGATTTTTGGGTCTTCTGACCCAAAATAGTTTTGTGTTTTTATTTATTATTACATTGTTTCATGCTTGCATTTATCAGCTGTGTGATTCTACTGTCACTTCAGAGAATTCACAAAAATAACCTATTTAGGTTATCCCTAATTAGGCATCAAAAAGTTTCTGCACTGGGTTTCACTTGTTCTTGATATTTCATCAATGAACCACATTTTCCAATATTATTTAAGTCTGAATGGGAATGAGAGAATAGTCCCTTAATTGCAATTCAAAATTCTGGTGTTGTACACCATGTCATAATATTTGGGACAAGTGGGATCAAATGCTCTCAAGTCAAGTGAGCTGTTTTCCTGGTGTATAGAAAAACACAGTTCACAAAAAAACCCCTCAGTGTGTAAAATGTGCTTCACCAGCATACTCTTATTTTTCTAACAATTGCATGGTAATTCCTCCAGATACAGAACAAAAGTAAGGAAAGAATTGGAGACTTTATTCTGAATACCTTTGCAAAACAGCCAGAGGGTTTTTTTCTGTAGTAATTAATCTCCAATAACCACCAGCTTTCTGTATTTCCAAGAGTTTTGTGATGAAAAAAATCTGCTAATAATGTTTTTAACGTTTCAACTGCTTTTGTGTCATTACAATTTTCCCTGTATGGTTAAGCATAAGGCATCCCACATTTTGTGGGAGATAAAAGTTTCAACAAAATGATGGACGGTTCTTCATTGCAACAAGTTATAAAATTAGGAGGGGAGACATGAAGCTGCAGACAGTTTTTCCATCTTCCCAGAGAGCTGAATCTATCCTTTGGTGGGATCTTCCACACATGGTCAAATACCCAGGGAGGTTCTCCATGGCCCCCAAATTTCTGAAAGGTAGCATCACTGCTGACTTCCTGATTACTTTTGTATTTACCTTGTTATTTACCCCTTGATTTTAAGTCTCTTCTTTGGGGGATACATTAAATGGAAGCGACTTTCTTTTCTGTAACAATCAGTCTGGTGTGTTATGGACTGAAATTTAAAACTGTGTTCTAATTGAGGTACTGAAAAGAAAATTTTCTGCGTGTCAGGCATCCTCAGAAGAGACTTTCATTTTTCTCTGTGTTATAAAAGCAGCTAATAAATGTCTGTATTATCAGAATGGGATACCTGCAACAGTTTGGAAAGGGCAGCTGGAGACACAGAGCACAGCACAGATGTTCCCTTCGCTGCTGTCAGGTAAACAAGATGCTGTCTGGAAAAGGAATGCTGAACTCTTGGTAATCTCACAGCACTTTCTCCTGTGGCTCCCTAAGAATTATGTCTACTCCTGGAAAAAATTGTCCTGAAAGATTTTGAATTGGGAGCTGAGATTCTTTTCGTATGCAGTAGCCCACCCACCTCAGCTACCCACAGACCATTTGAGGAACCTGGGAAATTCAACAGCAAGCAACCAAACACTCAAATCTTCATTTTGTGTTTGGAAATCTTAAGGTTGTCCCCTTAATTAGTCTGGGAAGGTCTGGAAGGTGGAGGCTTAGAAGCTGTGTTGCCAAAAAAAAACCCCAATTCTGAGGAGTTACTATTTGTTCTGGAAATAGACTCCCCAAGGCAAGAAGATTTTAGGCAGGGTGGACCACATGAAGCCAAGCTGAATATTAACTGTTCAGATGGGGTGTTGAAGGAACATTATTTTCTCAGTGGAGGGGGTGGTTGTTAACTTGGGGGAAAAAAAAAGAAAAAAAAAAAAGGGAAAAAAAAGAAAAAAGAAAAAATAAATTTCTGTCAGTCTGTGCTCTTCTGCTGCTTAATAGTTTACCAGGCTTTCCAACCATGCACATGTAGAGAAGCTGTAGCTTGCCCTGAGTCAGTGTAATGGAATAAAATTGCCTGAGAACTAGGGGGAAATAATGATTTTTCTTTCTTTCTCAGATATTCTTGGGTGAGAGGTGGGTGGGTGCCTCGTGCAGATTGCAAGGTCTCTCGGTCCAACTCCTATTGTTCCAAAGTAATTCCAAAGTTTTCCAGTTCTGTCTCTGACTCTGTAGATTGCAGAAATCCATTCACATTTAGCAGTGAAATTTTCACTCCATAAACTCCTCTGCAGGATCATTTCACTGTCTCAGGCTGATGTATGGGGAAGCTCTGCATCTTCCCTTCCAGGATGGAGTGCTGTAGTGCCTGAGGGATGTGCCTGTCCAGATCTCCATCACTGGGAACATGGGAGCCTCTCATAACTATTCACTGCTGGGACCAGTCCTGTTTGCCCACATTTGAGCTTGGGTCCCTGCAGTTTTTCAGTGTCACAGTGAGCGGGTAGCAGGACATGAACCTGGTCTTGCAGAGGGACAGCATGTATGGCACTTCACATGAGTGCTATTCTCTCTCTGCAAGATTCTATAGACTGCCTACTTTTGGTGAAAGTTCCTGATTGATGCACTTTGCTCTCAAAGATGCAATTCAAACCTGGGTGCTTCTCTACATTCTTTTCTTTTGGTGACAACAGTGAGGAAAAGAAAAATTTCTTCCACGTGTTATTTGTGTGTATCTTTAGGTGACCTGTCTTGGACTGGTTGCTCTGTCCTCGAGGAAAAGCATTGCTGTCACCCGACGGCTCTCTTCTCTTTTTTAAACCTTAATTTCTGAACAGTATCATTTGTCTAAATAGAAAAAGCTCTTACATTACCAACAGGAAATGTGAACCAGCTTGTTTACCACCTGAGGTTATACTTGTATGTATAAAATATTCCTAAATGGAATTCCTAAATACAAAGCCTTTTCATTTGTCACCTGCTAGAACATCTGTGTGCCTGTGTGATCAATCCATTAGCATTGAAAGGGACAATTCTTTCCCTGGGCACCCTGCTCTGGAATAACTGATTGGAGTCACCACTTTGTTTAATTTCGTTGCTGTTGATTCAGCTTACAAAAAATGTGGATGCATTTTCTTTTTAACAACACGCTTCAAGCAATGCCGTTTTTCTTTAAGATAAAAATATTTCTGTATAAAATGTCACATCTAGAATATTACATTTGTTATTAAACCTCTGAGGAAGCCTGAACTTTTGTACTAGATGTGATCAGGGTCACCAGAACAATTTGTTCTTTGTCTGTCCAGTTCCACATCAGCTCTAAAGATTTCCAAAGATCCGCTGGAATTCTGTAGGCTAGAAACAGATTTCCAAAAGAACAAGGGGTCGTATCTGTCCCTGGCTGCAGTCAGTCACTACCCAGATTCCATCCCAGTGGCTCTCCCATCAAGGGATTCAAATTTTCTGCGTGACACATCTTTTTGTTTGTTTGTTTGGGGTTTTTTATTGGTTTTTTTGTTTGCTTGTTTTTTTAATGGCCTGCTGTTTGATTGGTATTTCTGCATTACTTTTTGCTTCTGTCAATGGAGGTGAGGCTGACTGCTCTGTGGGTTTTTTTCTCCTCTGGCTCCTGTGAACGGGCTATTTTCCCCCCCTTGGTTTTGATAGGAGGAAGTAACAGTGGAAGAACTAAAAATTGATTTGATTTAAAATAAGGCTTGGACTTGTTTCAAATCGAGCTGGATAGTAAGAGAACACATTCTTCTCATTAACATCACCTGGAGACAAAACAGAGATTTGATGCTGCAGCGTAAGCAGCAGAACACTGTGGATTAACTACATAATCATTAAAAGTAGGAGTTTACTGCAGAAGAACATTTGTAGTCTCTTTAGTTGGTAGCTATTATGCCAGATTTTAGGACATTCTTTAATTACTTCTAAGGTGCCAAATTGAAAACCTACCCTTCTTTCATGAGTTTGTGCTTCTGACTCAGAAATTTGGGTGCCTTATTTCATCAGTGGAAAATAATTTATAGTATCCTATGATTTGCACATTGCTAGTTTAGGGTGCAGTTTTAGTTCACACTTTCCAGTTTCAGTTTGGGCTCATTGATTTTCATGGACCACTAGGCTCTGTAGATCCACCAAACTACAATTTCTGCAATCATACATTGAAATTAGTTTGTAAGACTTTCACGGATTCAGTCATAAGATGTAAGGGACTTTGCTGTGGTAGTGTGATAATTAAATGAAACCATTGTGAGTAGTTTTTGGTGTGTACAGTGCACAAAACTGTTGCTTTCAAATGCAGCAACTCAATTAATATGAAACAAGACAAAAGTTTTCTCCTGTTCATTCTAAAAAGACAGATTGCTGCACTTTTTTTTTCTATGTCAATTTTTTCCATGCAAAGCTTTATACAGCACAGAAGAAAGTCTGAGCAAATAAGGTTTAAAATGCACCCTGAAACTTCAGGGTTCGCAGGGTTTATCCCTGCAGAATAAAAATACCTCTGCCTTGATTGTTATTGCTGTGAACTCAGTGGAAACTGTGGCTGTGCTTGAGCCCAGTTCAGGTCTCGCAGCAAGGTAAATCTATTCTGAAGGCCTTCCCCTCTATTTTTGATGGAAATTAATGAAGAATTGTTCTGTATACATTATCCACTGACTCAAGAGGAAGCAAAAGTGATGCCTTATGCCAGCTGTGTTTGATCATGAGGCAGGAAAACCCAATTGGATGGATGAGGAAGTTGCAGGGAGAAGTCACAGGGCTAGATGTGAAAGCAAAAACAGCCGCAGTGAGAGAATGAGAGATACACAGAGAGTGGGAAATTTGTTTTCTTGGATTTCTTCCTTTCTGCCTTTCTTGTGCGCGTTTGTGCTCAGAGCCTTGTGTTTTCTGGTTTCTTTTCTTTCTCCTGAGGAAGTCAGCACAGCTCTCCTGGCAATCAGATGGGGAAGACAGAGACTGAAAACTTCCTGACTGCACCCAGGCCAAGTGGAGAAGTACAGGCAGAGTGCTAACCCAGGCCTTCCAGTACTTATGGTACTGATTAGGCTGTTTAAAAATAAATAATCTCTTCACTTGTTATTAAAAAACCAAAAACCCTGAGTTTAAATTAGAGTGATCTCTTCCGCTGTTCAAGCAAATAAAGAGAAAGATTTTTATGTAATTCAGATGTATTCAAGTGTTTTTGCCAGGTACTTATTCTTTGTGTTTTACAGCTGTTCATATAATACAAGTTAGAATAGATATTGCTGCTCCCCTCTACTCCTTCCTGGTATTAAGGAAGAGAAGATTTGTAGTTGTGTATGATTGAAGTATTTCTCTTTGTTCAGTGATTTTCTTTTTCTTGCTATTTTACATTAGGTTTGAGAGGCATGTATTTAACAAGATAGCTCAAACTGATATGTGTGGTTTGACTACATAAATATATATACACACACAATCTCAATAATGAAGAAAGATAATGATAACTTTGACATAAAAATATAGGATGACAAGATTTGAAGTTAAGTTTAAAGTAGCTACTTCAAAAATTACTGCTCATACTTTGTAATGATATCTTAAGGTCCAGTCCTTAACAGGTTTCTTTGAGTTGATCAGGGTCATAATAAAAATCTTGCTTTCCATAACACCCTGCCATATCTGATAGTGTGTGCATGGATCTGAAGCAGTGCTCTTTTCCTAGGTTAGGAGCCTGATTCTTCAGTTAGATATTTAAGCACAGAAACCAAAGAATCAGTCATCCTTGTAATTAGCTTTCTTTGGTTTTCAAGAGCCAGCAAAGAAAGGTTTGTCATTATTATAGGCAGATCACCAGTTCTGCTGTGTTAAGATTCTGAACTGTTCTCTCTAAAGGTTTGCTGTCTCCTCCATGCTTTAAAGTACATTTTTAAAAAGATGGCCTCACAAACGAATGTGTCTCATACCTGTGTTGAGAGTCATTAGAAACAGAGGGTATTTCTCACTCTTATTTTACTTGGATTGAAAAGAATACTAAGGTAATAGTTTCTGTTGCAGAAATAATATCCTATCATTTTTCTCCCTGAAAGCCTCCAGTGTTTCACCTCGTTTGGTCTCTTTTCTCTCTGCAGAACTGTGCTGTTGGTGCAGCTGTCATTCGGTGGATGTGTGTTTGTACTGGCAGGGAACACACAGAAAAAGGCTTTGCTTCTGAGAAAGCCCCAAGAGTCTTCTGCTGCTCTGAACTAGGTTGGAAATTGTGCATATTTTCCCTGGAGAGTGAAACTCTCTTCTCTGCCTGAGCAGAGCTGACCAAAGGAGTTTTCTGGTGGGAATCCAGCATTGCTGCTTCTCCCTTGGAGGGGGAGGTTGTCCTGGGCTTCATGCACATACAGACATTGTCTGATTTTCATGAGGAAAAGGTAATGTGTTTATCAGAAGTGTTGGAAAGGAGCTGCGCAGTTCAACTTCTGCTGGAAAGACTGGGACACCTTCTTTCTTGCTGCAACATGCTGTTGAGCAGTCTCCTGCATTAAAGAATTTAATGAATTCTTGAGAAATTATTACTAATTTTAATCAAATCTTGGTAAATTCACTGCCAAAAAATATAGTGAGAATTATCTCAGCCCTATGAGAGCTGCCCCCTGAACACAGACAAGCACTTCTCTTCTAAGCAGAACCTTTCCCTTTTGTGTGCAAGAGGTTTCTGTGGCTTTTCTCCATAATGCTATTCCCATCCTTCTCTGGCAGCAAAGTCCTGATTTTGTTCTCATGGTGTTTTTTATCCCCAGATTGCTGTGTGTGAAGTCACCAGATAAATGCTTTACATCACCTGCTGTCCTCAGGGAATAGAAGTTGCATCCTCAAATCTGATTCTTTACTGAACTGGCTGTGCTGGAGCCAGTGCTTGGGAAAAGTATTTTCAGGCCTCTTTGGTTCTTAAAATGGTTATTGATATATGGGTATTTACCCCTTTTAACAACAAAACATGAAGTGTTCCGAGGTGACCAACTTTTTTCCCAGTAACCAGTTTGACTTTCCAGGTATCAGAATTCTGCATGTACCTTTGATCAAAGCTTTTCTCCTTTTGGCAGATGAGTGTTGGTTGCCCTGTGTCCTCTGCCCCTGATTCAGCCAGCCTAGACAGCACACCCTGCAACCCAGGCAGGCACTGGGGTACCAGGGGCCTTACAAAGGACCAAATCACTCTGTTGTATTTCTAATGATGCTGGTGATAATAATTTTGGTTGGAGGGGTAGGTATTCAGTAAAGAAATAGTTCATAACACACACAGTCTACAAGTGTAATATTACTTCATGAAAAAAAGGCTGAGGAGGCAAAATCCTCCAAAAAAGTCAGTGGTAATAGGGGTACAAACTCACATGCTCCTGTGGAAATGTGTAGGAACACTTGGAACAAGGACCATACCACAGGGTTTTCCCTGCACTGTGGGCTGGGCAGGCTCACACTGAGCTCTGAGCACTGTGTGCCCTCGAGGGGGTCTTTTTCAACAAATTCAAGACCCATTTTATTGTACATTGGCAACAACGCTGGAAAGCAGATATTCAGAACAAGTCTGCCAGCACACCAGACTGTATTTGGGGATTTATTAGGAAATGTGGTGAAAAAATTACAGTAATTCCACGACCATAAGGCACACCGGATTGTAAGGCGCACCTCCGGGATTCAGCAAATTTTGCAACTTTGTACATTATATAAGGCGCACTGGACTATAAGGTGCCTCCCTGCCAGCGCTGCTCCCGGCACCTGGGGCCGCCCGCGGCCGCTCTCCCATCACTACTTGGTGCTCCTGTGGCGCCACCCCTCCTTGCGGCTCTCACTTCTGGGTTGGCAAATTTCGCAACTTTGTACATTATATAAGGCGCACCGGACTATAAGGCGCACTTCCGGCTTTGGGCCAAAATTTTAGTCAAAAGGCGCCTTATAGTCGTGAAATTACTGTAAGTTCTGCCTGCCATATAGAGGACATAGAGTCAGGGGCTGCTCATTGTGGTGGTGATGAAGAAAACAAAAGCAAGTAACACACGGATGTAATTTTCCTTCATTCCTACAAGGCCTCTACAGTCGGATCTGATTTTTCCTAGAAAAGGCAAAAAAGAATGTCCCTTGTGCCCATCCTGCCTTTGTCTTTAATTGAATTATAGTCAACCCCATTGCTGGTGGTAAAATGTTGCTTCAGAGTGTTTTTGGCAACATAGATTTCTGCTTAAAGGTTATTAATGATCCTAAGTGATCTAGTGTTCTAGAGTGACTTTAGGAGTATTTTTGGGATATTTTAATATACAAAGAACAGGGAAAGGATGTTTTTATTGAATTTGGATTGCAAATAAGTGGGGGGTTAAGTCCACCCAAGCTATCACTTACACAAATGTTCTTTGGTTCCACTTTTCAGGGCGATGTAGGGCAAAGTGGACTGTTCATAGCTCAGTTAAGCCTTGTCAAAATAAAAAGAAGACTTACTTGTGTCAGATGTGATAAAAAGTGAATAGTTTTGCTGCTTCTTGTAATTAAAATGAAAAATATTGCTAATTTTTAACTTTTTAAAAAGGCATTTTTGCAGGTGCACCAGGGGATAAATGTGTGCTGAATAGAAATTTTAACTCAACTCTTGGAACTTATTACAGGAATGTATTCACAATAAAAACAGCGTTTGCTGAAGAGCAACTTGAGAGGTGATATTCCATTTTTTGCAGCTAATTAAGCACAGAAATGAAGAAGTGGTGCTGGGATTTCCTACATGGCTGACGAACACAGAGAAAAATTCAGCTGCTGAAATTGGAAATAAAGACAAATTCAATAATTAGCAAAGTGTGCTGGCCCTAGGGAGATGTTTGGTTGGGTTTTTTTAACTGTCAAGTTTTGCATATTTTGATTTTGCTGAAGCATTGACTATTTACACTGAGAAAAACAAGGATATGGTGGTCTGAAAAACTGAAGTGATACAAAAAAATCTTCAGTAGTTGCAGACAACTGCAGGAATGTTTAGGAAGGGTAGGAACAGTCTGGAGAGATGAAATCCTCTGGTGAGGTCACTTGTTATCAAAAGTCTTGGTAATAACCAAAAAATGAAAGGGTTGAGAAGTAAGACAAAACTCATATTCTAACCCTTCAGTGAAATAGTTTGGATGTAATCTTATTATTAACTCAGTTTTCCACAAGCTAAGCATTAAAATGTAGCAAAACATTATTTTTTTTCTTTCTGTCAGAACAGAAAAAAAAATCTTATATTTTACAGTTTTATCTCATGTAAATTGGAGCATTTGAACAGAGATGGAATCTGGCATAAAATACTCCTAAGGAACATTGTTTGATTGAACTTGATGGTTTGTTCCCAAAGTAGCACTGCCCGTGTTTCAGAGTATTTCACAGAATTTCATGGCTTTTCAAATAACATTTGAAGAATTTTCTCTGTGATTGCTACAAGGTGGGGGTGGCTGTAATTTTTCCTCTCTCCCCATTAAGTTAATGACATAATTCAATAGAACATATATATATGTGTGTGTATGTATACATATAT
>PYHW01010709.1:435645-453779 GCA_013186435.1 Turdus rufiventris
AAAAGAAAAAGAAAAAGAAAAAGAAAAAGAAAAAGAAAAAGAAAAAGAAAAAGAAAAAGAAAAAGAAAAAGAAAAAAAGAAAAAGAAATAAAGAAAAATAAAAAAAGAAAAAGAAAGGGAGCTGACATGATTATTATGACTTCTCCAAATATTTTCCATTGGCTTTAGGGATTTGTGTTATTTCTCCCACATGCCCCATGCCTCCTCTTGAAAGATATTGAAAGATATGGGAGAAACCAGGCTATCCAGGGTGGAATTTGAGATGCTGAGATTCTTTATGGTTACAGCTACTGTTGTATAAACACCAAAACAAATAATCAAATCCATCAAATCTTTCAAAGCAGGTGGGGGAACTTCCACTAAATTCCTAAGACATTCAGTAATCAAGGATTTGGGTCAGGGCAGGAGCTAAGCTGGAAGCTGGAGACAATTTTTTCTTGTGTGAGAACAGAGAAAAATCCATGGGATGGAGTATCCTGAAGGTAAAAGCTTGAAGAATTCCCTGAGCTCTCTCAAGCTCTACAGTTCACAGAGATTCTGGGGGTGATTTTGTGCTGAGGGGTCTCTTTTAGCTGATTACAGCCTTTGCCAGCCCCCAGGCCTGGGGAGAGAGCCTGGAGCAGGGAACAGGGCACACAGAGCCCAGCAATAGAGTGCCACAAGCTCATGTTTCCTTCCTTCTGGGATTTTCCTGGGACATTACCCTCCACTTGTCCATTTAATTTGTCCAGTCTCCCTTTCACTGCCCAGTTCTGTGGCTCAGCCAAACATTGCATGAAGAACCCACATGGATTTGATTCTTCTGAGCCTGTAATTTTGCAGCTTTTTTAGATGCCACCTGCTTCTAGCATTGGAAGGTGCAGTAAAAAAAACCTAAAGCGAAATGAAAAAACCCCACTCTATCCCCCTTTTCTCTTCTAATTCCTTTCAAAACGGTGTAGGACTTCCTTGTCTCTCCTCAAATATCTCTCTCATCTTTCTCATCCCATTGTCACTCTTTTTTAGCCATTTGTTTGCACAGATGCTGTTGCAGAATGTGATGATCTTTTCAGTCTCTTGGTACTGAAAGTTTTGGTCCGCACTCAGTTTCATCTGTCTCTACTCATCCATGGAGGACTTCTGTGTAGGATCCCAGAGATTCCAGCTAGGACTTCTGCATGTCCTGTCCATTGTTTCTTTGGGAAGAAACTTTTTAAAACACACGATTTTAAACTTCAATGGATACTACATTGAGCATATATCAAATATGCTCAACATCTTAATTTTCTTTTAATGTCAATGATAGGAATTTACTGAGACTATTCCCTGGATTCATGACACTGGAAATAGAGTTAAGGCATTTCTTTCTTGCTGTCTCCTTAACACTATTTTAGAATGAATCACCCTGTGCCACAATAGCATATGACAGCTGTAAAGAATCACAGATCTTGCTCTGAGCCAGAGTTGTTTGTTTTTTTAAACCCCAAGCCAGCACAATGTTATTTCAAGAGCTTCCCTTGCTGGCCTTTCTTTTCTGTACCCGTAACCTTAGAAATGTCCACACTGATTTATGATTTATCTGTGTGCCTGCCCTGATTCTGCACATTTTATCCGGGGCAAGGCTTATTTAAAATGGAGGTATTTGGGGCTATTAACCAAACAATTAATCTTAGATGTGTGATTGTCAGTTAATCTCAGTGGGCGTTGTATCTGAAGCTAAAGGTAGAAACAGACCTCAAGGTAAAACACCCAACAGCCTCATTTCTCCTGCACACAGCCCAGTGGAGGAAATGGCAAAGCTGATGTTGCCCAAAAAGGATAAAGAGTGGGGTCTGGCAGTGGCAGAAGAGAGATTTGGAAGCACTCACTGGATCAAGATCACTGGAGAAGACAGTGAGATTTCTGCTGCTTTTTAAGGGGTCTCAGATATAAACTGTGAACTGTGCTGCCATTACACACTATCATCTACCCAAAACAATGAGATAAATAAGATAAATAGCACAGACTCATTCTAAGGGTTAATTCTCTTGGCTTTTTTCCTTCCATGTCTAGAAGCCTCTCTTGACATTTGGAAATTCCCCAGATGCGATTCTGGTCCCAAAGAGCCAATTCTTCAGCCTTTCTTACTGTGTTTTACAAGCTACAGATATGTAATCCATCTTGAGGCATGGGATGGAAAGAGGAAATAATTATAGATTCTTATAGGTTAGAGAGTTGGAGAATTTTAAGATCTTCAAGTGTCACTGGCTGGAAACAAATATTGCCCAATATTTGCAACTCTGTTAGAGCCACTTAGTATAAATTAGTAATTTGGTCAGAGAATATGTCAAAAACGCTGAGGAAATTGGTGCTGAATTATAAAAGAGAGGAAATTGCTGGTGCTATCCAGTGCACATTCATTTTAGGGTTGTGGTGGACACTTTTGGTCAGGTCTGCCCTGATGGAGGTGGCAATAAAGGGACAGGGTCTCCAGCTTGAAGTGATTTATAGATACACAACGCAGAGTTGATTTATCTTGTCAGCTATAGCTAAAAATAGCACACAAATAATATTGATGTAACTAGGCTATATCACTAAATTGTAACTAAGTAACATTGCTTAATCAATGGATCCTTCCCAGCTAACCAGGTAAGCAGGGTGTTGGCATGATTCCCCACAAACAGCGTACTAAACTCATCACTCCAAGCACATCTCACATCGTTCCTTCCTCAGAATCCCACTTACTCTTGCCAAGGCTTGTGTCCTACTATGGCTGACACATCCTTGTTGGTTGTGTCTGCCCAAGTCACCTGCAATTAAATTTTCATACACATTTCTTTTTGAGAAAGAAAAAGCGCTATTGCAAGAGTTGTGCTTTCAGGTTGTACTTTTGAAAAGCACTGAGACCCTCAGTAAAAGTCACAATCCCTAGAAGGTGTTTTTTAGCCTTGAAGATAACATTCCTCCAGAGGATCAACCCAAGACAAAATCCACATCTGTTCAAATTGGTTGTGTTCTGTACCTGAAAAATATCCAAAATCACCCACAGTAAAAGTGTGTGCAGCTTCTGGGCATCAGGATGGGAAACTCCTCTTGTTTGTGCTATGTTTGTTTGAGTGTTTGCTCTTAATCAGCACTTGAAAGAAGAGATTTATTTACAAAACAGAATTTCAGATGTGGTACTTGAACAAACGAAAAGCTGAAATAAGGGTAAACAAAAGCAGTGGATCCTTTAAGGTACAAGTAGGATGAACAAGAAAGTGAAAGAATACAATTGCCTGTAACTAAAGTACTCGTCAGAGAAGTGTTTTTAGGATCAACAAATATCCAGGAGGCACTTCATTAAAGCTAAAATATATTGATCTGTTTCTCTGGGATCACAGTACAAAGAATAAACAGCAGTGTTCATGAGTTAAACTTCATTTCATTGCCTTGAAGTATTTCTTGCCAAAGTGATAAGATACTTGCCCCAAATAGAAGTTATTATCTTCAGATGGGGTGTGGTCTACATCCTTTCTTGGGAATGAAGTGATTCTGTGCTCTGTGTCTTTTCAGGAGACACTTGAAACACTCTGAAATGGCTTAGGAATTTTCTGGAAAGGAAAAAAACACTCCTCAGGGAAATTTATATTTCTTCATGACATCAATCTTTCAAAAGTAGAGATATCTGGGCAATACTCTTCAGTATTGTTTAAAAGACTAGAATTTGGAAAGGTTACAACTTTTTCTCAGTGATTTGTTGATGAAAATTCAGAAAGTTATTTGAACTAGCAAAAAAATATTGAGTTGATACTGGTAGAGTACTTTTTCTCTTGGAGGTATAATCCTGTGTACTCACTCCTGAACATTTAAACAAGCTCACATGCACCCACACTCTTCACTTGCTGTGCTGAGCCCTACAGCCCTACAGTACAAAGCAGGTACTGACTGTTGGTTTATTTTTCAATATACATTTCCAGGCCAAGATTAGAAAAATCTTTGTTGTGTTCTGTCTGCATAAATCTGTAATTTTTTTAAAATATCCTTTGCTGGATTCTTCAACCAGATCTTATTCTCTACTGCTTTCAGATTTTTAAGCAACTCGAAATAGGGACTGTCCGTGAGGCTTCTGGAAGGAAAGTGGCACAGAGTGTGTGAACAAGAATTAAAGGAAAGGATTTGGGTTTTACTGGTTGTCAAACAGGTGTCAAAAATTCAGTAATGGTCAGAGCCTACTCAGAGCAGTAGATGTGTTTTACTTGAACTCTTCCACTCGGCAGGTTTAAGACTATTCTGTATTGAAATCAATACCTCATAAAAGAGAGAAGTCTGAGCTGAGACAACCATTAAATTGTTACTTACAGTCTTTTTCTGCTAAATTCACTTGCATAGTTTGATTGTGTTTTGTAAGGTCTGGGAGTGCATTGGGTATTTTTCCATCTAGATATAAGGAAAAGCTTTTTCCCAATCAAATCTTTACTCAGTGGAACAAGTTGCTAAGAAAGGTAGTGTGCACTGAACCTCATGCAGCTGACTGTGCATGAGCAGGAGGCTGCAGCTTCATGAAACCCTCTGAAGTCCTTTCTGAGCTGAATAATACTGTGCTCCTATGACTCTTTTTGAGCTTATCCACTGAGTTTTTTCCTCCCTCTGATTATACAGAAATAAAATACACAACCTTCACCCCGCCCCCCAAGTTTATCAAAGTGTATTCTTGCAGTCGTGTATGCTCAGTTACCAAACTCACACACAGCAACACACATTTCAGTGTGCTCAACACCAAGAGAAGCATTTAGGATTAAATTACTGCTGTGAAGTGTTTGTGAACTGAAAGAACAGGACTGGAGGGGTTCACCTGCCCCTACAAGGCTCTTCCTGTGCCAGTCTACCCATCTGTCCTTTCCCAGCTCTGTGCTTAGACTTCTTTCACCATCCCTGTGTGTACATTGAGCACAGCTGCATTTGTTAGCACCTGGCATTTTTGCTAGGCTTAACAAAAAATTCTCTTAGCCTGTTTTTATCTCTTCTTAGGGGAGAGCCTCTAACCACCCTCCTGCCTGCTCTGGTTCTGGTCCTCACTGAGATCTGGGGCGCAGCTTTGCAGCTGTTTCATTTCCAGGTGCCATCTCCTAGCATTTCACACCAGTTCAGTCAATCGGGCAATAAATGCCTGACATCACATTTTACATCATTCTGTCATTTTCTCCCCATTTTCTCTTGGCCAACACCTTTTACAGGTTTCCCTCATGTCCGTATTACTGGGTGTAGTGGGGTGATGCCAGGCACGCACTTACCAAAGCTTTTCTCTCCCTCCTCTCCACAGCTGGACATGGGAGAAAAGGTGGGTCTCTGCATCCTCGTGGATCCAGGGGCTGTGGGTGGATCTCTGCATCCTCATGGATCCAGGGGCTGTGGGTGGATCTCTGCATCCTCGTGGATCTCCAGGGGCTGCAGGGCACAGCTGCCTCCCCATGGTCTCACCACAGGCTGCAGAGGAATGTTGGCTCCTGTGCCTGGAGCACCTCCTGCTCCCCTTCCTGCACTCTCCTGGGTGTCTGCTGAGCTATTCCTCTCACATGTTCTCACCCCACTCTTCTCTGGCTGCAATTGCATCTGTGCAACAACATTGTTTGTTTTTTTCCCCTTTTTTCTTCAATCTGTTATCCCAGAGGCAATTCCACCATTTCTGACTGCCCAGCCTTGGCCAGCCACACCTTTGGAGCTCCAGGAGTTGCTCTGGTGAATATGGAAAAAGCTTCTGGCGGTTTCTCACAGAAGCCACCCCTGTGACCCCCCGATACCAAACCAGGGGATGCAAACCCAGCACACTGGGTTAGGTTTTCCTCCTTGGAAGCCTGCCCTGGTTGGGTGTGCCAGGTTTCCTTTGCCATCCCAGCTCTGTCTCCCTGCTCCTTTGCCTCCAGGGTTTCCATTGCATTTCTCCCACAGAATATGTTCAAGAGACTAAAGTGTCACTGAGATAAAGCTTATGGAGCTGCTGATATTTTTGGGTCCCCTTTTGCTCTGTCTCTGAAGTCTGAGCATGATTTCAGTTTCTCTTTGGTCAGGCAGTGCCTCGCCACTGTTTGATAGAGGCCTCTCCTATTTCACTTGCACTTCATCCCTCAGTGCTTTCATTTATTCCAGGATGGACTTTCAGGTCCTTGCCATGCAAGCACATTAAGTCCTTTGATCTGTGGGGGTTTTTGACAGTGGCAGACTCCTTTTCAGTACTTTGTTCCCATTAGACAGTGTGATTTTGCCTTAGATTATTCGCTTCTCCCCCTATCAAAAACCTACAAAAAATGTTAATTTAAAACTAAATCTTAAAAAATTTAAATCTATTCCTATAACATCTTAATATATTGTCCCTTTTTAAATATTCTGTTGATAGGACTGAAGACACTTGTCACTATGTAGAAAACATTTGATTTAGGGCCATGCTCAAATTAGTTTTACAGTTCTATCACTAAAATGTAGCTTTCTGATGCTGCTTATTTTCCCTCTAGAGTGTAGCTATTATCTCTTTAGTGCTGATTATCACCCACTTAGGGCTAGAAGCCTCCTGAATAAGTTCCTTCTGCTTCTTTATAGAAATGTTTTAGAGGATTTTGAATTTCTGAGTTCATCTTTATCCTGAGGTTTTAAGTTCATTTGGGATATAAGTGTTCCTAATTTTTCAGGGCTTTGTTGTTTGGGGTTTGATTGTTGTTTGGTTTTGGGTTTGGGTTTTTTGTTTGTTGTTTTGTTTTGTTTTAATTGAAAATCTTTGGTTATAATCTGATTTTATTTATTTATTAGGTTGAAAGTAGAACCGCCTCATGACTTTATTAGTTATTCTCCATATTAGTTGATAATATTCTAACAAATTTTTTTTATTATTATTGGCTTAATATATGTTTCACTGTGTGTATGTACAGAGCATAGTGTTTGGGTGAGCATATACATATATATATATATATATTGTGAAATGCCTATTTTGTTGTGTCAAAACCTGGGGGCCCTTACCACTCAGGAAATAAAGAGACCCTGCTTCTGCCACAGACCCGTTTTTCCAGAATAAACCAGGAAAACTGCTGCCTTGTCCTGCAGTGCCAGAGCTTGGTGCCAGTGTGATTCTGTCTGTTCACACATTTATTACTTCACAGGTAATTATGCAACGACTTTTTTTTTTTTACTTTGATGCTTATTAATGCTTTCTCTCTCTTTTTCCCTTGTCCTATGGTGTTCATATTCTGCATATATGAGTTTTTGCTTCCTTTAAAAAGAATTTTTTAAAGGCCACCCACATAATTTATATATTGTTGCCCTGCTTTTCCACTCAGCCTGCTTGGATTCCAGAGGGACAAGAGACTGGTTGTTGGGTAGAGCCTGCTAGCCAGGGTCCTGTTCCCTTCCTGGGCATTTGGGAAGGTTTCCTTGCAGGAACATCTCAGAGCTGTCCGTTGATCTGTGATGGCTTGAAACCAGTTTTCCCTCTCAAGGGACTGCAACAATTTCACTGAAAATCATCTGACTCCTTTTCCAGTCCATAATATCATATTTGCCCTCCAGTTTTCCTTGGTCAAAAGGTGTTTCTAATTCTTGAAGTACTTGCTGTCTTCCATGATCTTTTGTAGCAGATGTGTTTTGCCTTGAGCTGCATGTGAACTCCTCTGATCCTTTTTTCTGAGAGTCCTGTCAGGCAGCATCTCACACAGGAATGTGTGTGCACCTGCCTTCAGTCTCAGAAAAACACAGCTTGATGGGACAGCATTCAAGAAATACTTAATATTATTCTGTGTATTTATGTGAAGGAGTTTTATCTACATTTCTGTGTATTGCCCAGTAAAATGCGAGACCATCAAAGGAGTGAAAAGGCATCAAACACTCAAAAAAATAACAATCCCCTCTGGAAACAACTCACAGCTTTTTTTCAACTGTGCATAAATTTTGATGTTTTTTACAGCTAAGCCCTAAAGCAGGATCTCACGAGAGGTGTTTAAGTCCACTCTGGCTTAGTTTGCTTGTAATTAGGTTATGCCACTTAGATATAATTCAGAAAAATATTTAGTATTCTACCCTTAAATGTTCTGCATGTGCTCAAATTATCTGTGGGATTCAGTCCCTGAGGGAGAGCTTCTACTCTCAGACCAGGCCTATTCTTGTGGAGAATATTTTCATTCTGGAGGACATTGTGGCTTCCCAATGAGGATCAAGAACGAGGCTGGGAGTTTCAAGTCACTGTGCAAAACCCCTCTGTGGTTCCCCTTTACCTCAGGCTCAGCAACAAGTACCAGAAGCCTGACATTTGGCACTGGCAGAATTTTCAAGGACCTGACAAACAACAGAAATGTCTCTCTCCCACTTTGTAGGAAATTGTTCCCATAAGGTGAATAAGAACAGGACCTGATCCCCAGGTTCCAGTGGGATTGCTGTGCACCCAGAAGTTTTGAGGGGGGAGGAGGAGATGATCAGAAGTCAGGACAATTTCCAGACAAAGACCCAGCCAAAGCAGGACTCTGCTGTGTTGGATGGTGACTCTCCTTGTTCACATCTTCACCAATCCTTCTCAGGCTTCCATCTTCAGGTGTCCAAAGTGCAGACTTAAATTCAAGTCTGTGGAGCTGTAGCCAACACAGGACACCCAAAATGTTCACATTCATGGGAAAAAATTCAAATGAAGAATGACTTAAAGAAATAATTTGGGTACCAGGAAAGCTTCAGTGATGTAACTGCCTCTGATGATAGCTGAGGTGCTTTCCTCATTGACACCCCTGTGTCTGCAAGCCCATGGCTCCAGGCAGAAATGCAACTGCAGGTGCAGTGCTGGCAGTGCAGGAGATGGAGCTGCAGGCAGTGGTTCTGTTCTGTCCCATTCTCTGTCTGCACTGTATCCATGCCACATTGACTCTCCCTGCGATCATCCTGGCCCCAGTCTGAGAGCACAGAGGACCCCTGAGGATCAACTGGAGAGCCTGTGCAAGGATTTGGCACATAAGGATGGATAACTGTCCTATATCTTGCTTTCACCACTGAGACCTTCCTGTGTTATTTCATCTTCAGCTTGTTTTAGGGCACCACCAGTGCTCTGCAGAGTGGTTTCTTACACTACCCCCATTACTTCAGGCTCACATCACTTCCAGGGAGGGATTAAGCAGCATGACAAATGTGGCACGTGTTGGCTCTTTCATCTTCTCTACGTGGGGAGGAGTGTCGGAAAGGGAGCAATTTATCTGGGCTTTGTCTGGGGCCATAGCTACAGAGTCTGGGGCACCTCTGCCTTCCTGAGCATTTGCCAAAGGACGTGGATCAACTCTAACTTACCTACTGTTTAGGTTGGGAAGTGGTGATGCTTGGTATGATCTGCAGTTTCTGTGTGAGCTTGTTGTGTAGTGTGGTGTTGCTTCACAAGGACTTTCTGACAAAAATGATAAAAAATGAAACAAAAGCCTTTATGTCCTGCTTACTCCATGAGAGACAATAGCCAGGCTCACTACTTTAACCTCTTCACAATTCTGTATTTTATTTTGTTGGCCGTTTCATCACATTCTCATCAGTTTTGAGAATATAAAAGGAAGAATAAGAAGGACCATTGAGTAAAATTATAGGGCATTGAAAACGTCAGAGGAATATTGTTTACTGTTATCTTTGAGAGAAAATACAGGGCTGTAAAACTGCCATGCCTCTTTGTTGTGACAAAGACTGTAAGAAGGACAGAAAGGCTGGCATAAATCCAGTCATTTGACAAGGACTGCAAGAGTGGGAAACAGTACAATTGAATCCACTGTTGTACCAGCTTTTTGATTGTAATCAGTTGTTAACCCCCATGAACTTTTAGATGACTTTCAGTTTCCTTCAAGTGGCAAAACAGTTGTCATTGTGACTGTTTTGAGACAAGCCACAAGTGAGAAAGTGCAATGTTTTATTTATTTCACTCTAGTATAGGATTCAATGAATTCACTAACTTGAGACTGCAGGACACCTGAACTTGCACAGGTCAGTTATTTACTCTTATTTCCCATCCCTCATTTCCTACACCAGCTGAAGCAGTGTGATTATTTCAAGAGCCATCAAGCTCAGGCTATCCATTTTTATGGCCTCACCAAGAGCTATTCCTGGATTCTTCACAGGCCATGCCAGCAGAGCCTTTGGTTATTGCTAGGGATGAGCATTAGTCTGCAGAATTTGAAATGAAAGCACAGCTAGGAGGGTGTTTGTGGAAGTGTTGCTTTCTGTTCCCTGCCCAAGGAAACTGATATTTATGAGTGTGGGGAATATGGACACATTTGCTCTGACTTTGTGAGGCTGCTCTAAAGTGTGGATAATATCCTCTCTTCTCCATCTGACTGTTTTAAATTGTTCTATTCAGAAGCTGTTTGGATTTCTGCTGTTTCTGATGAATGCAAACAGACACCTCAGAGGGAATGGAAGGAATTTGGCAGGTGGCTGGCAATCAGTCCCTGTGTTTACACAGGAATCTTAACAAGGAAGTGCTTGCCTTTTCAATTCCTAAATTTAGATGAGATGAACACTGATACAAAAGAAGTGATTCATGTTCTACTTCTTATCTTTGTAAGGACTTGAGCAACCCAGTCTAGTGGAAGGCGTCCCTACCATGGCAGGGGGTGGAGTGAGATTCTGTGACGAGTCCTGCTTGCTGGAAATTCCAAATTCAGTTTGGACTAAATAAATTTTGTCTGATACTTATAAGAATAAATTCAAGGTCTCTCTTTCTTAGTAAATCATAGAATCACAGAATCACAGAGTCACAGGAAGGTTTGTGTTGGAAGGGACTTTAAAGATAATCCCATTCATTCCCCTGGGCAGGGATGCCTTCCAATAGCCCAAGGTGCTCCAAACTCCATCCAACCTGGCCTTGGACACTTCCAGGGATCCAGGGGCAGCCACAGCTTCTCTGGGCACCCTGTGCCAGGGCCTGCCCACCCTCCCAGGGATCAATTCCTTCCCAATATCCCATCCATCCCTCCCCTCTGGCAGTGAGAAGCCATTCCCCGTTATCCCATCACTGCAGTTCCTGATGAAAAGTCCCTCTCTGGCTTCCCTGGAGGTGCCCTCAGACACTGAAATCTCACTGACTGTAATGAGAAATAAACCTGGTAATTGTAATACTTCATCTGTGAATCCTGAACTCTCTAAAGTTTTGGGTTGATATGAGAGAAGTTTCTAGAATTCAATAGTGGCAGCAGCACAACAGGAACCAGAACTCTGAATCTTATATGAAGATTTGTTTTAAAAATACCAACGCAAGTAATCGCTTTTAATTCAAGGATTTTCAGAACTCAGATAAAGTAGCTATAAGATATAGACTGCAGGGTTTAGACTGAGGTAATCACCTATCTCCTCATCTCTCTGAATTAGTGTATCTGATATATTATTATTATCATCACTATTATTATTGTTATATTATTAAACTTAATTTTTCACTTGCTTTTTTTAAACTAGAATTATTGAATTAAGAATAGTTTTTTTCCCTGGTGCTTTGTTTTTCTAACCTTCTTCTAATTTTCAGTCTGTCTGAAAAGATATTTACATATCTGAAGTTACGTTATTCATAAAACCAAATCAGGATTTTAATTAACATCTCAAATGAAGTTGTTTTAGAAGGGGGGGGGGAAATATTCTGAATTCTTATCTAAATCTTGTCTTTCAGATTTTTATAAATAATAAATATTATATATTTGATCAGTACAGTTTTCAAAAAAATGAAAAATCTTTTAAAATAACCACACATATCTTTATTATAATTCAGTTATTTGTTTTAGAAGTGAAAATCTAATAGCTGACAATATAATAAAAAGGACTATATCATCTGTTAGCCATATATAATTATATCAAAAATATCAGTCTGTACTTGATTCAACAATTTTCAAGAGCTTGTTAACCTTTCAAATTAGATTTTTACTATCAATTATACTTAACCAGGAACTTTTTATCCATGCTTTTATGGTTCCTTAATTAGTTCCATTCCTCATTTTAGGCATCTTTCTAATAATGTCACACAGTTATATAGCCACAGCAGGACTTTCAGGGATGTCTGGTTACATCCTTCACTTTTTCTTTCCCCACCAGCACTCTGTAACTGGGTGATGATGTTTTCACCTCCAGTTCCACTCTCACTTGAAATATTCCCACGAAATTCAGGCTTTGTGTCTGAGAGCAGTGGTGTGAATGGGATCTGCAGGTCCCAGGCTCAGGCTGTCATCCCGAGAGAGTGGACTGCAGGTATTCCATAATTAGCTCTTGGATTATCCCTACCACTTCTCCAAGAGGTGTGAGAAATTCTTTTTGCCTCTGAAGCTTTCGGAGGATTCTCTTCAGCCAGTTTGTTCTGGCCCTGACCCTTCCAAGGCCAGAGTTGAGTGCACACTGTGTTAAGAGCAGCCCCAGCACTCCCTGAAAATGGGGTGATGCTCCAGCCTGCTCAGCAGCACAGCAGGGTTCATTCTCACCCCAAGGAAAGCATTGCTCTTACTGCTTTAGCAGTGAGGTAAAAGCTCCTCTCAAGACACTCTCATGATTTGGAAAAGGGGAAATATGGAATAACACCAGAAAATGTTTTAAAAAACAACATCTGTCCAACAGAATAGAGAATGTAATTGAGACATAGTTCATCTGGATCCATTTACTTAGGTAATAAAATTATTTTTCATATTGGGAACATTCTTACAACTTTCCAGCCTCTTTTTTCTTACACTTTAACTTCTTATCATGATAGTTTTCATTATTGTTTCCAAAATACGTGTTAGAACATCCTCATTCTATGTTGGAGTACTACACTGCAATCAGATAGCACCATTTCTCACAGACACACCCATCAAATTCACGTTAACAGCACTGAGGCAGTGATACCATTCATCACAGTTTAACCTTTCTCTGTAGTTCAGAGCTGTAGGGTGGGGAAGGACAAAGAAGACAAGTTCTTAAAACAGTCTTGACAGCTGTTTATGCAGCCTGTCATTAAAGCTTTTCCCATTGACCATATGCTGAAATCCAGCTTGAATCTAATTTCAGTCCATGACCTCTTGTTTCATCACTTATAAACAGGGAGAACAGATTATTTCTGTCTTCTTTACGGTGACCTCCCACATATTTGGAAATCGTGTTGCTGCTCTGTAGGTTTGGGCTCCCATTCCTTCTCACATTGTTGATTTGTTATATTTTCTGTGCTTTATTTCATTTCTTTCTCCAAGGATGGTGCAGAGGTCTCCATGGTGAGTGAACCAGAACAGACTGGATGTGTTCAGCGGTCCATGCTCTTGTTCCTGGTTTCATCTGCGTTTTCTGGGGTTTTCTTCTCCAGTGTGGCACTGCTGAGTCTTGCACATTTTGGAATTCCCCAGAACCTAAACCCTGACTGGTTATTCTTCAGATGAATTCAGGAGTCTGCTGCCTGCCCACAGAGCTTTAGAATCCTGCTTTCTTGCAGCCTGGTTGCTAAAAGTTGCTGTGCAAGGAATTAGCATTCTAGCATGAATTAGTCCTGGCCACAGGCTGGATCCTGCAGAGCTCTGCCAGAGTCCTCTCCACTTTGGTATGGATCTGTGGATAATGAACCCCTAGGAAGACTGGGTTAGTCCAACCAGCCTTGTAATTGTGTGGGAAAGAGCTTATCAAACCAGGGATGCTGTAACCCATTCTTTCCTCACAGAGCTTCTAAGCTTATCCTCATGTTCAGGGGTTTTATTGTTATTATCTCTACTGCTTGACAACTTTAAAAAAATTTAAAAGGTTTTAAAAAAATAATTTAAATTAAATTAATTTTTTTTTAAATTAAAATATTTTTAAAAGGTTTTAAACACTCAACATTATGGAGAGAGATGATCCTGCAGAAATTCTGTGCAGTGGCCAGAGATCCCACTGTCCTGCAGAGCAGGACATTTCAGTATGTCAGGCTAGCTGGGAGCAAGCCATGGAGAGTTGTTCCTGCAATTCCTGATATTTTCCATTCTCCTCTTGCCTACCTGTTCATGCAGGGAAATATTGGGAAAGCATTCCCTGCTGCATCCTTCTGCAGCGCTGCCTCAACAGCTTTTACTTGGTGGCTGCACAATGAAATGAAACGTAAGAGAATATGCTCAAAGGAAGAGACACATGAAATATTCCCAAGGACCCTTGAAAGGTCTACTGTGAAGTGGGAGAAAATTCCCCAAGAAATTCCCCTTTTCAAAGGATGAAGCCCTTCCCTCTAGTCTGGTCTTTCCACAGTGTATTGCTTTTTTTTTTTTCTTTTTTTTTTCCCCAAAACCAATTAAGAGCTTGAAGATGGAATTTGTGGATGTGATAAATTAGCAAAATATGCAAATGTTGTTATCCTGAGGCCAGGGGAAGCTCTGCATGAACGTGGAAGTATGAAAACCTTAGATTTTACAAATGCATTGTTTCAGCACAAATTGATGGTATTTTAAATAAAAAACAATGCTCTGACTTTTAGCAGTCCTAGAAATTGCACCATATTTTACCATTACAGGAATGTGTTGTTTTCTGCTGCATATTTAATGAAGTGTTTTAGAGCATTTAGTGAACAAAAACATTCCTTGAAATTTGTCTGTCTTTACTTAGTTCTTCATTTTTTCCTTCATGACTTCTTCCTGTCATTGAATGCTACTTCCATAGCATAAACATAACTGTGCCCAAAGTAATTTAAGTATGACTTGTTCTGACCATGAAAATATTTAAGGACAATGGGAAAATATTTAAAAAATTAGTAATTTTTATTAACTTAATATTTGTTGTTCTGTAAGAAACCTGATGTTTCTGAGCTAGATCTCTTTCTCTGAAACAAAGAACTAAGGCACAGGTTTTGGAAGCTAATACACGCACACATACTGAGTTCAAAAAGGAAATGAGTATCCAAATTTATTTTCTATACTCAATGTTGTTAGCAAATGAGATGTAGACCTTACAGAAGTGAAATCCAGAGCTGGATTATTCATAGAGATATTTAAATGGCACCAAAATACAGATGGATTTTGATTTTTGGCAATTAAATTATTTGATAAATTTTATGAAAAACCCATATATGGGTGAATCCTGGTTGTAAATTGTATGGAATTTTTCAGATTGGATGTTTGTAGAGCAGTGTAAATTCTGCCAGAACTTAAGTAAGAGCAACAGCCTGCAATTCCTGTATCCCACCTTGTTCTAGGCTGCTTGTAACCTCAGGGCTGGGATTGCTGTTTGAATCTGATATCCCAGATTCATTTCCTTCTCTAAAGGCTTTGTGCCAGATCTTAATTGAATTCACAGAGTGGAAGTTCTGAGCCCTCAGGAGTCCCCGACTTGAGGGTTGAAATGAATGAATTAATGATCCCATTCCAGGACAGAGCCCCTTTTTTCAGGGTGTGACCTTCAAGGACACTCCCTGGAGCACCTGGGCTCCTTCCTGAATGCTCTGGATAAGCAGGAGAAGGTTGGAAGCTCAGCAAGCTCTTCCTTGATGGTCCCTCTGGAGCTCCTCATCTGCAGAGCTCATGTTTGCCCCATGCCCTTCAGGTGCCACCCTGCTGCCTCTGGACATAAAGAGGGGCGAACTAAATGAGTAATAAACTGGGCTAATAATAAATAGAAAAAGTGGGGTGTAAAGAACAGGGTAGAGTATTATTTAAAGTGAGCATCTCAGCCTGTTACCTTGAGTAACTGCACAAATAAACTGTTATTCATTTTGAAGGTTAGGCTCTAATAATACCTTTAAAACACTCAAATAAAGTTCAAATGCAATCTACTTTTTATGATAAAGCATTCCCCGTGTTGAAGGTAACTCCTAAATTGATTATATTCCCTTTTGAGCAGAAGTAGGTTTCAAGCATCTAATTCAGGAAGAGTCATCCATCTTCCTTTCTCTTAGACAGGTCCATATTCCAGTTCCTTCACAAAGTCTAACTTACCAATGGAACGGAGATTTCATTTTCTTCAGCATTACAGGCTCTTTCGAGTCATTCCAAGCCTACTTAGCATTTGTGTTCTTTGAGACAGGCATTCATTTTTGCAACAAACTCATATGTGCATCAGAAATGAGAAAAGAAAAACGCCAAATGCCAAAAATGGGAATTTTAAAGAGTTTTAAAAACTACTAAATAACTTCTTTTTAAGGTTCACAGATATTTTACAGGCAGTCAACAAATAAAAAGCAATTACTGTAGCCTGGGAACATACAGTGTTAGTTCATATAATTTTAATTTATTGTTTGTGAGTTCTTTTTTTTTATCAGTGATAAACAGATACAAATCCTAGTAATGAATCTTGTCCAGTATTTTTGTTATAATTGCTAGGAAAATGCTTTTATCTGGAGTTTTAAGAAATTTCACTCTTTTTATGTGATTCTGGGATAATGACACTTCATGCTCCAGAGCAAATCCAAGAGAAAAGTAAATGGGGGTTAACCAAGGAACTTCAAATCACAAAATCGTTTGGCTTTATGACTGAATCTATCCCTGATGTCAGTCCCAACCCTGGCAGGACTTGGGGTTTACCATGAAGTTGTCAAGGGTTCGCCACTTTCTCTCCAAATCCAGCAGCCAAGCAAGAAATGCTGTTTTCAGATTCCAGAATGATGTAACTTTATTTTTCACAGCTAAAATTGAACATTTAAATTCGTTGGTATTTAAATTATTTGCTGTCACTGGGTATGAACAAAACTCATCCTGGCCAAAAAAGAAAACATGTAGCTTTTCTTTAAAGAAACAATTGTGGGGTTAACTCTGATGCTCTAGACACCAACTTTGTCAGGTTATCTTAAATAAGCAAGCAGCTAATAGTTGCTATAAAGCTGTTTATTACAAAGGCACATCAGTCTCAAAAGCAAAGTCACAGATGTTGAAGTCCATGTTAAGTTTTGGTGTAGAGTCCCAAACAGAAGCAAAAACTGCTCCTGTCAAGGTCCCAGGAAGCTGATGTTGTGCAGCAGCTCCTGTCTTCTGCTTGGGTGTTGATGTTGTCAGTGAGAGATCAAAACAAAGCAAAAGCAAATGGCAAAAAGCAATGGCAAAAGGCACCAGCTCTCCCCAGTGCATGCTCTTATAGAGAATCTTCCCAACAAGCTAAGACACAAACTCAGACCACCACTTCTTAACCTATTAGAATTCTGGTTTCTTAACACTCCAGGTTATGTATAAACTACCCATAGACCTGACTTGTTCTATCTGAAAAATGTAAGCAATATTGTCACTAGAGCTCTATTATGTCTAAAACTATGTACCTGGAGCCTCCACAGAGAACACTCATATCTAAGGCTGTTTTTCAATCTTCACTACAACTTGCATTCCTACTCTGACATCTGAGTTTCACTCACTAAAAGCACTTAAGCTCATTCTAAAACTTACTTACTGACTCACTTACTCATCCTAAAACTTCCACCCCTACTTTAAGTGTGAGTGGCTTAACACACTTCAATCCATCCAAAGGCTTTAATTCAATCCCTGCACTCTGATTTCTCCCTGAAGAACTCAGAGAGACCCCTGACTCACTGACTCCAACACACAATCCCCTTTATTGGTACATTTTCATCAGAACAATTTGCCAAAAGATAAATGAACTTGTCAACATTAAGTTGCTTCTGTTGGGATGCCCCAAGTTGTGCAGTGATCAGTCTTTACCCAGAGAAGCTGAAGAGATGACCTTTAAATTTTTGTTCAAGTACAGAATGCTAAATGAAAGTCATAGCATTCTGAATCTGCTGCTCCCAAGGCTTGAAACATGGCTCGGTAACACAACCCAGCCAAGTGTGGCATCCAAGTAATGATGTTGTAATTAAGGCAGGGGTGGATTTTCCACTTTGGACATATATTTTGGATGGACGATACTGTTCTTCCAAAAACTCTCTTCATTGCAAATATCTCGTTGTTCTGCCATTTCTAAGCCTGAATAAAGAAACAATTCCTGGCCCATCAGAAATCTGTAATAATATTTGATTCCAACCTCAATCATCATCCAAACCCTGCTGAGGAGAAGACACAAGAACCTCAGACAAACAGAAACTGAGACAGAATTCAGAATTCTCTTCTGGAGAAGAGAAGGTTGTGTGGAGACTTCCTAGCACCTCCCAGGATTTTGAGGGGCTACAGGGAAGCTGGAGAAGGATGCTGAAACAGGAACTGGAGTGGGAGGACAAGGGGAATGGCTTCCCACTGTCAGATTTGATATTGGGAAGGAACTATTCCTTGTGATACTGAGGAGTCCCTGGCACAGGGTGCCCAGAG
>PYHW01010709.1:473833-493043 GCA_013186435.1 Turdus rufiventris
TTCCCATATCTTTGCCTGAGAGCCCCTTGATTTCAAAATTCTAATAATTTGGAGGGAGGGGATTTACATTCTCCATTTCAAAGAGAAGGTCCTGCCTTTCTCAGCAGACACCTTTCCTCCAAACTGAAACAGCAACTTTTCGTTCTTTGTCCATATATAAGCCGCACCTTATTATAAGCCGCACTTTGTGTTCAGACCAAAATTTTAGTCAAAATGGTGTGGCTTGTATTCATGAAATTACTGTATTTGTGAAGGGACTTGCTTGCAGAGTTCCCTGTTAGAAAGGCGTTCTTTGTGCCCATGGGAGCTTGTCCAGCAGAACATTATTAATCGTTTCCCATGACCTGCTGTAAATGTAGTGACCCACAGTAACACTGCTAAAGGTGACACCAGTTGTGTTTCTGCTGGACCACACTTCAAAGGCCTCTTCAGATAATTTGTTTTAACTCATATGATGGGCAAAACATTCTCACATGAGTTTTTCCTCACTCTGGGTTTTGAAAATTGGGCATAGACAAAAAAGTCAGCCAAAAGAAGTCACATAGTCCCTGTTGGAAGATGTTTATCATCAAATATTGCCAGGTACCACAGCAATCAGCTCCTTCTGGTGTGTCTTGATGTATCAAAATTTGCCTGGGCTGAAATGATAAAACCAGATTTCAAAATGCACATTGTTTCTACTTGCATTACCTTATAAATCAGTTTTATTTTGTTCTTGATTTCATCCTGCTGCAAAACACAAAGAAAGCACTCAATAAATGAAATTGCATCTGTCTGATTCCAAAAATCTGAGTTATACTAGAGGTCTTCAGCTTGAATATATCTATTTCTGATAGAAAGATTTTTCAAGGCTTCTTTCCCCAATAAATTCTGACTGTTATTTTAGCGCAGATAAAACTCTGAAAATAGGATTGCTGGAAAAATCCAGTAGATCAGTATGACAAACCCAGTGTACTAGTAGAAATAATATTTTTACCCAGCAGAAACAAATATCCAGTGCAGTGCATGTGATCCAAAAGGAATTATGTCTCATGAAGGAAAAATCTACCCAGAGCAAGCCCATACATTCCTCAGTGGCATTACTTGCCTGTGCAAATTTGGACTTGGGGGACCATAAAACCCTGAACTAGGTAGAGTGAATTTTCTAATGAGAAGAATACCGAATACCATTCACATTCTGAATATTTTCACCGGTGTGTGTAATAATAGATCAGCTTGTAATGTTTCAATGACTAGGTAAGAAATAAGAGGAAGAGGATTAGCTACTAAATTTGCCAGAAATGTATTCCAAGTAAATACCAGGAGAGAAAAGAGAAAAAAGGATTTAATTTGGTGTTTTTCCACAGCAAATGTGCAGTGAGTTCTATCAGATTTACAAGTTACTCTTCTGTTCTGGAAGCAGAACTGTTAATCTTATGAAGGCAGGAGATTAGGGAACACAGAAGAATTTTCTCAGCAATTTCAGGGGCACATTCAGGGACATTCTGATGCTGTGTTTCTTTTTTTCAGTACATTTTTGTTCTGAAGTCAGTTTATATTTATTTCATACTTTAGTGTATGTATTATATGTATATATATTATATATAATTAAATATAATTTTATATCTATATACATTATATTACACTTATGTGTATATATTAAGACCATAGCAAGCTGGGAATTCTTCCATCATAAAGGTTGCAATTTCCTTTACTAGCACATTCTTCAGTATCTTAGTTATTTGAAACGGAGAGTATATTTGGAAGGAAAAAAAATCCGTAGCTCCTTAAAATTTGTCCAAAACCCAGCTTTTACAACCTTAATTTTGTTACACAATTTTTTTTCTCAGTTTAGAAAGAAAAAAGTCAGTGCCATATAAATTCTCAGATGTCATCTGGCTAAATCTCCTTGCAAACTGAAAGCTAAATATGAAAAAGGCCAACCAAATTTCAGAATCCCAGTGTACATGTTTCCCATTTCAAGATAAATACTTTTCTGGTGAGAATACACTCATTTCATCTGAAATTGAAGTTCTCTGTTGCTTTGTTTTCCACTTATCTTCTCTCTGAGCACGAGGCTGTGCAAAAATGAGTGATTTAGCCTCAGCTGGAGATGATAAAGTCAAAAAGGGGTCTTGTTATTATCCTATTAAATCATTCCTGTAACTGGGCTGTAGAGCTAATGCAGGACAGGAATTGATGGTAGGCAAAATTCTTTACTTTCTGAGTATGTTTTCTTTGCTTTCTGCGCGAGAACTTCCATGTGGTCAGAGAAGGTAAACTGGGCCTGGATTCCCCTTAATGAATATAATACACCTTCTGACAGTTCAGTGTTGGTCATGGAACACAAGAACTGCTTGATTTATAAATTCTAAATGAGCAATTTTTGAGTCCAAACGTGAAATTTTGAAGAGCGCTGATAGAAAAAACCATATTTAAAAATATATTAATATTAACTAGAAAAAGAAGGGGCAAAAAGAGGAACATGAGATAATGCTCAAGCAATTTTGCTTGATGTTTACTGATAAAACATGATAAATCTGGAAGTAATTATTTTCTCAAAAACTCCTCTTGCATCTCTTACACAGTTTAACCACGAACATTTGCTCATGGTCATTCTCCCTGGATAGTGGATTTTCTGTTTAGCTACAGTTTTGAACACCATCTTCAGACTGGTAAGATCTATCTAAAAATTAGTATTTTCCAGAGCGGCCATTTTTCCTGCCAGCAGTTCATTTATATAGTCCTTGAACTGACACTCTCCTGGGGACTTCATGTGGTTTTGGTATTAACATCTCCTGCATTTTGAGTGTTTGGGGTTAAGATTTAAATATGCAGAGCAAGTAACCCACAAACATTATTAATATGTGCAATAAAACTGTAAAGAAAATACTTACAATGCATTGACATTTGTGTAGGTACAGAAAGACTCCATCACGGCTCCGATTCATTCTAGAAAAATTACACATTGTGCAAAATTTTGCCAATACCATAATTATTCCCTCTTGAGATTATTTTTTAATTGGCTATGTTGCTAGTTTGAGGGACTTGTGAAGCCATTGGGTAAGTTAGATTTGTACGTGTGCTTCTAAAATCAAGTTTTTGCTCTAAGGGGAAAAATCCCCAAACCATTACATGCTCTGTTTCCCTGATTTTTGGCTGTTTCAAGACAAATCATGTGGTTTAAATAAATTATTTCTTAATTTTTTTAATCTTAAAATTGCAGGCAGACCAGCACCTGGCCTGCAAGCTGCACTTGCTAGCTCTTCTTTACAAACCTTGATTTATACAAACTCCTCATTTCTGAGAAAGTGCTGAAGTAGCTTTTCCAGAAGTGTTACACTGACAGAAAATAACAGCTCTCACATCGGCAATGGACAGAGAGCATCTCAAAAAAAATAAATACCTTATGAATATATTTTAAGAAAGTTGTGTCTGCACAAGGGAAGCAAGAGAAAAGGTGGCTTTTAGCTTTTGAGAACATCCTCAGATTTTACTGAAAGTTCCATTTTTCAATTTAATAGCTATGTGACATGCATTTGACACATCTCTCCTGCAATACAGAATGTCTCGCCTTCTTTATTTTCTGGGAAATATGTCTCTCCAGTGGACTCCCATTTAAGACAGATGCAATATAATCTGGATTTGGATAATTTTGCACAAATAAGGATTTTTAAAAACTGCCTAAAATTCCTTCTGTTAAACGTTACTTGGTGTGCATTATTCTCTTAAAGAATGAAAGAAGTTTCTTTTTCACGGGTGGAACTTAAAGAAATGTCTCCTTCAGAGAGGGAATTGCCTCCTTTGGAGGAAACTCAGAAGCACTGTCTGGGCACAGTTTGGAGGAGAAGCCTTAGCAGACTTGAATCCACAGGCAGCGGGTTTGAATTTGGCTGTTTGTTTCTGTGTCTGTTTCTAGATGTCAGTGTTATATTTGGCTAAGCTGCCTGCAGGTCTGAGGGCTTCCACTGCCTGTGAATTGACTTGTTCACCCTGAAATTCTCTGTCTTCCACACCAGTGAATTGGCAAAGCACAGAGATAAATCTGTGAATGCACCTAAAGAAACAACAAGTGGCTTTTGGCTGTATTATTATTTTCAGTGCTGTGATCTCAATATTGGCACACAGTAATGTTTTTTTCACGGCAGAAAATGAGAGGATCACAGAATGGTTTGGGTTGGGAGGGATTCTAAAGCCCATCCCATCCCATCCCATCCCATCCCATCCCATCCCATCCCATCCCATCCCTGCCATGGACAGGGACACTTTCCACTGCCCAGAATGCTCCAAGCCCATCCAGCCTGGCCTTAGACACTTCCGGGGATCCAGGGGCAGCCACAGCTTCTCTGGGCACCCTGTGCCAGGGCCTCAGTATTACAGAATAAGGGATCTGTCTATCACTGAATACTGGGAACAGCAGCTGGACCAGTGGTGCAGCAGCTGTACTCATCTGGGGTGAGACCACCCTTGTCCTTCGAGGAAAATTCTGTGTTTGTGTCCTAAACTGTCATCCCATGAAGTTTATTTTCTTCTTTAGGCTCTGTAATCTCTATTTCAGATGTTGTTTTGCAATATCTGCAGTGTTAGACTAGAATCACAGAAATGTTAAGGCTGGAAAAGACCTTCAGTATCATTCAAATATCAACCCAGCACCACCCTGTTCACCACTAAACCACGTCCTCAGGTGCCTCATCCACTTGTTTTTTGAACAATTCCAGGGATGGTTGAACACTCCCACCACTGCCCTGGGTATCCTGTTCCATCGCTTTCCAGCTATTTCCATGCAGAGGTTTTTCCTAATATCTAATCTAAACCTCTGAACTCCTAGTTTTCTTACAGCTAAGGCAGCCAATCAAAATATCTCCTCACACATTACACTGGGATCAGACCACACAGGTTTTGATAGGAGTTCAGACAACACCACCTGTTAGAGAAGTTCCTATATGGGACTGTGCATAGCAAGGGTTCATTGGGTATGTGCAGGATCTACTAAGTGTGTTCACTATCTTTTTTGTGTCTTTGAAGTTCTTGAGATCTTTTATTTTTAGCCAGAAATGAATTTGGAATGATTGCAGGTTTTTTTTAATGGCCTTTAAAAAAGTTGAATAAACAACATATGTAATAAATCTGTAGGGAAATATGGCTTAATTAAATCATTAAGTCATTCTATTAGCATATGCACCTGCTGCTTATGTGGCTCATTTCTTCCAGAAATAACCAAATTAATGAATAGAAGTTGTTCTATAGTTCAGCTACCTGGCATGTGTGCTTCAGTGGTTTGCCTTGTCCTCCTGCAGGTGATTCACTGTTGGCTGCTCACACTGCAGGATGGAGCTCTGTTAGGGCTTGTGAAAGGACGGAGTTTGTCTTGGTTCTTTAAAATCCCCCAAAGCCAACACAGTTTTCATAGCCATTATCTGTGGGGGAAACCTGCTCATCATGTGGGACACAAAAGAATTTGCAGTTTCCTTATGCACTGCGCTATCATCAAAAAGAGCTTGTGGAAAGAGCTTGCAAATGCTTGGAAAATTGTGGTTGCTCTATAGGACTAAGTTTTCTTATTATTTAGGGTATGCCATGTATTCTGATTAGCTTAATTATAATGTCTCAGACAAAATACTCCTGAAAAATTGGAATGTGATGCAATCACAGAATATTCTGAGTTGGAAGGACCCACAAGGATCATCAAGTCTAGCTCTCAAGTGAATGGCACTTTCAGGGATTGAATCCACAACCTTGGTGTAACCATCATCCTGCTCTGAAACATGACCCAGAATGTGTTCAGATTGACCTAAAAAGGAACTAGACTTGTTAATTTATAATATGATGGGATTTAATTTGCATCACCTACTCTCACATATTTTTTTCCTTTGTAATTTTAAAGTGAATGTAAAATACACTGAAGGGAGGAGACAAGAGCTAATGGAGTTTTCCTTTCTTCCAAGCTATGTAGGGCTGGGGTATTTCTTTAACTGTAGGTCTGTATCCTCAGAAGAGCCTTAAATAAAAAGTGTAAGAGGTAGGGGCAGTATGAAGTGATCCCTCCCCGGTGCTTCTTTCCAGTTTCTGGCTCCAGAAAAGGTTCTGGGGCTGGTGGTGCATTTAGAGTACTGGATTTAATAGCTGTCAGTATTTCATCCTTCTCCAGTGAGATGCACAAACTTTTCACAGAAGGTCCTGCTCTTTATTTATTGCTTTATCTTCGTTTTTTATACCAAAGTGCTTTGAGTATTGTAGAGTTTGACTCAGTTGTTTCCTACAGATTTATACAAGAAAACAGAAATAAAACCTGGCCTGTGTGAAGTCCTGGTTTGGGTACTCTTCACACAGTATTAGGTTTGTGTATTTCCTTGGATTTTCTTTTGTATTTTCTAGGTTTGCAAAGCCACCAGTGTTCCAAAGTCACCCTCAAAATTGACATTATCAATTTACATGTTTGCATTCCTTCTCCCACCTCCTCCATTTAGGAAATGGATCTCTATCCTGTTGTGATTGCAGCAGTGACAGCCAGCTCTGAAGTATGAATAGTTTACCTTCTGTGGGGGATGTAATGTAGGTGCATTGCAGGCACTGGGGAATCTAAGTAGCAAATGAAAAAGTGACTCACATCCCAGCAGCCACCTCAGAATGAGATTAATGCTTTAATCCTGGCCCACAGTAAAGGCTACAGACCACATGAGTTCCCTAATCATTTCAGGCTGTCTTTAGCATGTCCTTGGTTTGTAAAATCCTGTACAGCTTCGTGTGAGTTCTTTAAATATTGGCTCATTCCAAGTGTTCAGTCAAAACAACTGAAATTTGCTGATACACTTTTAATACATTTCCCTTTTTTATTATTAATCCTTTTATTAATCCTTTAAATACTGGTCATAGGGACTGAGCCATTTCTCTGGATTAATTTCTAGAATTCAGCTTTCAGCACAGCTCAAGCAAAAGCACAGACCTGACCTTTTCATAAGATTGCTCTGAATCCTGATCTTTTTCCCGTCTTAACCTGTTGTTTCAAAGTACATGGAGTAAAAGTTGGAACGCTGGCATGGATTATTTTTTTGTGGAGCATGCACTTCGCCATTGGGTTTAAGAAAATTTCACAGTCTGATGTGATGTTTGTAGCTTGTGTGGGGTGGGTGGGAGATATTAAAAAGGCAATCTAAGGGTTTGTGAATTGTGAATTCAAATCAATCAATTCCAAGATACTGTTTCAGCCCTCTGAAAAGGTATTTCAGGTTAGATTTTCTTCATGAGCAGCACACCAATTCCACTCAAATACATGTTAACTGATAAAAAATTCAATCTGCAAGGGGGAGGGAACATTGAAAATGCCCTTCCATTAAAAATGGAGGACTTCGTTTTGAGAAAATTAAGAAATATATGCACTTTAGAAAATGAAAGTCTTAATCTTCCAGTGCATATATTTAACACAAACTTGTCTATTTGCCAATCAATTTATTGTTGACTTTTACAAAAGCCAGATTAAATTGAGTCACACTTTACATGGCTCCATACCACAGAAAGTGTGAACACAATCTTCCTTTAGAGTTGTCATTAGACATTGCATAACCCTTCTCATCTGCTTTTCTGATATCTTTCTTTCCTATACCTCATTTCTATACAAGAGGAAGAAATCTGAAACAGCTGCTGCAATTACAGTCCATGCATGACTGGCATTAGTTCATCTTCTTATTCAGAGTAGTTGCTGCTAGCACATGATTCAAATCACCCACATTACCTTCAGATTGACAAATAAATAGAGGAAGACCTTACTCCAAAAGTGCTGTCCAAACTATATGTTTTTCTAGTTATGTAGTATTATAGTAACTCAGCCTATAGTTTAGGAAAGCATAATATCCTCCCACTGGCAGAGGCAGGGTTGGATGGGATTCTTGGAAGAAATTGTTCCGTGGGAGGGTGGGCAGACTCAGAGAAGCTGTGGCTGCCCCTGGATCCCTGGAAATGTCCAAGGCCAGGTTGGACAGGGCTTGGAGCAGCCTGGGATGGTGGAAGGTGTCCCTGCCCATGGCAGGGGGACTGGGACTGGATGGGCTTTAAGATCTCTTCCAACCAAACCATTCCAGGATTCTGTGGTATTTAACAACTCTGTTTGCCTTGCACTGAGGAACTAGAAGTCCAAGCTTTTAGGTACACAAGTGAGTTAATTTTTCCCTTTTGAAAGTCTGAGGTATGTGATTGTTTCATTGTTGTATGGGCTTAATAAGAGTAAGAAAGTTTCTAGAAAAAGGATTGAAATACAATTTATTATGCAAATTTGGAGTATTCTAACACTGAAGAAGTATAATGAAAAAAATAATTGAGGGAGCAAAGAGGGACAAGGAAGAATCTGTTTAGAGGGAAGAACATACTA
This sequence comes from Turdus rufiventris, assembly GCA_013186435.1. Taxonomy (NCBI): domain Eukaryota; kingdom Metazoa; phylum Chordata; class Aves; order Passeriformes; family Turdidae; genus Turdus; species Turdus rufiventris. The sequence continues at coordinate 482,175 of PYHW01010709.1, forward strand.
AACTTTTTTTTTACACTTTACTCATCAGCAAAGTACAGCTGAAGGTGACACTTTACTGCTGAAGTGGAATATGTCAGAGAAAAACTCTAACGTTATTAAATACCTATGCAGAAGCTTTCCTGTTCTTTGTGTTCTTTTGTACTGGCCCTGGTGCCCAATCTGGTGGGTCTGATGGGATCTGGGTATTTCAGAACAGGTTTGTGTCGTGCTCTCAGGTTTTCCATGAGCTCCATCCTCATTTCCAGTGCTTCCTGTTGTTGTTGTTGGATGAGCAGATGTACAAGGTGTCTCCCTCCCCAGCTGACATCTCATTGCTGGAGTTGTCACAGGTAGGGAATGTCAGCATTCAGCATCCTGGCCCCCTGCCTGCTGCTGACACCCCAGGGAATGGCTGGTGATGGGCAGGCTGACATCGGCACATTTGCTCACTGGCCAACTCACTCATTTATCAGAGGAAAAAGGGGAAATCTGTAAAGGTGCAGGTCATGTTGCAGCTTTATTCAGCTAAATTTTCCTTCTTGTCTACAATTTTTCATCAAAAAAGCTTTAATGGAAAGTTTCATAAACTGTATTGGGATGGGTCCCTCTTTTTGCTGTAACCTCCACACATCTGAACTCTTTCATGGAGGAAGAAAAATTATCCTGTCCATCAGACATGGAAAATCTGCTCGGATATCCTGAAATTGGGGATGGTGGGGGGGTTGCAGTCTAAATATGCAGAAATAAGGCATGAGTGAGCTTCAGCAGGTAGTGCATCCTGCCTCTGTTTTGGAATATTGGGACGTGACCTCCAGAAGTGGATTCCTTCATTATCATTTTTAGGAGATTTAATGATTGTCTTGTCTAATGATGTCTAAACCTTTAATGGTAGTGTTCAATTAATTCAATCCACTTTTAAGCTCCCTGTAACTGAGATCTCTACCTGTACATGAAGACCCTTCTGCAGAGATTGTTCATTAATTTTTTCTGAGGTTCTCGGGTGTTATTACCATGGCAGCATATAGAAATATTTTCTTTCAGGTCAGGTAACTTGACAAATGCCTAGTGAAAGTGTTACCTGTGATGGATACTCCTGCAAGAAAACACAGGGACAAGTGTGGGTATTGTGCTCTGAAAGAAAATGGCAACAGAATGAGGTAAGAGATCATCACTTGTGTTATGTGGTCATCATAAATTACTAAACAGATCCGTGCAGCACTGCACATGTTAAATTAAGTTAAATGTCTGTCTTTTGAGGTTGTCTTCTTCTGTTGGTGTTATTGTGACTACACTGAAAATTAGTGTGTGTCAAAGAAGAACGTGTTCAAACACACACTCAAATGGCAAAAAGGAAAGGCAGAGATCATTGCTGTGCCAGAGGGAGGAAGGACACATTCACTATGCAAACACTGGGCATCCACACAGGGAAAGATCTCCAAGCAATATCTCTTCCCATACCGCTGGCTTTGGGAGCTGGGATGGTCTGAAACAGTGCAAGGTGCCTGTGCCAAGGTGCTGAACCCACCGAGTCAAGAAATGTATTCTGGTTTGTGTAATCTTATGTCCTCTAAATCCACCTTTTCCTCTAGGAGGAGGCTGAATCATGAGCCTGGAGCCAAGAATTCATGCCCCAAACAAAGGGATTTTGGTTGTACTTGACATTTACTCCCTGTTGTGAGGTCTCTCTGGGCAGTCTTTACCTTCAGCCTTTGGGTCCTCAGCAGACATGCCCTTTTTAAGGTCTTTTGCTGCATTTGATTTTATTCTTTATATCAGGATATTGCAGGTTCAATCTGAAATATTTTGGGAGGCACGTTTATTCTTGTATTAAAAACCAGTGTTCTTAATTTACTTTCTAACTCATCATATGGTTTGTTCTTACCTGTGACTTTAGACAACTGGGTGCATAGACCAATTCTGCACAGACCTTTTAATCTACAGCATACCTGAACAATGTGCCAATGTGTTTTTTTTCTCCAGCCCTACTTCTTGATTCATTTCACTCTCTTTGAAAAACAGGGAAGAACAGCTTTTCCCTCTCCTTGCTTAAGAAAGCTACCCAAGACAAGGTTTTACTGCTGAAACTGGCCTGACTGATATACAGGTTTAATGCTTTGCAATTTTTGCAACAATTAATTGTTCTAATGCTCCAAATGGCATTAATTGGAGCTGTGCAATGCTGAAATGTTTTTTTCTTTTCCTCTCAGTGCTCTGAAAGTTTCGGTAGAAGGAAAGTTAAACTTAGTACCTGTTTTGTCATGATCTTGTTTTCTTTTCAAAGCATAGATTGGATGGTTTGTCCTGGTATTTTCGTCCTCTTGTGTGCATATCTCAGGTTTGGTGGTACAGGGAATGTGCTGAACTAAAAGCTGGGAGCCAAGCAGTTTCTGTCAGTGCTGTGACAGGTTAATAACACGGGGACAAACTTGGCTGTGAATTTTTCTTTTCAAACCACACATCTATATTAGTCTGTCATGGGAAGCAGGGGGTATTTTATAGTCATTTATAGACTGAATTTTCCCATGCTGGAGACTCTGTGGGAATGCTTTGTGGAATTTGCTGTTAAACTGCCTGGAATAGAAGGCCACTGTTGCTCTTTGGGAAAGCTTTAAACTCCAGCCCATGGTGTTACAAAAGTGCAGGTTTCCCTGTGGCCTTGTCAGCCTCTCATTCAAAGGAGGAGCCCAGCACATCTTGCCCCTGTGCTGTTGGAAGTGAGCAATGATGTACAAGCAGTAGAAGTGGCAGGATGCTATTCCTGGAGCAGAGATCCAAGCTCACCTCTGGTAATTGGTTTAAGTTTCTTCCAGTTATTTCAGCTGAGCAAGAGGCTGCAGGGAAGTGTGCCCTCCACATGCAGAGAACTTCAAAACCTGAAATGAGGCTGAGCATTACATCTTACTTCAGATAATTCACCCAACCTTCTCACATTTTTTACTCAAATGTAAGTTTTTCAAGCCTTCTGTCAATATTAGATGACTCTGTACAGAATATGATGTCAAATTTTACCTTACTGTAGATATTCAAGGATCCCAGATACACCTGAAACTGTTTGAAGTTAACAGATAACTATGATTCACCCATTAAGTCTGCATTTCTCTGAAGTTAATTCATACAAAAAATATTCTTTCTCTTTGAAAAGGGAAAGCTCTGGTAGTGATTTATGGCACATTGACTTTGCAGGTATGAAGAGTCAGTGTTATCCTTTATTGAGGTGAATGTTGGATTAGGGATACCTTTCTTCCTGGACATGGGAATTCCTGTGATTTACCAAAATATGAGTATTGGTCTAGTACCAATACTCAGCTGTGACGGACAAAAGACTCTCTAACAATTTAAAGTTACAAAGTGAACGTTTATTCAGCACTGGGCAGCAGCGTGGGGTAGCCCCCTAATAACAGACTGCAAAATTACAGGTGATCACAGAGTCTATTTATTGACAAAAGATTCAGACAAATACATATTCATAATACCAGCCCCTCCCATCCCCTGCTTCCCATGGTAATTAGCTTGAATGGCTATTAAACAGCGTGGTTGGCTTCTTGAATTGAGTCTGGGGTCGTTTTTGTGGGGAGGGGTCTTAGAAGGAGGAAGTAAGGCGAGTCTTCCTCACCCTGACCTTTTCTATTAATGACAATACAAATGGCTTTTGGGGCAACCCCAGTTTTGCAAAGAATGAGTTTCTGGTTGCAATTGTTCGTGTTCTTTGCACCTAACTACCAGTTTCATCCTTTCCCATTGCAAGCACAGCTAGGCAAACACAAATTGACAGGCAATCAATTATTCAAGTTTCAGGTAACTATCTTAAGCCCAGTTCCTTCTAACTTTTAACTAAAATCCTTATTTCTTTAAGATTACTGTTTCACCTGATCTGTTTTATGGGCTGTGATGTAGTTGCATACAAAGTGCTCTCCAAAGGTGACATGCTCTGTGTAATAATACTGCAAAACTGCTTTCCAACCTGATCTTGGCACTCCTTGCCTTGCTGGATGTGTGAGGAAGGCGATTTGTTTCAGGGCTGAGTTGTGAGGCACAAGTGAGAGGAGATAAATCCCTGCCCAGCCCATGTGTCACTTCCAGCAAAGGGTTAATCTGTGGGGCAGAGGTTCCTGGCTGGAGCTATGTCACCTCCCAGGACTGAAGTGTGCACCCTCCATTCTCTCTTTTTTTCTTAGTTTATTTTTTTAATATTCTGGTGTTTTCTGGCTGTAAGAGTTTTCTGGAAGCAATCAATTATTTGATCATTTGTATTTCTCAAAGTGTCTGCTGGACAGGTTTTCTTACATACCGGGTTCTGGTATCTCAGCTGAATGTTGTTGTGTAAACATGGCTGTTTTGAAGGTAAACACAGAAACTGATTTAGTTCCAGCTGGAAAAAATCCTCAGTAATGTCTTGGCTGGAGCATATGTAGCCCTCTGATTACATTGGAGGGGTGTTTAATGATGATGCTGATTTTCCTGCTTTCTGCTGGGCTGGGTTCTTGGGGGGCTGTAATCTGGAGGGTTCTCTGGAGTCTGTTCCATGGGGAAAAAGAGGAAGACAGGACTGTCTTTCCTTCTTTGCATGTAAATCTTTGCTTCAGAGTGAGAAACACCTACAGACTCCCCTGCAAAAGGGGCCACCTGCCCACTGTCACAGAGGAAGAGAACATGCAGCTATGGAATGATCTCAGATTAATTGGACCCAATGGCTTTAATCACAGAGGATCTCTTCAAGTGTTGAAGCAATCCTCGATCCATCAGGAAACGCATTTGAAATCTTAACTAGGCTGAGGGGGAGCCAGTAAACATTGCTAATCTAGTGATTGACAAAAAAGGAGGGAATGGCTGAGCAGGAGAAAAATTACTGGCCTAAATAAACTATTTTTGAGCAGCTCAAAGATAATTAACCTCTGACAAATGATCAAGAAGAGGCAGCATAATTTTGTCAAAATTAAATTAATTTTAAATCACAGCAATCAGATTTCTTCCAGTGCCAATGCCAAAAGGCTTCTTAGAGGGAAAGCAAAGAGAGTCCTAGGCTTGGATTCCAGCAGAGATGAAGGTTTTGGCAGGGTTGCATTTGGCATTCTCATAAGGAGAACAGATAAAGTAATACAAGCTGGATGCAGCTGTCTCTGGTTCTCTTTTAAGCCATCAAGAAGGTAAAAGCTCACTGTAAATTATGTCCCCCCATTCTCAGTGCCCACAGCACGTCAGATTCCTGATCTAGGGGTTAAAACACATTAATGTGGTGCAAGTTGGACATTGGGAAGAATATTTTAGTGGCGAGGAGGGATGTAACACTGAAGTAAGCTTGCAAGGTAGTTGGTGAGGTCTTCATTACTCACTGAGAAGAAAAGTTTCCAGCAGAATTTTTAGCAAGAGGAGAGACAAAACCCCAGGAGTCTTTTTGATTGAGGTCAGTCAGGTTTCAGAGCAGGGAAATAGGCCAAGTGGCTTTTCAAGCCCCTGCAATGTTCCATCCCTTTCAAGATGCAGGGACGCTAATTTTCAGCTGCATTATGTACACAGGAAAACAGCTTCTTCCAAAGTCCTTGTGACTGTGCCCTTTTGCCTCTCTTTTGTAAAAGGATGTAAAATGTGGCTGTTAAAGCAAATATTTTTGTTTCATTTTTTATGATACAGCCAGATGCATTGTTCTTTTTTCTCTTTTACGTTCTTTGAGATGTATTTTGCAGATTTTTGAAGGTGTATTAAGATTTCTTACTAAAAGCTTTGGGGTTTTCTTATAATTTTTATTGGTTGCTTTATCTGTGCAAGTTTTCTTCTTCTCTTTTTACCTTATTTATTTTTCCTGTATCGACTTCTCTGTTCTTTTAGTGGCTTGAATAGTGTTTTCACCTCCATGGGATTTCAGAAAACAGAAGGAACAGAGTGCATGATGTACTTGAGCCATTTCCTCCATCTCTTTGTGACATAATGATTTCTTTCTTCATCTCCGTTTCCCCCATGAACTACTTTTTAAACATACTTTTTGATATGTCTTAAAATGTTTTTTAAAATAGTGGCGATCATCATTAACTAATGATCTTGGCAGTCTTTGTTGGCCAAAGTCTCTCCTACACTCAGGTTGGAAAGGGATGTCTGTGCTAAAGAACAAATGCTGTGGAAATGTGACAGATCCATCACACCACGAACATTATTTTTCATATCAGACCAGAATGGAAAGAACCAGGCCTTTGTGAGCACAAACCATGAAAGCAGATGTTCAGACAAACTACCAAGTGGCTACATAGTGCTGCTGACACACATGCACTCTGAAATACTGTAAATATTATCCTAGAGAAAAATTATGGCAAATTTACATGTGCACAGCCTCACACTGCTACTGTAATGCTTCAATGTCTTTCACAGTTTAAGTATTAAATATTAAAAAATCCTATTGTTTCCCTGGGAAAGCTAACTGCTTTCTGGGGCTAATGGCTGGAAAATCAGCTTTTTGTACTGCTGTGCCCTCTGAGGACGTCCCAGGGTTACCCTGCTCTGGGATTCAGAGCAACTCAAACAATCTTATTTCACCAAAAACATGCTAACAGTGGTGACTAGGACAAGGACATAAATTTTTCTGCTTTTTAGACAAGTTTCAGATACTCCTGGGCGATATGGCAGCGTTTTGTTGCTGGGGTTTTACCCATGTGTGGGTACTATGTTTTACCTCTGTGGGTCTGTGTGTGCTGCTCATCATAAGGGATGCAGAGAGGACTTGAGAAATACAGCTTGGAGTCCATAGATCATTAGTGTGCTTAGTTAAACAGGGGTTTAGTGAAACAACAGCACAGTCTCAACCCACACAGTTACGTGTAGATAAATAGAGATACTGTGAAGGAATGCCTCCTGATTGCCTGCATGGCTCAAAGTCATCACACAAAAGATTTGTCAATTTAGAGCATTGAAATCAGAGAATTTAGACAAGCAGAATTCTGCTTGTAGCCAGAAATAGTGGGATAACTAGTGCATCACCATCCCAGAAATCAGTATGGGATTCATTAGGAAAATGCTCATTCACAATCAGTCAAAAAAGGAAAAGAAAATACAACTTGGTTTTGCAATCACCACAAGGAATGAATGTACTCTGAGGGTCTGTAAAAAGTGGTTTCAGTTTCCAGCACTGCTTGACTCCTTTGGAGGTCAGGGTGAGCTGTAGCAGGGAAATAAAATGTTTGTGTTGGGATTGCTTGCAGGGCAAGCCTTGAGTGCTCAAATACTGTTTTGCACAACGAGTCATTCACTTACTTGTGCATTCATTCATTCACTCATTCATGCATTTCTGAAAGGGCTTTGCTGTTCTGTATTTACTATGAGATCCCTTGGCTCACTTTCCACTTTTATGAAGGACTCTTGGGAGAGATTTCAATGACAGCAAATACCACAAACTGCTCCTGGTGCTGCCTTACCTGCAGCACTTTTGGACAGTTAAGGACAGAAGAAGCTGAAGTTTTATTCACAATGGACAAAACCCTAAAAAAAATGTTTCACACATCCTCAGCAGATGAAATGTGTTGTCTTTTACATGTCATTTTGTGTTCTAATCAAAGAAAGGAGGGTATTTCTGGTGCTTTCAGTATCAGCACCTCATTTACCTTTTTTTTTTTTTCTCTATACTCAGCTAAAAAACTGTTGAGCTTTATTATTCCTAAAGAATGTTGGGTCTTGCAGCCCAGACGTACATGGGGTATTTATATATGTGGCTTGGATGGCTGCCTATAATCCATATACTTTAAAGTGAATTTCCCAGAACTGGAGACAGTCTGCAGCATTATGGAAATTTCCTTTTTTTCTTTGCATATGAAGGGACCTTTTAGAGCCAACATTACTCTCATGGGGTCTTTGCCTGTCCTCCTATAAAGAAGATGTTTCCTTGGACAGTTCTGGAGGTCTCTTTCACCTCTCTTGGATTGTGAAACCAAGAAATATTACCTCTGGTAGTCTGTGTCAGAGAAGCTCAAGAAATTGTCTGGGTTGGAGCTGGAAGAGGTGTTGCTGGCCTGTCATGACGAGGGTGCTCACACAGCTGTTTTTCTGCACTTCATGGCTCTGTTGTCTGAAGGTTGCTGTCCAGAACTAGTATGTTCAAAGACACAGGAGAAGTGCAAAACTGCATTTCCAGCCCTATGATAGCCATCTAAATGTGTATCACATGTCCAAGTGTATATATGGTGTGTACCACCCTCACTCTAGAAACAGCTGCTGCAGCAAGAGACAAAGAGCCTTAAGAAAATCACCATTAATGAGTTCCTGGTGCCAGGTTTTGTGTTTGGTGTGTGGAATAGAGTCCTGAATGAATCAGGGATCGATTCCATTTTCTCTAATTTAGTTAAATATATCAAGCTGAGCTATAAATACTCCCTGTGTATTCTCCCAGTACCATTATTTCTTTCTTTGTTTACCAATTGCTGTAACTATCCCGTTAAAGATTAATCACTGGAATAGGGGCTCTAATCAAGATACCAGGCTCCTAATTGGTGTATTGACTGTCATACAGTGCCCTCATTAGCACTCCTGTGTATCCCTGTACTTCATCTTGAAGCACTTTTAACAAGACAAATCAAGAGTCCTTCTCCAGATAAACCCTACCCAGGGACATGGGACACGTGTCTGGGGAGCAGAAAGTCAGTGTTTAAATCCTTGCTACACAGCCTTAAGAGGGCCTTCGAAACAGGACCTTCTTCATGACCCCTGATGTCATTTGTCCTATGGAGTTTCCATGTTCATCCGGCCTTTTCAAATTTTGTTGTTTTTTGCTGTTATTAAAATTCAAGAAATCGAAATAAATCAAGACTTGGGGAAGACTGACTAATCTTTTTAATGTGGTTTTTTTTCTTTATTTATGTTAACCTGGAATTCTTAACTACGGATGAACTTTAAAAATTATTTATTCAGTAATTAGCAGTGTAGCAGTAATTTGAAGGGATTCAAAGTACCTGCTTTCACATCACTTAAGGGGGAATAATCTATCAGCCCAAGTTCACTGAAAATTTGCTAGAGTTTCAACTGGAAGGTTTATAAACCTTGGCTGCTTTGCCTTGGTTTTCAATACCAACAGATTCTTAAAAGCATTTGCAGCGGGTAAAAGAAGTTTCACCCCGTGCCCTGGTGTATTAACAGTATTAATTAACGTACTCTGTAAACAAAAATGCTTGTAGGTGATTTCTAAATAGTCCAGCAGAGAATATTCATTAGTGAAAAAATAGGAACCTAAAATGTGTGAGTGTTTGAAAGGCTTAAATACTTACAGGTATTTACATAAAGCCCCTATGCAAATCCTACCCTGCAGAGTGTTATTCTTACACTATTCCAATTACTAATTCAATGTTAGATTTATTTAAGAAATTATCTGCAGTATCAGAGGGAATACAGGTGACAGCAAACACACATATGAAGCAAAGTCTGGCTGTGAGGTGTCATGGGGGGGCCAAGGCAGGGACAGTGGAGCAACATGGATCACCCAGAGCCATCCCTTCTGTGCCCTTCTGTGTCCAGCTTCAGAACTCAAACTGGACAGAAATTTGGGCACACTGAGAGTAAAATACTAGCCAAGTCATGAACAGCACCCCAGCTTTCTGATGTGAGCTTCAAACAGTATTACCAGAAGCCAGTGGAAGAAGCGGAGCCAGAAACCCGTAATGTCTGACAGAAAACCTATCTTTTATTCAGGTTTTATGCCTGCCTGTAAACAATGGATTGCAGGCTTCTTTGTACAGAAAATTACCTTCTTTTAGTGAATAACTTAGGAAAAGATAACGCTCTCTCTGCTGCCTTTCATCTGTCCTTACATCTTGTACTTCTCACTTGCTGGAGGAGCTGGACCAGACTGGAAGCATTTTCTCAAGAAGAGGTCAGGAGGATTAAACTGGGCTTAGTCAGGGAAAGGGAGGATTCTAAATTACATTATTTGATGGAGGTATTGCACAAAATAATATTCACCCTGATTTTTCATCTAAAAATGTCAGAGCTTCTTGATTTTGGTGTTTTGAATCACTGAAATGGTTTTTATTCTCCTAATCTAGAAATTGTAACATGGTAATTTAAAAGTGAACTGCAGCTTTCCTGTATGTAAAAAGACATACCTTTGTTTAGAAGAATGCTTGTATCTCTGATGTGTATCAAGAGATAAATGCTCAACACTTTTATAAATGTCAAAATATATTAATCTGACTCACTGTCAAATTCTAGTTTCAGTCTTAAAAGAATTTCTGATGGAATTATTCAGATTATTTCTTGATCATAGAAAAATGATTTTTTTTTTAGAGGTTTTCACAAATAGCAGTCTTTTTAAATTTTTGGGAAATAAAAAAAGTTTCTGTGCAGATGCTGAATGTAGCAAATTACAATGGATGTGTGTTGGCACACTGTGGTGATTGGGAATGGGACTGTGGCCAAACCTAATGGGGAGCTAGACTTGGCGAATCAGATTCTAGCCTGTCCCATGATCTGAAATGATGGAGGCAGCCCAGAGGAGTGGGACCCTTTTCATTGGAGCAATCCAAGACTTAAGAAGTGCAGGGATGCAGCATGGGCTTACTTCTCATTTCACTCAGTCTATGCTGTGAGGTATCTAATGAGTTACCCACTTCGATTTTTGGTACTTTGGGATATGGGTTAAAGTGCATTACTGGTGGGACATTCAAGTGTTACTTTGCAAAGGCTGTTGTGTTACCTGGAGTTATTAATGCGGACTGTCTTGGGCAGATTTGTGCCATGGTGTGAGTGCTCATATTGCTCAATTTCTGTATATATGTACATGTCTATATAGATGCATAATTTGGCAGGTGAATAATATAAGGTAGGAAATAAGTCACAGGATATTCCTATTTTCTTTTTCATTACATTATTTTTCTAAAATGTTTATTTACAAAAGGTGGCTTGCACTCATGCACTGGTCCAAAG
>PYHW01010709.1:493468-506964 GCA_013186435.1 Turdus rufiventris
TGAAGATGGTGCTCAGTTGATGGTTGGAGTTTAGGGTCTTAGAGGTGTTTTCCAGCCTTAATGATTCTGTGATTCCATAAATCATTGAATGGTGGAGGGTTGTGGTGCTGTGCTCCCACCTTGAGTGGTGGGGATGTATCCACTACCACTGAGAAAACAAAAGCTTTCCAGAAATACTTTTTTTAAACAGAAGCCGTGAGACAACCTGCTGATGGCGATGGAAAAGTTGCTTTAGTGTCATTGTCCCTTCCTGAACTTCATGGGAGATTCGTGTTTGGAGAGTGCTGTCACATTTGAGGGTGGCTCAGCCCCTGCCAGGGTGAAGCTCCATGGCTCTGGTGATGCTCTGTGGCTCCTCAAGGGGAAGTGGGTGTGCTGACTTTGAAACAAAAGCGTTGGTGTCTGCACATCTCTTTTTGCATGTGCCAGCAGTGAAAACAAATCCAGAGGCATTTTTCAACAGTTTGGCCCATAAACTTTTCAGTTTGTGCAAACCACAGGGGATGGTGAGAGAGTCTAGATTAATTTTGAAAACTTGGCAGATGAGATTCAGCTTGCATAAATTTAAAGGCAATGTGTGCTTGCAACAACAATACAAACCTCTCGTGCTGCTGTGCTTTAAACTTTCCTCTTCCTCTGAGAAAAAGAAATTCTCGTTGTCACTGGTAAGCCAGCAAAGTGAAAATCTCTCCAGAACACAACAACACTAGGAAAAAGCAAAAATTACATCTTCAATTCATAAGGGAATGGAAAGCAATGCAGAGAAAGTTGATTTTATTGTCAGTGACAGTCACGAGCCTTTGTTTGGAACGTGAATTCCACACTAAAAAAAAAAAAAACAAACCCAAAAAACAGAAATAATTCTGCAAAGATGCAGAGGACAGCAAGGCTAATGCTATGTTTTTGGATTACTCCTTTGCAAGATCTATCTTAAATGGGAAGAAAAAAAGGAAAAAAGCCTAAATTACAGGAAACTGTCATAAATCAGTGTAATTGATGGCAGGCAAAAAGTGTGAAATTGAAGGAGTATTTCATTAGAGCACACACAGCCAGCTTGGAAGCCAGTCAGGATGAGAGCTGAACATTACAGCTGAGTGTTGTTGCTGGTTTTTGGCTAAGGCTGGTGGGGCTTTTGTGCCCAGCAATAGTAGGCACAGTTATGTCTGTATAGAGGGGATCAAACTGAACATAGCTACCTGCAGGATAGAGTAGAATGAACTGAAGTTAAGATGCTTGCCACAGCTCTCAGCGAATAAGTTTCCTCTACAGAAAGATGGGGAAAAAATTCCCACAAGTTGTTACCTCTGAATCATTCCAGCAGCCACCCTCTTTATCCTGTTGATGCTTTTTCCAAATGTCTATCCCCTCCAAAAAGGAGTTTGTTTCTCAGAGAGGCTCCACATGAGTCATACGGTTCCAAGTGTTCTGTCCTGTCAAAAATGCAGTTATTCCTTGAGCTGTGAGGAAACAATTACCAGAACAGTATCATATTCATGGAGCTGCTTTATTTTGTTTAACATTGCAAATATCTAAAGGCAAAAAGCAAAAAGCATCTTTCTGAATGTGTTTATGGAGGATGGGCTTTTGCTCCTGTAGAGGATTTATGTGCTAGTTGGACTGTACTGTTGCTGTTTTCCTAATTGAAGCAGATTGGCTTTTGCACTTTCCTGAGGAACATTTATTACAGCTTATATGATTTTTCCCTACTTCAGCTTGCTTCCTATTTCCATAGCAGCTGGGAATAAAGAGCAGTGAATTCCTTAGCGAACTGCACACTGACTCTAGCACACATTAACAGTAAACCCAAACACAGAGGTGAACCCAGTCTCTCCCCAAAATCCCAGGTGCCGACAGTAAAATATTCCACTGAACAAAGGTTGGGTGAACCACCACTGACCCTGACTGGGTGATCAAGGGGAAAGATGAGTGTTTTTCTGGGAAAAACTGGACACCCTGCAGTTTAATTGACCCAGAAATAGAGTTCTTGTTTTGTAGTAATGAATTGTCCTACAAAAACTGAAAGTCATCTCCTTGTGTTGTGATTTTTCCAAAATTTCTCTAGCTAAAGTGATGGCTGATGGAAACATTCCCACAAAAACTTGTTTAACCCTTAGATCTTTGCATGCTGCCCTGAGCAACTTTAGTTCACTAAAAGAAATCAACCACTGCAAAACGTGTAAATAAATTATACTGCTGTATTTGCATGATAGCACTGATGTATCATTAAGTGCAATAAGCCGGGAATCACAGAGTCCGTGAGGTTGGGAAAGACAAATCCTGCTCCCCCTGCTCTGCCAGACCCCCCACTAAACCAGGTATCCAAGTGCCACCTGCACAAGTCTTTAATATCCCCCCAGGGATACTGACTCCTCCACTGCAGCCTGTTCCAGAGCTGGACAAACTGCTGGAAAAGGAGTTTTTCCTAACAGCCAAGAATAATAATCATAGAATATAATATGCAGAGGAAAAAAGGTGAAGAATTCTGTGGACCTTTACTGTAGATAACATTGTGGATTAATAACTACCCTAAATTATCCTTAAATTTTGGACTGCAAAACTGAATGTACCGAGAATAAACATTTCGAGGAGAGCAATGTGAAATAGAATTCAACTGATCTTGTGGCTAAACATGGAAACATGGAAAATAACATGAAATAAAATGAAGTGGTTTAGTTTTCAGTATCACCCATTAAAATATTTCTGTATTTCCTTGCATATTAAATTGTACTGAGTCATAATTACTGAGTAAATACATCTTTTAAATTAATTCAGTTTGGGGCAAGCTTTGACTAACTTTTTAAGCTTGAGATAAATTGAGCATCTGAGTGCTTACTGCAGTGCAAAGAAATTAATCATTTTGTTTGACTAAATGTCAATTCTTTTTATTGGATTGTAATGGTTTTAAATTGAAGTCACAAAATTATAAGAGGGTGATTAAAAGATTTGCTGTCATCAGACCAAAATTTAGAGAAATACTTTGAGAAATATATTTTCAGGTCAATGAACAGGGTAATGGTTGAACACTTTTCCATTCAAGTGCAATTAGTATTTATGAATTATTAATTTAATCAATCAATTTATTGTGCCTTAATTTGAAGAACTGTGTGGAAACACATGTCATTCCTACTTCACGTGATGTGAGGGACACTAAGAAGTGGGCACTTGTCTAGGAAGATACTTCAGAAAGGAATTAAGCCCATGGAAAATTATCTAGTTCGACCCGAAAATTAGAGAAATGGAGGAGCTGTAGGAGGAGCCTGGTGAGCACATGTCCCATCAAATAACACTAAGTCTTTCTTTACCCCAATTTTCCCCTCCAGCAGAGCAATTCTGGCCTCAGGCCTCATAGCTTGTGTGATATTCTCGTGGTCCAGGTCATTGAAGGATATATGAGGCAGCACCAAAAATGGGGTGATGGCAGCAACCACTGCACATTCACATGCTCTGGTTGTCATTCAGACAGTTGAAGCAGAGTTTTTTTCATACAGAAGTATCCAGGTAGCTATTTCCATTTTTTGATCTTTCATTTGGAATAGAGCCTCGATGTCTCATTTGCTTTGGTAGAAAATGTGTCCCTCCAGAGAGCAGGAAACCCTCCATGCACTCCTGTGGCCTAAAGGGGAGAGGGAATGGGCCTCAGGAATCCGGGTGTTGGAAGAGAGGGAGGGAGCCCTGCGTATTGGACCAGGCACATCAGCATCTTCTCCAGGCTGAGACCAGGGATCCTTCCTCCTGCCTGTTTCTATGGAGATCTCTAAGGCACTGATGGATTTGCTGTGCACACATTCCAAAAAACCTCAGGATAACCACTGTGCTCTTTGAAGACTGTCAGAGGTTTGGGCCATAGTCTGGACATCAGGACAGACAATGGGCTTCATTTGCTTCTGTGTGAGCGGGTGTTTGAAGAAGCTGAGGAGGCCCACACGTCTGAGGTCGGCTTTCCTCTCCTCTGGGCACTGCTGCCTCTGACCAGCTGTGATGTGTCCTGCTGAAGGCTTTGCTGCAAATCTGGAGATTTTTGGGAGGGCACCAATCGTGCACGTTTGCTCTCATGGATGTCAGCCACCAAGGGCATCATCCCCAGGTACTCCATTGCCCCTGACTCTCTGATTCTCTTTTTCCTTTCTGGATCCACAGAAGTTGCACCCTAATTGAACTGATTATGCTGAGCATTCTCACTCTGCCTTTGTTGGAGTATTCTTCCCCTTCCCCTTTCATTGCAGTTCACACTGTATTTGGGGCAGGTCCTTATTTTAAACCACACTCTCCTTTCTCTTCCTCCCTCCCTCCCTGCACACACACCATCTGCCATTCCTGGGTTTGTTTGGTTTCATGGAAATGTCATCTCTCTTTCGGAGCAGATGGATTCAGGTGGTTCCTGCTGGAGTTAAATGCCAGAGAGGGGACTGCGTGCTGTGCAGCCACGGGGGTGTGGCAGTGTCCTGCCATGTGGCAATCCATGCCCCACGCACCAGGGCTACCAAAGGGGACACTTTGCAAAGTCTCCTTGTCTCCTGTTGGCAACAAGCAGTGACAGAGGAAAAGCTCGGAGAATTCAAACCATCAGGAGCTGGGTTTGTGATCCAAACTGCAGGCTAAATGCTTGGATGTTTGGCTGTCTTGGAGGTGCTTTGCCTCCAAAATGCTTCCTTGCTATGCATGTTAGCTGGAGAATCTGTATCAGAAATATTTCTATTACATATGTTTTCAAATGTATATTATTAAAATATGAATTTATCAGTGTTGTCATGGCACTAAATGATCAGTGTGGCACATTACAGGGTTTAGTTGCAGTTTGAATATTCCACCATGGATCGACTACTATCAAACTGTTGATGGGTGCTGGTATATTTCCTAAACCCCTTGAAATGAAAATTAAGCAAGATCTGAGAGGAAATACAGCTGGACAGACAGGACATAGATGCACCTCCCAAGGTCTCCATGAATGCGTGGCTTGACTAGATTTAGATGGCCCATAGCTGTACTAAAACCAGCTGCTCTCAGATTCATGCTTCCTTAGCAAATGCTGTGTTCGTAACAGGAATTTCTTCTCCTTCTTCCTTATGTGCAATTTAAATGCCACTGTTTCCAGTAGCACTGTATGGCTGCCATCAAAATTTAACATTTTTTAACTACCTAGTTTGTACATTTAAAGGAAGAATCTTTTCCCTACTGCCCCATTCAACCTGGCCTTGGACACTTCCAGGGATCCAGGGGCAGCCACACTTCACTGGGCACCCTGTGTCAGGTCCTCACCCTGTGCTCCCAGGGAACAATTTCTTCTTAATGTCCAATCCAAACTTTACCTCTTTCAGTTTAAAGCCAAAATGTGCTGCACCTCTGATCCAAAAAGGCTAATATATATAGGGCCAAAAAAGTCCTTTCACATTCCACATCACCTGCATTAAACACACAGTCTTAAATTAACCTCCAGTCAGGAAAAGGAAGCTTTCCTAAAGGACTGCTCATCCTACATTAAAATTGTTCTCTCCGTGTCAGGTGAGTTGAGTTGCCCTTCCCCATTCAGCAGTGAGTAACTCCGGGTAATTTTGGCTGAATGTTTAATCTGTGGATTAAACATGTGCCAGGCAGGGATGGCTGCACCAAACATGCTTTTCTGCTTTTCCCCAGCCTCACCTGCTGGACCTGCTGCTTTTTCCCCCCATACCCCACACCCTCTGCTTTTTGTGCACAGAAAAGAACTGTTATCTAAATTTTCTTGGTTTTCCCTGAGCTTGTTTGTCTTACCAAAATGAGCACTGTTAGCAGAGGAA
Source organism: Turdus rufiventris (assembly GCA_013186435.1). Taxonomy (NCBI): domain Eukaryota; kingdom Metazoa; phylum Chordata; class Aves; order Passeriformes; family Turdidae; genus Turdus; species Turdus rufiventris. Next base: position 499,243 of record PYHW01010709.1, read on the forward strand.
GACGATAATTTTCCATGGAAACCAGTGGAAAATTAAGCAGGTTCAAAAAACCTCCCCACATACACTTGAGGCATCTTAGTGCCTGTTGTGTTCATTTTAGAGATGGGGACCCAGACACAGCATGACAAATTACATTCTTGGTGTCATCAGGCATTGAGAGCAGGAAGCTGAGGGCTTGAATCTCTGCCTGTTGTCTTAGTCACAGCTCCTTCTTAGCGTTTTTTGTACGTTTTGATTGAATTTTTGAAACATTTGGCTTTTTTTCCTTGCAGTATATGCTCCAGCATGTTTTGTGGCTTTTCTATGTGAGTGATAAACATACACCCATGAAAAATATAGTTACTCATTGTTTCACAAATAACTAATTCATGTACTGAAATGGGGGATGGAGTAGGATTTAGGGAAATCAGGAATGGTCCTGTTCTACTGTAAAGCAGAAAATGAGCTTTGTCAAAATGAAGGCCCTGTCTAGACTGGAAAAAATGTCTGTGGGTGTCTCCAAACTGAATGTGATTATCCATGATGGCAACACCTCCAGGTAGGAACGTCCCACCTGATCAAAGCGCACAGGTTCCAGGCGGACAGGTTCCTTCATGTGAATGCTGCTGTGTTGGTGTCCAGAGAGTTGTGCTCGTGTTCAGACAGTGAAAAAATCACTGAGAAATCATGGAATGGTTTAGGTTGGAAAGGATTGCCTGGTTCCAACACCCTGCCATGGGCAGGCATAACTTCCACTAGACCAGGTTGGTCAGGGCACGATCCAACCTGGCCTTGGATGCTTCTAAGGAAGTCACCCCTCTTAACTCTCATACTGTGTTGGAAAATAAACCCACCCCATGCAAACCAGGCCTTACTTTTACTCGAGACTGTTTTGGAACAGTTTTCCCCAAATCCTACTCACTGTAGTGCTGCAGCCACTAATCTGGATGTTTTCAGCTTTCCTTTTTCCTAATAAATAGTCATTTCTTCCTACAAACTGATGCTGAACTTTAATTGTCCTAGGTAATCATTACTAGAATTAATTTTTTCATGTGCCATACTTTAACAGTGATACAGAGGAATAGAAAATGGGATTTAATTCATGTTGAATCTTTGTTGCTACACTGGAGGATAAAAGCAATGATGCCGTACATCCAACACTGTAAACAATGTTCAAAGCTTGTTAATTGCTGAAAAGAAGCTTGAGAGTTTAATCATTTACAGAAGCTGTTGTTTTTATAGCAAATAAAATATTTCCTGCTACGGAACACACTGAAAAGACTCATTCTCACAACAGGCTCATTCAGACACCGGTTCATCTTTTAATATTGTTAAAATACTGCTGAAGTGTCACTGCTGACACAACCCTGTATCACTAACCCTGTTCCTGTCCATTGTTCCTGTCTTTTATGGGATGGCATTGCCTCCCCTTGTCATGGGCATAAGGTCTGAGTGTGCACAAGAACTGCTGGGGGAAGACTAGATTTTTATTTTTTTTCTCAGACAGGAAAATAAATAGAAATAAAATAAATAAATACTTAGTTGCAGCAATGCAGATTATATAAACCCATAGTGAGTTGCATTTAAACACTTTAAATTAAGTTCCATGATGCTTTTGCTGGGGCCCTTAATTCTGAAGTCTGAGGTAACAGCTGCAGACACTGGAGAAGAGCTCTATGATAATGTGTGTTGTGAAATCTCCACTGACCAGACCCTGAGGTGGCAGATGCTAAATCCCACTAATTGCTAAAAAGGAGTAGTTTTCATCTGGTAATTAGGAGTGGTCCAAGCTCATCCCACTGAAGCCTTTTGACACTGCTGGGTTTCTAAGAGCTGTTGAACTGGGAAGAGTCTCTCTCTTCTCTCTAATTCTGGCTGCTCAGATTTTGATGGTGTTGGGGTCAAGTCACTGTTCAGGCCACTTTCTCTTTTTCCTCCAATTACATTGATTCCTTTATTTTCTTAATGACCTTAGGACTGATAACTTTGTCTCCTGCGGTGTCACTGGCTTTTCCAGTGCCTGACGGAATCTTATTTCTGATCCAACTCAAAAGAATATTTTTGATAATCTCATTTAATTTTTTGTTTAATCAGGTCTTTATTGAAGTTACTGAGTACAGTTCTGGGAGCAATGCAGAGCTGCTTCCTGCAGATTCCTATTTCCAGGCCAAGCTCCTCTATCAGTGATGAGCACTGATGACAGCTTCTTCTTCTTCTACTTGACTCTCTTTGCAAAAAAAATTATGCAAACCTGAATGCTTTTGAATCTTGACTTCTCTTTCAGTTTGCTTGGAATCAGATGATAGATTGTAAGATAATCAGGTAGGAAATGCCTTATGCCATGATAACACCAGGCTTTTTAGCTGAGCTAGAAATGACTGCTGAGGGGTAATAAGACATAATTACAAATGTGAGGGAGATCCATGTTGTTTCATTGGGAATGTGGCTCCTGCTGATGCATGGCAGTCTGCAGTGTGGATACTACTCCCAGGAAGCTTCCTGGAACTAACTGCAGCTCAACTATGTACTCACTGAGAGTTGTGACGAGGGTTTTTTTTTATTGTCCAATATAATCCACCATCAATGTAATTTGGCTTTTTTCTGCAAGTCATTCGCATAATAAATTGCCTAATATGCATCTTTTATTGTGGACTAATTCATCCTTTGAGGGGAAAAAAGAAGGCAATTGCTGGTGTCAAATCCTAAATTAAAGTAAGCTTGGGAATGCATTTAGCAAGATAATGCTGATGAAAGTGAGAATCTGAACTCCAGCTAAACCAAGAATCATTAGCTGAGCTGCAACATTTACAATAAATAAGCACAGTGCTCACAAAGGGCCTGGTTTCACTACCCAAGCAATGAACAGGTTTGGTTTTCAGGTTCAGTATCACGGCCCCTTTGCACTGTTTTTCTCATAAGCCTTTATCTCATCGGTCTGCACAGACCTGATTTGAAAGGAGGTGAGGCTTTGCACGAAGCCTCTGCTTTGCTGGGCACTCCTGTCATCTTCAGCAAATATCCTCACACCTGTTAGAAGTGAGCAGCAGTGGTGAGGCCAAACCAATATTTGACCACCCTTACAATTGGCACTGCATGCCTTTAATTAATAAGAAGCCTTTCCTCATCTGTTTTATCTTCCATCCTAAAAGCTCAGCTGAGCAGCACAATCTAATGGAATACAAAATTATTCCATCTTCAGGGAGAGTTATCTCCTCAGCTGCTTTGCAGCATTTTCCCCTACATTTGCTTCCTATTTGAAAATGGAAGAATACATTAGAAGTGGTTGAGATGTCTCATGGAAGAAATCATTGTGTGTAGAGCCATTAGAACTCATAAATAAAAGTTTTTTCTAGGGTGCTTTCTGTCCTGCAGGCCCTCTCAAAAAAGGGAATTAATGTGTCTGGAAAGGCCATTTTAACTCTTCAGCTGAATTTTTCTTCCTGAGAGATTGTTCAGGAATCCACAGAAACAAATACTGTCTTCCAGAAGAGGAAAAAAAGAATATTAATCATAAAATGGTCTGTGTTGGAAGGGATCAGGAAGCTTATTTATTTTTACCCCTGGCATGAGCAGGGACACCTTCCACTATTCCAGGTTGCTCCAAGCCCTGTCCAACCTGGCCTTGGGATGTGGAATCCAACAGAGAAAACTGGGAATTGCTCTTCATCCATTTTGATTTTGAAAATATTCTACTCCAATCTTACCTTTTTCCCTAACTCCCACGCAATAACTGGTCAGTCATCTCATTACTGCATCACCCACCCCAAACTCCCAGGAACCCCAGGAGCTTCAGGTTCAGTTCACACCACCATTTGAGGTAGAAAATGGCACACCCTTCCTGCTGTGGCTCCTTTTGGAAAGATACCCAAAGTCTGTGGGAACCCAGGACATCCCTCTGGCTGCCATGGACGGTTCAAGACCCTGGCAGGGGGCTCAGAAGCCTTGGCACAGAGCCCAGGACCCCTGTGCCTTTGATTTTAACCCCTGGGAAAAATTACCACTTTTGCATGAAGCGTTATAAGTCACAAAAAAAGTATAAAGACTATAAGTTATTTTACAATAAAGGGAAAAAGTAAATTTTGAAATTCTTTTAAAATAAGAGTCCGGAGTCTAAATAGAAGAATTTAAGCGTGTTCTGCCCTTCTTTCTCCTTCTCCTTAGCATCCATCTTCTAAGTAATGTTAGCACTTTTAAATTAGTTTAGAGTAGAACTAGACTGTGCAATATAATTAATATGTATTAAAAGATAACTGTAAATAAAGTTCATGTAGTTTATAGTATAAAAAGATAATACTGCCCTAAAAGCAAGCAGTGTACCTTAGACTAACCTGCTAAACAGACCACAGCGGTCAGAGAAAAAACTTCTGAAATAAGATAAAATAAAAAACCTCTGAAAACTACAGAAAACAACTCCTAACTCTTTCTCCAGTGCTCGAGCAAAACTACAAAAACTTTTAACAGACCCAAGTGGTCATCTCAAGCTCCTAAAACATCACTGATATTAAAAGTCCAGTCCAGGAAAATCACCTGTGTCTCACCTGCTGGGCCTTGTACTGGAGAAAGAATCTCTGCACAGCATCTGCCTCAGGTTTCTTTAACACTGTGTGTGCCCTGTATCTGTCCCTCTCCAGATGACTGTGAGTCCTAAAATAATCAATCTTTTATTTCTCTTGTCCTCTAGAGGAAGAAAAAGGTTTTTGATTAATAACTTGCTTTTGAGTGAAATGTTCTGGAAATTTGTTCTCTGTATAGACAAAAATCTCTTGTTTGAAATGCAAAACAAAAGACCTATTTTCATTGTAGTACTCCAAATTTACCAAAAAAAAAACCACAGCAGAAAAGGTTCCCATGAGAATATAAACTTTTTTTCCTGTGGTACATCCACCCTTTGGGGATTTGGGTGTGTAGAGGGTGCTGTTTCCTTCTATTCCAACCTGATTGTTTAGTGGTAAAGTAAATGTAGGCACTTTTTAGAGCTCCCAGCTGAGGGTTAGTCTGCAACATCACTTCTCACTTCAGTGCCCTTAATGGCTCCTCCAACTTGGCATTTTGGAGGAGACAAGATCACTCCTCTCATCCATTTCCACTTAGTGAGTCACCCAACTGTTACACTGCTCTGCACAGGATGAGGAAATGGGAAAGAAAAGCAAAAGCAAAAGCAAACTACACCTGCAAGAGCTGTTTGCAAATGATGCTGCTCAGTAAAATGACCTTCACACAGAGAGAAGAAAAACAATGTACACTGTACATGTACCACGTGCATCATGAACAGAACCCTCCTTGCCTGCAATGCTTTTAGGCAGGTGTTCATGTGGAATCCTCCAAATCCCACTGCCCCACTGCCTTTTGCCTTCATTTACCTATTTCTTGAGAGTAATTTTTCAAGGCATCTGCTCATCTACCATGTCTGGCTCTGGCTCTGGCTCCTCCAGGTCCTCTCAGATTACTATTCCAGCTGTGTGGGCTTTGATTTTTCTGGTTTTTTGTCAATGAGGCTGAAGGCTTTTAGGGCAGGATTTTGTTTAACAAGACAATTTAACACTGATGTCTTGTTATACCTGCTTTGGTGGCTTTTTTTGGTTCTTATATATCTTACAGTTGCTTGAGAATTGTTATGCAAATAATTTCTTCAGCTGCTTTACAAACTTTGAAATTATGAAATTTAATTTTTGTTGTATTTTGTTTCCTTCTCAGAGTTTTTTCTGAAAGACTCTTTTCCCATGCAAGATTTGTCACTAAACATATGTATAAATATATAAATCTGTCACATACTGTACTATACCTACACATCTGTTAGTTAATGACCTGCCAGACTATGAGGACTAGAGAGAAATACTTACTATAAGCCACAGAGATAATATAAGTACTCTGGTCCCTGAATTTAGAAAGAATACAAGCAAATTCAACTAACCTCAAAATGAAAATATGATTTAAAAAAAGGAAGAAACTCCTGTAATGCTCAAAATCATTTCCTTTATTCCTTTTCCATTCCCTGAAATGAAATTCATGTTCAGAGATTACCCTGTACATAAAAAACCAATGTAAATTAAGAAGTGGTCACCCACTCATGAATTATGTTTGGTTTTCCCGGTGTGAGAAAATTTATTTTATCAGTTTTTGTCCAACTAGAGAAAGGCAGGTATTTCAGCATTGACACAAGTGCACTCTTACAAAAAAAATCTACTCCTTTCTATACAACATATGAGACCTTCTAATTAGTTATGCTCTCTGAATAACCGTTTCTCAAATTTCAGCGGAGAGCAGTGTGAGTGTGTGCTGGGACTGGCTGTATTACCCAGTTATTCTCTCTCTCTACTGTGCTAGAACCTGTGAGATGCCAAAAGCCGTGGATTCTTGAGTACCAAAATGCTCTGTCTCAGGATGGGAAGCTTTGGTTCTGCAGCAGTGTCTGAAATATTCACAGCAGGGATCATGCTCTGCTTTCTTTTGGCTGAGTGTTAGCATTTCACAAAACATGAGCAAATCTCAAACCAAACAGCTGTTTTATCACAGCCCCATGCCCTAAATACAGACACTTGTTCCTGCATTCTCCCAGCTAAAAGTTCTGATCTTGTTTACCTGTCATACACTCAGCCCTTTACAGACACCTGATGGTGTCCTGGCTGGAGCTGGAGAGGTTGTTAAAGGGCTGAGTGACACCCAGCCAAATCAGGCATCCTCTCGACACATCCTGTCACCTCACAAGCACATTGTGCTAACAGATGTCATTAATCTTTGAGAAGCCCTCGCATGGTGAGTGATGGAGAACATCCTTTTGAAAAGGAATAATTCTCTCTTCAAAGCAGCAAGCAGTAAATAAGTCATAGAGCAGCACACTGGGGCTCTAGGAGAAGGAGAAAATATGGAATGGCTGCTTATTCAGGAAGCACTGACTGGAGAGAAGAATCATAGAATCCTTGGATTGAGTTGGAAGGGACCTTAAAGCACGCCCAGTTTGACCCCCCTGCATGGGCAAGGACACCTTCCACTGTCCCATGATGCTCCAAGCCCCATCCAGCCTGGCCTTGGACAATTCCAGGGGTCCAGGGGCAGCCACAGCTGCTCTGGGCACCCTGTGCCAGGGCCTCACCACACTCTGAATAAAGAATTTCTTCTTAACATGTAACATAAACCACCCCTCTGTCATTTCAAAACTGTTCCCCCTTGTCAATAGTCACTATCTGTCTGTGTAAATGGCCTCTCCCCCTCCTTTTCATAAGCCCCTCTAGGTAAGGGAAGGATCCTGTAGGACAAAAAAAAATTCCTGTCATGAAGACTCTTCTGGACAGCAGACTTGCAGATGGCAGTGGCAAATTCTCATCACACAAACAAGCTGAATCCTGGGATTTCCTAACTTTTTCAGGGTCTGGATTCACTACCTTAATAATACTCTCATTACTCTTTGCTTATGGGCTATATGCATTTGCTCCCCTCTGTGCTCTACTCTTTCCATAATGTTATTTTGGTGGAACCACATGAGAGAGCCTTTCTCCCTCCTGTGAGCCCTGGCACAGCCACACTTATTATAAATGGATGTGCTTGATGAATGAAGTTACTTTGGTTTGGATTTAAAAAATGTTTTCTTTATTCTCAGATCGTTTCAGGCTGATGCCATGGCATAGCCCAGGAGCAGTTTTGTGGGACAAAGCAAAGATATACAGTAATTTCACGATTATAAGCCGCACCGAGTATAAGCCGCACTCCCAGGTGTTGGCAACTTTTTGTTCTTTTGTCCATACATAA
>PYHW01010709.1:529360-557185 GCA_013186435.1 Turdus rufiventris
CTGGAGCAGCTTCCAATGGGATGCAGTAATTTTATCAGTCACACAGTGGGACTCAATGGCCATTGGCAGAAAATGACTCTGGAGGAAGGATGAATTGTGAAAAGATAAAGAACAATGCCCTGCCTGGTTTCAATGGATGGCCCATTAGCAGAACATCTCCCGTGGAGATAAGGATCACTGCCCCCACCCTCAACAGATGGTGATAGAATAGATACTTTTGATCACCCTCTATATTGTAACCCAAGGCAGTCATTCAAATAATTTCAAAAAATCCACTCCTATCTTTGAAATAACGCATTTGCTCACCATATTTGCCAGTTGCTCATTTTTAGCAGAACTGGGTTTTAATATTTTAATCACAGATTTTTGCTTGAAAAGCAGTGACTGCACCACATATTCAGCAAAAAGAAATTCTGTATGAAAATAAGACACTAATCTTTGAGACAGAAATTTCTTCCTAGTTCCTTCATGTAGCAAACCTCACTTCACACTTTCTGGATTTTGCAGACAGCCTTAAAAAAAAACACCTGTGTTCAGCAAGAGTGCATAAAACATGCATCAAATCTTGTAATTATAAGTCATGTACATCTGAACATTTTCTGTCGTTGCTCTTAAATATGTTGCATATATTCCCCAAAAATTGAGACATGGCTCAGCAAGCCTGATAAATGTAGAAAAATACATCTTGAGTGCTAAATATGATCATTTGCTAATGAACTTTGTGGGCTTTTCAACCAGCAAACCTCCAGAGAGACTGAATAAAGTGATTCTGTCTGGCAGTGGAAGAAAAGGATGCTGAAGTCAGGAGCTCCTGAAAGTGAGCTTGGAAATGTGTCCAGAGGCTTGGAAGAGATGAGATTCACAGGAAGATATACCAAGTATCTTTTATTCAAACTAGTGGTGCATTGTACCTGGAAAAGTAAATGAGGTTTGGGGCGTGCTGTGTCCTCAACAGATAAAACACCGGCCAAACCTCAAAAAGAAAGAGAAAAAAACTGATAGAAAATGTTAGCTAACTCTTGGAATAGAAGGAAACTCTAATTAGGGGAAGAGGTAATGAGTAAAGTGGAATTGAGAGGTGTTATTAGGGGCTAAAGAGAGAAGTTTGTGCTATTAGAAACCTTAGTCAGTGTTCATCAGATTTTCAAAAAATGTGTTTCCTTATGCAAAATAAATAAATAAATAAATACCAACAAAACCCCCCCAACCTTTGAAAGAGTTTCTAGGAATGAGGAATCAAAGTGTGAGAGAAATAGCCCCTGGCACACTTAGCATATCCCTTGTATTGGAAATACTGAAGGAGTTACAGCAGAAACTCAAATATTTGTCTTTCATATGCCATACGAATGTACCTTTTATGTACTTTAAAGGGGTTATTAACTTAATCTATTGTTTTAAAGAAAATGTGCTGTGAAGACTCAGGATTACCGGGAGCATCCATCCCAGAAGAAAATATTACTGAGGGAAAAAAATATACATTTTTATGATACCAGCAACCATTTGCTTTTTTTCCTCAATACTGCCAAGCTATGTAATAACACTGGGTCTTCCCAGCACAGTGCACCCGGGAAGGAGAGGAGAATCAAAGCAGGGACAGCTCCCACTATCCCAGGCTGCTCCAAGCCCCAAAGTCCAGCCTGGCCTTGGACACTGCCAGGGATCCAGGGGCAGCCACAGCTTCTCTCTACCAACTTTAACAAATCACCTCAGTTTGGAATTGATTATTCTGGGTTTGGGGTTGGATTGATTACTGACTGTGGGGGCTGCTGCACAGCTGCTTTGATCAGCCCCAAGAAGTATGACTTGCTAGAGTTCATAGTTTGGAAGGTTTTACCCCAAAAGACTTAATTCTTTCACCACAGTGAGTAATACATGGCTGGTAAGTAAAAGTTATGATTTACAGTGAGCTCTCCAATAGTCTCAATGGTCTCAAGGTGCACCAGGAGAGGATCAGTTTGGATATTAGGCAAAATTTCTTCACTGAAAGAGTGAAAAAAACCCTGACTAAAAAATATTTTAAAAACCATCAAACCAATTATTTCTCTTAATTTTTATCAATCATCCTGTCATCAGCATTTAGTGTCATTTAGTTTTTCACTGTGCAATCTTTTCTCCTTCCCTCTTAGAAGTTACATTGATTGTCTTTACACAGTGTAGCCTTTTTTACCTTCTTTTTTTCTGATTAAAATAAATACAACAGTCATAGGAATTCTCTTTTATTTGGTTTGATGTAATTGTGCTGGAGGCTGGAGTTATGAATTATCAAATACTTAGTTGGAATCAACAGGAGAATACGACTGAGATATATTAGGAAGAGTTAAGTGTGTTTTTACTGTTGGTCTCAAATCCAGGCCTCTGCCTGGAACACCCTAGTAACTGGTGCTCTAAAATATCTGGATGTCACAGAGATCCTTAATGTTTTGCTTTCTTTTCCAGTTTTCATCTTCTTTCTGCATTTGAATCTAAAATGAACACTGCAATGGTATAATTGAAATATACTATTAAAATGCCACTGTGTCTTCTGTTTATGGAAACTTTTACATTTGTAGCTGTCCTTCTAAAATGGTGAATGGGACATTGGTACTGAGTTTTAAGATACAGACCTCATTTTAGTGTGCCCTCATCATTCCAGAAATCCATGTAAATCATTACAATCTTGACGTTTTTGTGTAAGGTCTGCATTCTATAAACTATTAATGAAACATCTAAGGACTGGAATATATAAACTGGATATTTAACTGGACTTTAAGATCTTTTCATTAAAAATGCATGTCAGGATGAAATATTAATAGATCTGTGTATGTCCTGGTGATCAGATTGGCTGAGAGTCCAGAGAAGCTCTTGGATTATGTTTGTGTGGTAGATGCTCATCACACCTGAAAATTAAAGCCCAACATCAGCAAAATACACAACAACAACGACAGTGAAGTGTTAATGCAGGAGAATGGGGCATTTTGCAGTATTATGGAATGCATTTCCATGAAATAATAAGCTAAACTTATTCTCTGACTGTTCTTTCCAGATTATCTCTCAAACATTCCCCTTAATTGATTTTGTTATTTAATTATTCTGGTGGTGAAGGAATACCTGATGGTGCTATTGAGTGGACTGACCTGGGTGGTCCCTCATGCTGAGATCATCTGGCTCAGTTTGAGTGTTATTTCTGTTTTCCCATAGCCCAAATTATAGTAGGAAGATCAAAAATAGTGGAAAGCAAAACCCCTGTGCTGGAAGACTCACAGATGAAACAGAAAATCCTCTGAGTCTGCTGCAGATATTTGAGAATAATTGCGCTTGACTGAGAAGGGGATGAGGGGAGAAAGTAATAGGGTGCAGGAGATCCAAATATTTTGCTCTATTTTATAGATATCTGTGTCTATATCATGCATTTTTTTGCCAGTTTCCCTCCACTTCATGTTTGTATGTACACCCAATGTAGAATGGGTAGTATTTCAAACTGGGAAAGTGTGAGAATCTCTCAGACCTGAGGGAAAGGCTGGAGCTGTGCCAGGGAAGATTTAGGTGAGATGTCAGGGCAAAGTTCTTTCCCAAAGGGTGCTGGGCACTGAGAGACTCCCCAGGGAATGGGCACAGCCACGAGGCTGCCAGAGCTCCAGGAGGGTTTGGACACCAGGGATGCACAGGGTGGGACTGTGGGGTGTCTGGGCAGGCACTGGAGCTGGATCAATGATCCCAGTGAATTCCTTCCAGCTCAGAGTATTCCATGAATCTCTAATTCTATGAGAGTTCGTTACACACAAAGTACCCAACTCCCCCTTTTTCTCCTCCAAGTAACTTCCTTGGCATTAGACAATTCCATTGTCTGCAGGGACTGTGGATCTTCCTTCACTCATTATTTCAGTCCTTCTTTTCCTTGCTGGAGTTCTCCTGGGTGTGCTGGTTCAGTCTCTTGAATGCACCAGGTAGTAAAGCCAAGTTCACACACACTCTTCCAAGCCTTCTGGCTACCCCCCTGCTCTGTCTCTCTGTCTCTGACAACCAGGCTGTGCATGTTTTTCATGATTTCTTTTCTTCTCTCTCCCAACATTTCCTTACAGAAAGTCCTGATGTGAGAAGAAATGCCCAGAGATGGCAGAATGTGAAAGCTTGCAGATACATGTACACCTGGGATTTTTAAAAGACAAACCACCACCACTACCTCCCCAATAACACAAGTACTCTTTTCATATCCAGAGATTACACTCGATATTTAATATATAATGAAGGTTTTCTGTTCTTATGAATCTTTTGGAAGCTCTGCTAACTTGTTGAGGGTGCAAAGGAATATTTATTTTTTAAATGAAATTTGGTCTTACAGTAAGAAGAACATGGGAGTGAATGAAAAGAACTTTAAAGGAATTAAAAGGTGGTAAATGGAAGTTTAAGAACAGACAACCTCCCTTGTATTAAAAAAAAATATTGTATATATATATATATAGTATAATTTCACTTGAGATATGAGAGCAGTACTTGTTTTTTGGGGAAGGTGGTGGTGGTAGTCTATCTTTAAAAATTTTTTTAGTGGCAATTTCATCTTACATACAGAAATCTTCCTTTGGAAGCAGCTGAAGCCATGAAATGTTTAAAGTGTAAATAATTCCATGGTGTGAGGACTGGACAGTATGGTAGCGTGGAACTAACAGCCCAGAAAATGCTGACCACTTTCTTTCTTTCCTTTTGGTCTGTGCAGAAAACAAAGACAGAATTGTCCTTATTTGTTGGAAGTGGAGGCAAATCCCTTTGCTTTTTCTCCTGAATATCACCTTGACTGTGCTATATATGTTTAAAATGCATATTGCAGTTATCCTTTAAAAAAAAAAAAAAAGACAATCCCCCCCCCTATATAATTTCTGTTTGGTTTTGAGCACAGGAGGTTTGTTTGGTTTTTTTTCTGGCTTTGTGATCTCGTTCTCCATAGGCATTAAGCACAAATAAGTCCAGATAATGAGTAGCCATAAAATAATGCAAAACTATATGAAAGCTGTGTCTGGCTGTCCTTAATCCAATCCAAATTTGCCTGCAGTGCTTTGCATTTGTAGTCAGAGGTTTGCTGACATAGTCTGGGTAAGTATTTATCTGTGACCAGCACAACCAGAACACTCCTGGAGAAGCAATGAGATGAAACTTCAGGTCAAGAGACAGGCTTGGATTAGAGAACCTATACAGAAATTCAAAAATAGCCCTGGGAAGGAAGAGTGAAATAACTGAACCCAGACAATGGCCTTGTAAGAAGATTTCCAGGACTGGGATAAGGACTCTACTGAAGCAGTGGCAGGAGGGGACGTTTTTTACAATTGACTCTAGACTGGGTGCATGTTTTTGTCTACAGCCAGAAGGACATCTTGAGTTTCACAAGGGCAGACTGCAGAGCTAAATAATGGAGAGACTTCTTTTAAGAATGTCATTGCGGCTGCCCCTGGATTGCTGGAAGTGCCCATGGTCAGGCTGGACAGGGCTTGGAGCACTCTGGGATAGTGGAAGGTGTTTGTGCCCATGGCAGGGGCAGCACAGGATGGGCTCCAATGTCCCTCCAAACCCAAACCATCCTGGAATTCTGTGATTCTGAAAAAGCCAGAGCTTAATCCCTGTTCTTTAGAAAACACAGAATTCAGAATTTGGTTACAGTGGCATCCTGCAGGACCTCTCTCCCACTGGAAACTCATTTTTCCTTATGTATTTGAGTCTGTCAATTTTTAAAATACACCAAGTTAACTGAATGCAAATGAATGACACAAACCTTCTTCCATGGAAAGCTGGCTAAATAATTATGCATAATTAATAGATTTTGTCTCTACTTTGGCTGAAAGCACTGCATTTACTTCTGTTCTGAGAACATTCAACCCTTTGGCTTGATGCTCTGCAAGGGTCAGACTGACAGGATGCTTGTTTTCATCTTTGGAGCTCTTTGCAAAACATTCCAAAATGTAGACAAATTATCTTTTACTCTGGCTATTTATTTAAGTGTCAGAACTTGAAAAAACAAATGTTAATATTTACAGGCACTCCTCAAAGTCATAGCCTGGATTTCCACCTGATTTCCTGTTTCAGGAGATCCCACCCAGCAGCTCACAGAAGCTAGAGAACAGCTTTGCATCCTGTGTTTGCCCTCAGCTCTAGTGCTGAGCCCAGGACTAAGGGAGCTCCTTGAACTGCAGGTACTCTTTTCTCCACTATTTTACCTCCCTGTGGTAGCTGTTTTTGTCCAGTGAGCCACATCTGTTCTTTGAAAAACCTGATTTTCCAGCTGTTCTGCCAGTTTTAATGGCTCTGTTTTTGTTAAATGTGGCCCTGTTGTTCCAAATTCAGTCCAGAGATATAAATTTACCAGAGAATTTGGGGTTAACAAAAAAAAAAAAAAAAAAAAAAAGGGAAGATCATATTCCTTGGTAAATTGTTTTTAATTTTTTTCCCCTCTTCTTTCTTTCTCAGCTTTTTTTTTTTCCCCCCCATTCCCAGCATTATCCGCATGTTCATAATTCCCAGTGCCTGTGTGAGGGTGTTTATTTCTGTGCACAGGCAGGTACAGGTGCATGTTCTCAGTGCTGTGAAGCACACTAATGTATGCTAGCATGGGATACTCTTTTAGGATATAACATTCCTGGCTTGAATTGTAGGCCAGGAGAAAGCAACAACAACAAAAAAATACTCAGACATTTTGAGTTATTGTGTGGAAAATGAAGTGTTGCTAGAGTGCTGCCCAAGAAACCAGTGTGAGAATTGAAAATTGTTACCTTTCCCTGGAGCTTGAGCGATGTTTAAATTCTTCTCCAGACTTATGGGCTGGTTCCTTTTGGTGAAGAAAGTGAGCAGAAATTGATTTTAATCAGACATTTCTCTGGGTATGAGTTTGGCAGTCCTAGTCCTGTCTGATGGACACTGGGTTGGTTAGGTCTTGTTTGGTTTCCTTAATTTCTCCATAGCGTAGTTCTTCAACTCAGGTTTTCTTTAAACCTAGCAAATGTGGCCAGTATTTTTAAGTGATTCTGCAACTCAGTGTTCACTTTGCAAAACTCTAAGGAGAAAATGTTGTGCTTTGTGTTTTGTGCTTGTCAGAGCAGCTGTGCCCTCTCTTCTCCTCCTGGGGACTGAGAGCAGAGCTTGAAACTCTTGCTAATATAATTCTCTGTAGATTATGGCCATCTATCATTATTCCATCTAGCAAACTCTCTTCTCTGATAAAAGGGAATGTAGTAACATTTGTATTTATGGTCTTGTTCAAGGGAATGATGTGAGGTTAATTGGAAGGTTAATTAGGAGAGGTTTAATCTAAAGGCAATAAGTCTAATCTCCACTCTCAGATTCATGAGAGAGCTATTTTCACTCAGCTTTTCCAATAAATTCAACGTTCCTTAGAGATAAACATCTCTGACACAGCAGGCAACTCCCTTTAGTTCAAGGTGGTTCTCAGGAATACCCACCTGGAAATAGAGCAAAGGGGCTGTGGGTGCTCTGGCTGTGCAGTGCCAGCCACACAAATTATTTTCCATGTCATCATGGAAAAATCAAAAGCTTGAAGCATGACAGTCAGCTGAGGCTTCCTGACAGGACAGCTGCAGGGAGTGGTGCTTATCTTGCCTTCTTGGCAACTACAGAACAATTCCCAAGGTCAGCAACAATGTCCCTGTCAGGGACTCTATGTTTTGTTAATCAATAACATGAGAAAGATGAATTGCTTTTAAGGTTAACAGCCAATCAGTGCTGTAAGTGGAACAGTCAATGCCTGAAAGAATTGCATGCCCTTCTCCTTAGCTGAGCTTCACAGAGCCCACCTGCCCTCCACACCTGTGGCTATTTCTGCAATGAGATGAGGCAATGGAATGGTTCCTTTTAGGCCAGAGTCATAAATATCATTTAATAGACAGGGAAAATAGAGAAACTCCTCTAGCTGAATAGCTGCTGGTTCTGCAGGGCTGGGTCTTGAAGCAGTGTGGTAGGGATGAGTCCAGGGAGCTCTCTCCTGAACTTGCTTCTGGCCCTGTCACTTCACCAAGGTAGAATTTACCTGGCATTAAAGCAGGCTCAGATTGGCTCCTGTCCCTGCCTTATCTCCCCATCTCAATATTTCCCTTCCCTGTTCTTGTGAGGGAACAGCTGGGAGGGAAAGATGGGGAGAGAAAAGTAAGCTCCAGAAGTGTCTGAAAAGAGCGGTTGATTGTTCGTTATGTAGCATTAAAAAAAAAAAAAAAAAACAAAACAAAAAAACCTCTTGCACTTTAGGTTGTAAATCCCAGCAGTCCAAGTGCTGTGCCCTGGGAGGAGTCCCTGAGTGCTGAGGAGGAGGAGCTGGAGATAACATTTTAGTTCAAGCATGTGACTGCTGCAGATGCCTAAAGCAGGCAGCAGGGTAAGAAGATGAAAAGATGCTACTGAGGGCTCTTAAGTCTTCAACAGCATTCTCTAAGAGTCCACTTAAAGACAAATGGAGCACTCCAGGAAGTCAGCTGATGGAGGCAAGAAGAAGAGGTTGTTTTTGAAGTGTACCTTCTATCTTCCACAATAGAGTATTAATTATCTCTTAGTCTTTTAGTTTCAGAAAAAAAAATAATTCTGAAAGTATCTCACTGTAGACATATTGTTCTACAGGCAAGAGCTTCCACTGCAGCCTGGAAACTTTCCTTGATCTTTATATTAAGATTGTTTGAAAAATCCTTATCATGTTTTATGCTTCAGGATTAAAAAATTGTCCTTTCCACCCTTCTCTGTTTTTAAATCCTTCCTGTCATCCTGATCTTCATTTTTGCCTTAACTTATATCAGCATTAGGGTTTTTCACACTTTCCCTTTTTGTGTTCGTACTTAGCAGTTGTATTTATAGCTTTAATTTTTATCTCCTCTTAAAACTCAACAAGATAGGATGTTTTAGAAGCCTTTTTCTCAGGTCAGGAGGGAGGTATCTGGTATTGGTGCCTGACAGCTTTGGGAGGTATTAATCTGTATTGATGTTTGCTCTGCAGAAGTGAAGGGAGCCTTTGGCCTGCCAGGTGAAGCACTACAGGAAGTGTCAAGGTGTGAGGAAAGCGCTGAAGATGCCTCTCCTCATTACAGCAGCAGGGCTGGCACTTGTCTCCTCTAATTAACCACAAGCTCATTGGTGAGGGAATGCCCTTCCTCCAGGTGAGACAGGAACCCCTCCACACCCCAGTCAGGTCCTGATTTGTGTTTCAGCCCAGGTGAGCTCTGGCTGCCAGGGCTGTGACCCCTCACATCTCCCTGCTCCCACTCAGTGCCCATGGCAGAACTGGCTGCACCCTCTCTCTCCTCAGCCCTCTGCCTCTTCTGCAGCCCTGTTGGTGTGTGGTTGGGATTAGCCCACACCTTTCCATGCTAAGGGCAAGAGATAAAACCACTGCCTTCCTATTTCTTCTCACTCTGCCTTGGCAGACATCAGCAGCCTGCATCAGGTGCTGAAAGGTGAGTGCCACACTCCTGCAATGTCACAAGTGGCAGAAATAAAAGTGTACTTCATGGCAGAAGCAACATCTCCAGGGATTCTGGAGTAGCAGCTGCCTTGTTTTGGATCAGCTGAATACAATCCTATGGCTGCTCTCGGACGTGTCTGAAAACTGGAGCCCAGAAAGCTTGGAAAAACAGCCTGAAATCTCATTCTGAATGTTTAGCTAGAAGAGAGTGGTCCTTCCCAGCTCCCGGTAAGACTCTGCTGGTCTTAGCATGCCTTGTTCCCCCTTTCCCTGGAGATCAGATCCTGGCCAGCCTGGTAGCCCAGTACCAGCACTGCCAGCAGTGTCAAACCCAGGGATGGTCCGGCCTTTTTATCCATGAAAAATCTCCTGTTCTGGCTAGGGTTGGTCTTCTACTTACTAGTTGCATTCCCATTCCGGGTTGGAGAAGTTGTCTCTATAAGTTAATTTTGAGGATGGCCTAAGACATCTTTTCTAGATTAAGGAAAAAAAGATATTTCCTGCCCTGCCACACTTCTTTCCCAGCTGCACAAACATCCAGACAAAAAGACAGCAGCTTGGTCAGCCCCAGGTTAAATGTGGCTGGTGATCCACACAGGAACCTCTGGCCCTGGATTTGTCCTTTTCTGGTGGCTCCTTTCCCTTATTTTTGCAGGCCCAGATGTTTCTCAGAGAGCAGGGCCTTCCCTCTTTTCATCTTGACCTGTCACATCCATGCTGACGTGCAGCTTGGAGCATCAGTGCTCCGGCACAAAAGGATGGGGAGCAGAGCACGACCTCAGAGGGGAAGGAGAGTTTTGGAGAGTGGCAGAGTGAGCTAGGCAGCCAGAGCAGGTCCCAGTCCTGTCCCAGGGATTGGAAGATGTTAGTCATCACTTTGTGATGAAGCACAGCACTTCACATTTTTGCTTTTAATTTAGCTCCAATACCTGAAGTCTCAGAGCAGTACTTTGAGATTGTTTTTGTTTAGAAGGTGAGAGTTTTAAGAAGCACTTGATTCTGCATATCCACATCTCTCTGCCCTCTCAGACATCATGGCATACTGAGGTTCCTGTCTTTTTTCCTTGTACATTTAACTTCAGATGTGAGTTTTGTTTATGAGTAATAGTGAAAAATGACCCCACACAGAGAAATCTTTGTGGTAACTTCAATAACAGGGAAAGAACAAATTTCAAGGATCAACAGCCTCTCCAAATTCTCCTTTTGTAACAGACATAACAGCAAAGTAATCATCATTAGAATGTAATTTTGTTCCAGCAACCCTTAAACTCCTGCTGTGCCACTGTATTGTCAGTCTCTGTGCTGGGCTGATGAAAGGAGAGGGTGATTCTATTAACTAAGTTTCAGAATAACTGAAGGTCTTTTAAAATACAAACTTTGCTTTGATATAGGAATTTCAAAGGTCAATGGAAGCTTCAAAGGAGGCACTGGGAATGCAAAGATAGCAGGATTGAGTTCTTAGTGGTGGGTAGCTCTTGACTTTAGATTGTTTCCTGTGAGGATACTGGTTCCTTCTTTTCACACCAAAAATATGTCAAAACAAGAAATTTAATTTGTTCAGTTCTCTTGGATGCCATATGTAGCTGTCGTTTTCATGATTTAATGTATAAACATGAGAAGGCATCTTTGCCATGAAACGATATTAGCAAACACTGCCTTTCTTCTAAGTACTCATCTGAAAACTGGCTGTATCTCTGGAAACCAGAACAACAGAGACTGTGTTACACACAGACCCTTGTGAAATGCCTTTGGTCTTGTATAATTTCTAGACTGAGCTGTGAGACGCTGTCCTGTAAAGGTGGAAAACTCTGAGGAATGAAAAGGAGACTGCAGAAATGAAAAATTTCTGTGTTGCTATGGATTCTAGAAGCTTAGATCCCTGGCAGGCTTCTTGTCCTGCAAGCACTGTTCCTTCACACCCCTTTTGATGTAGGCATTCGTGCAATTGTGGAAGAGCAGTGCCCACAAAGAGGTTTTCTAAGTCATCTACATGCCAGATCTGCTCAGCTGATTTTATTCCTGAGAGGAAGATAGAAATCCCACAATCTCTCCAGAATATCTGGTTTAGGACTTTGTTTAGGCCTTTGTGGTTAAAAATGTAATTCCAGGATCTTTCTTTCTGTCTTTCATTTTTTCCCATTCTGTTCTATACTTCTGTGAAGAATGTCACTGGAGATGTTTTTCTTCATTTTGATCTGCTGAATCTAACCTAACCCAAACACACCTACACTCAAGACAAGCTTTTGGAATGACTTGTGTGCACCTGGCTATTTGCATAAACCATGAGATAAAAACAGAGGCTATAACAAGGACTCCAACAAAGATCCCACTGTCTGCTATAAAGAAGTATTAAACATCTGCATTTTAATGCTGTAGAAGTACAAATCTTTCACTTTATTAAAAATCAGCTGCCTAGTCACACATGAATATGGGGCACAGCCAGCTATTTTGGCTCCAGTTTGTACAGGTAGATCAAAAAATATTGGCATACCTTGATATGTTTGGTATTCTACACAAAACTTTTCACCATTGGTATTGATTTCAGATTTTTTGCTTGTCTGGGGAATGGGAAGATTAATGAATAAATTCTGTTCTTTGATATTACAGTTGAGTCTAATTAGATGATGGGATTAACTGATGTCAAGCAGCCACTGGAATTGTGTTGCTGTGTCTTTGACAAGGGTATTAAAAAAAAAAAAAACAATCAAAAAAAGCCAATTTTCCTTCATATCCAGGGAGAGAAGGGTGAGTGTGTAGCAACGTGTTTTGTTGAGGACAAGAGGAAAATGGTGGTGGGTGGGAAGAATAGGAGGGATGTGGGAAATGAGAGGGGCTGTGATTGAAGGATGAGGCGTTTGGACATGAGCCACTGTAAACCAGCTGACTTTTCTTTCAAGAATCCACAGGCGAGAGACTGGAAGATTTTAGAAGCTCTATAACAATCACAAAAGTTGTTCAGTCAAGAGAATAATTATGCTTTTAGAGATCAGGAGTTCAAGATTCTTCTTCATATACTTAAATACTGCAAAACTCCAAAATTCATAAACATAGGAAAATGTATTTCCTAAAAGCCAAAGCAGACAATGGTATCAGAAATAACACTAAGTATTTTCCCCTGGAGAGACAGACTTTTCTTCACTATCAGGATGTTTCCTTTCTGAAATGTGAGCCTTTATGAAATACTCTGCTACTAGCCCACATATGATCATTTTTCTCTCATGCTCTTCCAGTTTCAATAGATGCCACAATGAATTGCTCATACATTCAACCCAAATGTTTACTTCTCATTACTCTCTTTATTTTTCCTCAGAGTTTACTTTGATGTATTTAACAAGCAACAGAGCAAGGCGAAACAGCCTCAGGTTGTGCCAGGGGAAATTTAGATTGGCTATTAGGAAAATTCCTTCGTGGAAGGGATTGTGAAGCACTGGAACAGGCAGTGGTGGAGCCACACCTGGAAGTGTTCAAAACATGTCTTGATATGGGGACATGGTTTGATGGTGAACAGCATGGTGATGCAGAGTTCATGTTTGGACTTGGTGATTTTAAAGGTATTTTCCAAACGGAATGATTCTGTGAGTCTATGGTTGGATGCCTGATTCAAATCCTCCTGTGGGCAGCCTCGGGGTCTTTGTTCTGCAGTGTGAGGAGACAGTTTGCTGGGGAGTGTGTTGGGATGTGTGCTGTGATCCTGGGGCCTTGGGCACCCAGTGCTGTGGCTGCTCCAGCTSCWGCTGCTGCTGGCCCTGTCATTCCCTYCCTGTTCCTTCACCCTTTCTCCACTGCTCTGACCACCCCTGGCTTTGTGTCAAGCTAGAGTAGTTTGAAACAAYTGCTCTTCTCTTCTTCCWGTTCAAAATCAATTACATCCATGTTGGAGAAAATGAACTGTTTTTAAAACACCTTCAGATTGTCTTGATCCAACAACCCTGATGTCATCAGGTCTGCTCCAGGCCAGTGTCAGACAGATGAAAGACACACCAGTGCCTTGCAGCATTCCCAAGTGTCTGCTGCAGATGTTTCAGAAGGGAAACCTTGTGAGAATTAAAGGCAAAAGTTTGAGCTGGAGAGATGTTAGAGCAGCAGTGTCTGTCAGAGACCTCTGCTCTGGCCATGGCAGCTGACTGCATGGGTGAATAAAACCAGCACATTCCTTTGGATCTGTCTGCAGAGGTGGTGGTGTGGCAGGGAATTTTACCTGCATTTTTTGTCAAATCTATTAAAAAAAAAAAAAAAAAGATTTTTATGTATTTTTAAATACATACCTGCATGAGTGACTCTACAGCCTGTGTTTAGCTGGTGTCATTATGATGTCTCTGCCCCTACTGTTAAACCTCATGGATGTTCCTGTTTCTACACAGAGCTCTGGTTTGGCATGCAGAACTTCACTGCCTGGGTCAGATACCCAGGGGAGGAAGTACCAGTACTTTTATGCTGAAATTCTCCTTCAATACAGCAGGAGAGATGATGAATGCCAATCAAAAGCTTTGTGGAAAAAAGCCAGTGTCTCAGAACTGGGGGTAAGTTTTCAGGTGATTACAAGCATAGACGATAAAAGTACTGGCACTGCCACTGTGTGTTTAGACTGCTCCAAAACGTGTGACTGAGCCACGCATGACATCCCTTTAGGAGATCTGTTCCCAGGGTTGTACGCTGTCTGTATTAATCCTTTTGAATAAAGCATGATAGCATTGCTAATAAATATGCAGATGGCAAAAGCTGACTGCCTTTCAGAGCAGTTTATGCAGTTCCTGTAGTTTGATCCAGGTGATATTAAATCTACATCCCTCAGAGGCTGGATTTCTTTGAAGAGAGCACACCCAGTTTTTGTACCTGAGGCTGAACCTTCTGGCTGAACAGGACAAAAATTGCAATACTGAACTCTGCCATGCAATAAAAAAGAAGGAATTATGCTTCAAAGTTAACCTGCAAATAACAAGTCACAAGTTTTGGTAAGACACTGGCCACATGAAATAAACTTCATGGTAGCTGGTTCTCTATTTCAGGTGGAAAAAAACCCACAAAGCAGTAAACCTTGCAGTCTGGAAATGGAAGTTCTGAGACAAGTGAAGTATTTTAGTGGTGAGAAAAATTAAATACTGCATTATTTTTAATTTTTGTCTAGCTGTAGATTCTCCTGAATTGCTGCTGTTCCTTCAGAATATCAGTCAGAAATGATGTAGGCTGGCTTATCCTGGGTGGGAAAATCAGTTAGATGGTGTAGCAAAATCTCTCCCAACCCCACAGTTCTGTGATGCCACAGATCCTCCAACACTAAAGTGCTACTGATGGCATTTTTTTAACATCAAATGCACCTAATTTAATAAGCTAAAACCAGAACAAAACACTTAAAAAGTGGTGTTCAATAAGCCAAACCTTCAAGGCAGCATTTCAAACACATTTATGATGTGCAGAAAATGCCTGAAACTCTTGCAGGTTTTGTATTGACTGGCTTTTGCTGTACTTCTGGTGCTATCGACAGGATTTTCAGATGGCAAACCCGAGTATTTGTCCTGGAGCTGTGTGTCAGCAGTGGGCAAATCACAACAGTCTGAGGAGCTTTGAGACAAACTACCAGAAGACATGAAAAATGGATGCTTTCTGGCTGTGAATTCTTATTACCTGCAGATCTGACTTCTCCATATTTCTTGTAATTAAAAATTTAAAACCTAATATTAAATTCCTAAAAAAATCATTAATAACACCTATTAAGCTGAACTATGGTTTCCCATGAGATGCTGAGGCAGCCTTTAGTTGATTTTTCAAATTTCATCATTTTGTGTCCTTTCCAGATTTACTGCTTTTAAACTGAGGGGTTTTGTTTTGTTTGGTTTGTTTGTTTGTGTCTCTCTCTGTGTAGCAGGAGGGTTAATAACACAGCCAAAGTTGGGATTTCAAAAATAGCCCATTGTGAGCAGAGACTTTCTTGGTATAGACCTTCCAACGCCTCCCAAACCAGATTTTGGTTTTTTCCAGATCTGTGCAAAAGCACTGTGGTGAAAAGCAACCACTGAAACCACCCCACACTTCATTTTGTTCTGGTTTCCAGCCAAGGGACTATTTCAGTTCCTGGGGTTAGACATTCTCCACGTGTTTGTACACACTCAGTGCAGCCACATTCCAGCTCAGTTCGAGTCTCTGGGTGTTAAAACAGAGTGGCCAAAAGAATCACCAAGCAGAAATAAGTTTAATTGATGGTTTTGATACAGATTGTGTTTCTTCTGGTTTGTGGCAGCTACTTTTTGTTTGCCATTGGCGTGACAAAATGATGCCTCTGAAGGTTTTATCTGCAGCAGAGCTGGAGAGGATAAGAAAGGGTTTTCCTGCCCCATGTTCTGATTCAAGTTGCTACACGTACAGTGGATTTCAAAATCCAGCTTTTTCTCCTTTATTTTTTGTAATTAAGTGTGGGCAGCAGGGGAGGGGGGGATTCTGCCCCTCTGCCCTGCTCAGGTGAGACCCCACCTGCAGAGCTGCCCCAGCCCTGGGGCCAGCACAGGAGGGACCTGGAGCTGCTGGAGAGAGCCCAGAGGAGGCACCAGGATGATCAGAGGGATGGAGCAGCTCTGCTGGGAGAGCTGGGATTGTTCACCTGGAGAGGAGAAGATTTGGGGTGACGAAATTGTGGCCTTCCAGTTCCTGAAGGAGCCAACAAGAAGAGAGAGTGTCTGTACAAGAGCCTGGCATGCCAGGACAAGGGGAATGGCTTCCCACTGACAAATATGGGTTTGAATTGGGTATTGGGGAGGAATTGTTCCCTGGGAGGGTGGGCAGGCTCTGGCACAGGGTGCCCAGAGAAGCTGTGGCTGCCCCTGGATCCCTGGAAGTGTCCAAGGCCAGGCTGGACAGGGCTTGGAGCAGTCTGGGATAGGGGAAGATGTTCCTGCCCATGGCAGGGTGTGATGATCCTTAAAAGGTTCCTGCTAACTCTGTGATTCTAAGAATGTAATTTTATTAAATTATTTGGACTTCTACTAAGATTTGCTTCAGTCTGACACCTTTCCTCTACTAGGTCCTCGAGGGCAGACTTGCAGCTCAAAATGCCACCTTCTTTTCTCAACTCTTGCACAAGAGTGTGAAATATCAAACCTAAAGCTTCCTTCTCCCTTTTCTCTCTGTCTTTTTTTCTCCCCCATTTTTACATGCTGTGCTCCTACCACATGGATCATTCATGTGTTGCTGCAGTGAAGAATGTGGAAATAACATGAAAGGTGTTTATAGGCTTTGTTCCCATTTCCTGACAGGCTGCTCTGAATCAGGATGATAATGAATGATACTCTGGATTAATGATGTAGGGAGAGGCTTTGCTAGTCCTGAAGCCAAGGGAAGTAGTTCCATTGACCTTTCAGTGCTAGAATTTCACTCTAAGGATTGAATTGAAACTGAATTTGGGTGTAAAGACTTAGGAAATGGCTTTTAGGATTATACCTGAGTGCCTAGAGTCTCTCTTCAGTGTTAATAGGCAGGGGAAAGGTGACCTTGGTGCCAACAGCATTTTCCAGTTCACTGTCTCCAGCTCCCAGTGCTTTGTCCTCTAGAATCTACGTGGATGTGTGTGCTATCACTCATTAAATAATTGTATATATTTATGTCTCCTACAGAAGTGTTCTTCATGTGTATACACAGCCGCCCTAGCAAATGCTGGAGCTTTTCAGCTCTCAGAGGTATTTTTCTGCCTGGTGAGCTGAGTTGTTGGAAGTAGGAGTTGCCGATGCGCCGCTTAAAATATATTTAAACTTGTACAAAGGAGATTATATAAAAGGTACTGCTAGAGATGAGAAGAAATGATTTCTGAAGTAATTTTGTACTAGTAATTGATGGAGAGATGACTTCAATAGCTCTCTTTTTGTGTTTTAGAGCTCAAAAGGAGATAGTGTCATCTCTTTAGCAGGTGTTGCAAGCAATTAAATACTTTGTTTAAATATTTTGTGTAGTTAAGCAAATAAATTTTGAACAGATAGCTTCCATTAAACAACTGATTAAAATATCAAACATGCACCCTATTTCCAAGAGTTCCATAATATCCATAACCTGGATTTGGAAGATGTGAGTTTTCTTTATGCAGCTATGATGAACCTGGAAAATCTGGTGCTGAGCTGTGATCTGACCATGAAAAAGGTGGGACTTCTCTGAGCTAATGCTAAAATTAAAAGATTCCCTTCTCTTTTATATTGTTACATTTGGTCATTTCTTTTTTATTGCATCTGTGCACATTGCAGTTGTGGTACTCCAAGACATCCCCAGGCATATTTTAATCTAGGAAGATATAAATGAAGCTTTTGGCCATTGCCCTGGACTTTACAGTTGAGGTGTCTCAGTCCTGGGATTGGCAGGTTGAAGAAATTTGTAAAGAAAAGTGTGGGGGAGGATGCTCAATCCATGAATATAAAGTGTAAGGAAACTGTATTGACAGCATTAGCAAATAAATCAAGCAGAGATGTAGGAGTTTCTAAACCTGCTCATTAAATATTTACATTTTACTCTCTCAAAAATGGAAAATATGTTGACATCTCAATTTATCTTTTTGAACAAATTGTCATACCTGGCATGGTATAAAATTGATAACAAAGAATGAACTGGTCTGGAAAAGTCAATTATGTTTCTTGAAGGAGTGAAAATAACACTGAAAAAAAATGTGTCTTTGGAGTATGATCTGGGCTTTATACCCTGATAATTATGTTTATGTAGGATGATGACAGTTTGTGTTAGAGCACAAAAAGCTTCCTGAACCTGTCTTCTGGAAAGTTCTTCATTGGCATTTTCTGCTGTAACTCCAGGGGGCCAAAGGATAGAGGTGATGAACATCAGCCAACAAAGCATGAAGGCTTGAGCTGTTTTCCTCTGCATATGGAAGTGAACTGTAGGAGATCTTGGTTTGGAATTAGAAAATTATATTTCTCTTTTTTTTTTTTTTCCCCAACAGGAAAAGACAACTGTTCGGATTTTTAAATGCACATAAGGTAACATTAATAAATTGTTCTGTGTTTGAGAAGGAAAAAAGAGAATCATTTAGACTGTTTTCATATTTTTAAAATCATTTCTCTTTGACGCTCACAGTAACCAGACTTCTTTTTCAGCCAGCATCTCTGTGTCTGCCATGGGATTTCTCTTCCAAATATTTTGGCAAAGAAAGAACAGTCAATGTGGAAAAAAAATTAGTCAATATGACTGGAATTTTTGGTCTTGGTTGAAAGTTGAGGAAATTATGTATCTAAAGGCAGCTCTTGTGTCTTGTTAATTCTGCTTTACCTGAGGCTGGAAGAGAGTTTTGGTTTTATCGCAGAAATTTTGGCACATGGTAAGTGCATCTATTCCAGCAGGATGATGTTTCTAATCCAACTGTTTCTGTATTAACAGTTTCTAAACGGCATTTCTTTTATTTCATGGGATGGAGCCACAGCTGAGCTCACAAGAGACGTGAGGAGGCAGCAGAGCACTTTGCCCTCCGTGAGTCTGTGGTGTTGCATCCCTTACAGGCTCTATAAACCCCTGGATTCAGGAAGGAGACCAAGCTGATAGTCACTCCATTTCCACGTGCCACTTGGCTCTTCCTGCCACAGTGTCACATTTATATTGATTCCAGTATCGACTGACTGAAAACCAGGACAGCTGGAGTTGCATCAGGCTTAGGCAGGAGAACACAGAAACGTATTCTCAAAGAACCAAAATACTGGCAGGGAAAATGTGTGCTGTGCGGTAGAGAATAGATTTGGGCACTTAACCTCTGTGTGTGTATTAATGACCCAGTGATGTCACAGGCTCTGTAAATCAGTGAGGAAAAGCAGATAGTTACAATTACTGCCTCTTCAGGGAAAAGCCACAGGCTCAGCTGTACAGAATTTTATCCATAGACGGGGGCTCAGCTGGGTGTTTTGAAGTGAAAGGGCTGGAAGAGGCATGCAGAGAACAAGGAGAGAGGGGAAAGCAACTGGAACTCTCAGAAAACAGGAAGAGGGATGAGGATCCTGTGGTGAAGGCTGTGTGGTTGCTTTTTTCCCCTTTCCAGTCTGATTTGCTGTAGTTAGGATGGCCTTTCATTAGGACACTCAGCACTTGCCATTGCAAATGGCTGGGTGGACAGAGACTGAAGCACCTGAAATTTTTGAAAATGAAAGTCCTGTTTGTTGAGCTATGAAGAAAATTGAAATGGACAATACAGGAAGATTGGAAAAACAATACGAGCTGAAATGAAGGCTTTTTAAACCTTCTGTAACAAAATCAGCTGCTAAAAAGATGTAAATAGACAGTAACAATGTTAACAAAAATGGAAAATGCCTCTGGACGAGATTTTGAAGGGGAGGGTGAGAATTCACTAGAAATGTATAAAATAAGAGCTGAGAACTGTTCTCAAGTAAAAGGAGTTGCATTTTTGGGACAGCTGGTCAATTTAAGATGGAGATGGTCTAGCTGGACATGCTGTTCCTGCTATACACTAAAGCCTAGGTTTAAAGTATTAAAAATATTCCCTGATGGAGCTGTACATCAGGGCAATGTGGTGGGTGGGATTCACTGGGATGGGCTGAACCATTTGACCCTTACACTGAGTTAGATCAGTCTGAAGCACAGCATTAAGAACAAGGGACTTCAGAAGGTGTTTGAATGATCTGAATCACTGATTTTCCCCATGCCAGGCTGGATGTGTAAGGGAAAGAGCAGAGTGGTCCAGGAGGTGTTAGTGAGGGGTCAGCTTATTTTCTGAGCAGGCTTGAGAGGAAGGAGCTCAGCAGAAATGTCTCTTGATGTCAGATTCATGTCTTTTCCCTGAGAAAGGAAAAGGATGGAGGGCACTGCGAATTAACAGAGTGGAGAATTCTCCCCCCAGGTCCTTGATATCCCTCTGTTCCTTGCCCTAGAGCAGTGGGGAGAGCAGGAGTGGGGGAGTGTGGGCAGTGAGCATGGATGTGGAGATGGGGTGAACAAGGGCATAAACACTGCCTGTTGCTGAGTGGATGTGAGGAAATTATGGCTTCTCACACAGGGGTTAGCCCAGACAGAACTGGTGAGTCAGATTCAAAAGCGTGGCTTCAGCAAATGCAAAGCGGAAAGATTCATTATCTGTCCTGCTGATTCTGGCACGTATTTGGCTGATTCGTTCAGCCACACTAATATAGACTTCACCTGTCCTCCCACACACCTGGGCAGGATGCTTTGCTCCCTGAGTGCTGTCACTTGCTGGCCCAAAGCCCTGCTCTGGGCAGACAGGCTGTGTGTCACCTCTGAGAGGAACATCTTCAGTCAATGACAGCTCTGGGTCACGCAGTTCTAAAGCCGTAATAACCACACCACTTCAACTGGGGCAGGTCTGACATGTCTGGGATCTGGCTGCTTTGGATCTGCACAGAAATTACTGCTTGGAAGGAAAATAATAATTTATCAAGCACTGAAGAGCATGAAAAAAGAATGAAATAAACTCACCTCTCCTTGTTTTCAGGCTTAGATTTAATAAGCATACTGAGATTCTTGACCTTCTAACTGTGAGCACTTATAATAGCTATAGCAAATGGAAGATTGTAATATTTAGATGAGTAAAAGTGGGTATTTTCTTCATTAGTTTGGGAACTGCTCTCAGGAAATCTGTACCTTGTTGGCAGATTAGTCTTGGGCTCAATTTCATTAATGAAAAAATATTTCCATCATGATTTAAAAAAAGATTTTGCCAGGTTTTTAAAAAGAAAATGGGATTTTGAGCCAGGACTATGTATTGCATCCTTACAGGAATTGATGATGTCCACAGCAACATCCCTCTTTAATCCCAGGAAACAGAAAAAGCAGTGTAAAGAAGTGATTTGGAAATGCAAAATTCCTACACCTTTCATAGAGATTAATTCCTGTTTCAACACAGGGCAGATGCTGTGTGGGCTTTACTGATGATGAGAATGGTTGGAATGGGGAACCCTTGCATCTGAAACTGTGCCAAGGCAAAGGGGAGAACCTAAAATTCACAGATATTCATCAAACAGTGAGAAAATGGTACCTGAGGGAGCAGGGGCCTCCCAGGGGAAGGAGAAATTACCTTGATTAGATCATTATTCCCCACACTCTTAGTCCTAAGGAATATTTTGTTCTGTGTCAGTGAGGAGGGATATGGCAGAGGGAGAAATGCGTTTGTTGAGGATTCTTTGTCATGCTTTGTTTTTCTTGAGCAGTAACTTAAAATCCTTGGAATTCATCATAAGCCTGGCTGATTTACAAGTAGACTTTTCCAAAGGCTGTAAAATCTGGCGGTTTCACTGGAGCATGCAAGCCAGGTCTATGGGAGTTACAAGCAGAGGAGACTAGACACATTAGACTAGACACATTTTTTTCCTTATTGGCTTTCTCAGGAGAATGAATTAGTTTAGTGACATTTTCCAGTCTTCCTTCATCTTTGTCACAGGGATGGATTGGATATTCCTCCCTCAGTAGATTTTCCTGGAGTGCATTTCCAGTGCTCCCTGTCCATTCCCTTGCCTCACCTGTGGCTGGTGAGTTTTCATGGGGGAGCTGGAAGGGTGAATGCAGAATATTGAAAAGGTCAGAACGACCATACAAAGCCCTGTGGTTCAGGCACAAGGTGGGGATTAACATTCAGATACCTTCCACTGCAGCAAAAACTGAAACACAGGATGAAAACAACCCCTCCATGTGACAAGGATTGCAGGTGGGGAAGGGGAATAAACTCTTGGCCTGTTCCTGTAGCTGTTTTCACATTTTAATGACTTTGTGCTTGTCTTACATGACAAAGTTCTATTTACTGGTAGTTAGGAACTTTCATTTTGCTATTTAATATCTGAATTCTACTCTCAGATTGTGTGCTCAAAAAACAAACTGTAAATTGAGATAATTGCTTTGGAGTTTTTGTTGGCTATTTTTTTTTAAATTGCTGACTGTACCAGAAAAATTAACTCTGAACTTTATATTCCTAACAACTACATAGCCTTATTTTTAATTCTCTTCCCCTACAGAAAAACATGAAGAATTATTTTTGTGGCGTGGGTTTTGATATGTCTAACCTTCAAAAATGAAATAATGTTCCATTTCAAAATTTCTAACTGAAGCTACTTTTTGGGACATGCTTGAAATTGGAAAGCTAAAATATATTGCTTATTTCAATTTTTTTTTTTGTGGTTTTGTTTGGTTTGGGTTTTTTTGGTTTTTTGGTGGTTTTGTGGCTTTCTTTTTCAAAATATAAAATATTCCCAAATACTTTTTCTCCTCCTGAAACTGCTTTTTTGTGGTCTGAGAGGGTTGTTCTGGTCTATGTCTTTGTTTGAGCCTGGGCTTTGTGAAGTGCACAGAGCGTAGGCAGGTGCTGTGCTCATGTGGAGCAGATGCATCAGGCGTTCATTGTGCCCAAGTAGCCTTGGGAACATGAAGTCCCTGAATGAGAAAAACCCCTCAGTGAAATGTTGAGCCTTTTTAGAATAGTTCCTCATGTTCTAGCTCATCCAAGTCATTATCTCCTTAAACCTGTAACAGTCACTGCTGTGGCTGATCTGGTATTTTATTTCAAAAACTCAAACTGTTTTGCCATGTCTGTGCAAGTTCATTAAAACCTTCCACCAGGTGGAATCTTGTTCAGCCATGTGACCCTTTCCCATTCATTGGAATTTCTCAATTCATTCCCACCAAGTGGGATGGAATTCCGCAGAGTTTTGGTCTGTGGTGAGGCAGGGATGTGGCAGGAGCACAAGTGGCAGGGTTTTCCACCAAGCTTTCTCAGCAAGCAAAGTGTTAATTTTCACTGGAGGGTTCTGCAGAGCCTGGGGAGTGCATTGTGGCTCATCTGCAACTCTCTTGGGTCCTTATTTTAAACCTTTCAGAGGCTAGGCTTTGTGTTAGTGCGAGTGACAGCTTGCAAAGCTGGGGAGCAGAATAAGCTGTTGTTTAGGATAAATAGGAAACATTATTTATATATAGGAAGGAATAAAGTTGACAACTAGAGCAGCATGAATAAACCCAAGAAAGGCACTTTTAATAAAAGAGGATTGGATTCACCTGTTCCAACTGAATGAAGTTAAGCAGGAAAAACCTTGGCAGGAGGTGCTGCTTTTCTGTGGGAGCAGAGTCTGCCCTAACGTAGACAGGTGGAAGAATTACAAAAGAAAGTCCTCATAAAATTGGGCCTTGCACTGCTAAATTAATACCTGGCTTGTCACTTCTTTTAAGTGCAGCTAAATAGTTAGCAAGTTCCCATGTGAAAGCAATCTTGGTGTGAAAGGTTCCTTAACACAACAACCTATTCCCTGGTGAAAAAGAAGTGCAAGTGTGTCAGCAATAAGGTTTGTCCCATGAGAACCCATGAAAGAAAAATGTAAACACTTGAACCTTAGCATGTACGCACAAAATCATCATCTGACTCGTAAATGGTAAGAATAGTAAGAAAGCTAATAGCCAATTGGAGTCAAACACGAGGTCTGTAAAGACTGTATAAAAATGCATTATGTCAATAAAGAATTGGCTTTTCTGGCATGAATAAAATGGAGTCTTGCATCATTTATTACAACACTGCTCCTCTTCCTATACCAGAACTCTTAAAAAACAACAAGGTTATGTCACAAATCCCCAGATTTAGGCATTCTACACTGAGCAAATACGACAGCCCAAGGTTCCTGTACATGCTAGGTCAGTGCAGCAGGACTTTGCAGAGTGCAGGGGATCCTGGTGTCCTCTTCTCATGCCTTGAGAATCAGCAGAATTCCCAGGAGAGTTTGGGTTGGATGGGATCTTAAATCCCATTCCACTCCAACCCCCCTTCTATGGGCAGGGACACCTCCCACTATCCCAGGCTGCTCCAAGCCCCATCCAGCCTGGCCTCGGACACTTCCAGGGATCCAGGGGCAGCCACAGCTCCTCTGGGCACCCTGTGCCAGGACTTCCCCACCTTCACAGGGAAAAATTTCTTCCCAGTATCCCATCTATCTCTGCCCTCTGGCAGTGAGAAGCCATTCCCCATTGTCCTGGCACTGCATCCCTTTTAAATAGTCTCTCTCCATCTTTCTTGCCAGCTCCTTCAGGTCCTGGAAGGTCACAATGAGATCACCCCAAAGCTTCTCCTCTCCAGGTGAACAATCCCAGCTCTCCCAGCCCTTCCTCCCAGCAGAGCTGCTCCATCCCTCTGATCATCCTGGAGCCTCCTCTGGACTCGCTCCAGGTCCCTCCTGTGCTGGCCCCAGGGCTGGGGCAGCTCTGCAGGTG
The DNA here is from genome assembly GCA_013186435.1 of Turdus rufiventris. Taxonomy (NCBI): domain Eukaryota; kingdom Metazoa; phylum Chordata; class Aves; order Passeriformes; family Turdidae; genus Turdus; species Turdus rufiventris. The sequence continues at coordinate 553,956 of PYHW01010709.1, forward strand.
GGGTCTCACCTGGGGCAGAATCCCCCCCTCCCCTGCTGCCCACACTGGAGGCTCAGCACAGGGCACAGGGGAGGTTCTGGGGACCAAGGCATGGCCATCTCTCACCCACCAGTGCCTTGGTGGCTTGGGAAGTTGTGGAAGTCCAGTGTGTGTGCCTCCAGGACATTTGATTTTGGGTGAGAATAGCCAAGGAATTAAACTGTGTGAGGTTAATAACTATATAACACTTCCATGGTAGCTACATGTGCGTCACCTCTCTGAGCACCTGACAGCATCCATGTTATCCACAGGCATCCTGGGAATCTGAACCAGGCTTCCCTCTGATCATTGCTCCAGTGAAGAATGAATGTAATAAACCTGAACAAGAGCAGCTGTACCAGAACCAGCACTGATTTCCATGTGCAACATGCAACAACCCAACCCCTTACACCACCTTCACTGCCTAAAATATTGTTATTACGGGTGGAGGCCAAGGTTCTGGGCTAAAGGATTCCAACAGACATTTTTGTGGACACTTTATAGATATTTGACAGAGGGGCTCCATGGACTCGGAGAATGACGTCTGTTTATCTATCAGAGTAAATAGGGGGGGGATGGAGTTTGGGGAGTGTGAGATTTGGCATGACATAAATGGAATAGTGGTATGGAATAAGGAGCAGATATTGTCCTGCTATGGGCTGGAATAGAGTTCATTTCTTCTTAGTGTCTGGTCCAGGGGTGTGTTTTGGGTTCAGTATAATGTTGATAGCATGCTCATGTTTTGATTGTTGCTAACTCATGTTTATCCTAAGCCAAAAACTTTTTGTGTCTCCTGCTCTGTACCTGTCAGGAGGTACACAAGAAAAAAAAAGCTGAGAGGGAGCACAGCTGGGACAGGTGACCTGACACAAAATGTCCTGTCCAGTATATAAACTGGGGACTTACCTGAATCAGGGTTCAGGGATTGGGTCTGGCATTCATCAGTGGATGGTGAGCAATTATGCTGTGCATATTTTTTTTTAATTATTATTGCTATTATAATAGTAATAGTTAAAGGTTGTTTCAATTTTTGAACCGTTCTTATCTCAGGCTGCAAGCTTTACTTTTGGTTTTCCTCCCCATTCCTCAGTGGGATGTGGGGGTTCAGCAAGTGGAACTTTGTTGTCAACTGGGGTTAAACCACAATAACACCCAAGAATTCTCCCCAAAGCTTCTCTGTCTGCTCATCCCCAGCCTGGATTGATCCTGGGGGTTGCTCCAAAATCCCAAGCAGAGGGGGAGAAGGGTGACTTTCCCCTTGGGTAAATGTAAAAAGAGATTGTTTTCACACAGCCAGTCAGTCATCAAAAGAGAAATAACTTTATTTGGGGAAATGGACGATTTGAATGGGGTTTTGCTTCTGTCCATGTAACAAAATGCTATCATGTCTCACAGGGAAAGCAGAGCTAGGAATGTCTGCAAAGATAGCTAAAATAAAAGTGCCGGTCTGAGGCTCATAAAAAAGCCTCTTATCCCTTTGGCATCCTCTCAGTTAACAGTGTTTAGTGTTTTAAGGTCACCAGATTTAAATTACATCAGATATTGTCTGCATCTTTTAATTAGCTATCTTGATTTATGATCTTGGTGGAGAACCCTGCCTTCCTTTTCAAAGTATAATAATGAGACCTGTCCTAAAACACTGCCATTAAATTACCTTTTAGGCACTTACTGAAACCTGTCCAACTTGGGCATTATCTTTATAACAAAGCATTGGTATAAATACTATAACAGTGAAAATTCTGAAGTAGACGTAACAGCAATTTTTTCTTTCTTAATTGGAAAGTTGTGTGAGATTATTAACTTGTTTCTATGATGAAAATTGGGTTTTTAGTTAAGTTCTTCCATGTGTTTGTGTCAAGGTTAAGTTTTTATTAGCATTTAATTGATTTTGATTGATTTGCCAGTATAAAGAGGAGCATAACTAAGAGTGTGCCTGAGAGTGCAGAAATGAAGAGGATGCTATGTGAAACTGTTTAATCTGAGACATCATTCACCTGTTCTTTGAAAACAATCCTGGGAAGAAGGAAATGTGAATAATTTTAGAGGATATGTGTTAATTAGAGATAAGACATCTGTTTGAGTTTGTGTCACTAATGAATGGCACGCAATATTTACTCTGCTTCTGGAACATTTTGTTCTCTTAGAAAGAGATTCCCTCAGAAATGTAAATTGTAGATAATAGATCATCAGTTATCTCCTAATAAGACTTATCAGCACCATCTGTCATTGACTTCACCACCTCGCCTGGTTTAAATCCCTCCTCTGACTCCCTTTCCATATAAAAACACAATAGGTTTTTGTTTGTTTGTTTGTTTTCGTCTTTCTGAGACACTGGAATAAGGAATTCGGTAATGTCCCATCCTGAGATCACTGTTGTGAGTTTTACTGTGCCCATGCTGTTTGCCTGCATCATCTGATCCCACCCCACACTATTCACACCATCACTTCTATGTCTTTATTTATAAGTAGCTGCTTTAGGAGTGTGAATTTCTGTCCTACAACATCCTTGTTCCATGTCATTCTCTCTGTAGTTCACAGTCCCCCTTTTAAAACCTGTCTCTAATGTCTGCAATCCATTATTATCCAGCCTTGACATTGGATAAGCTGGGGCCAGTTTGAACATGGGAAGCACTAAAAATATTCATACTTATTGTCCTTTTGCTGCATACCTCTCCTCCTTTAATTTGTTTACAGACTTGTCATAACTATGGATTTTAATTTCAAAAGCACCCAGTGTGTTTCTTTTTATTTGTTTTTACATCACCTTCTATTGCATTCTTTTGTGGTTATTAACAGGAAATCTGAATCAGATTTTAGAACTGTTGGGATGTCAAGTCTTGAATTTTGAGCCAGGTAGGTAAATTCTGCTGGGAGAAAGAGTGGACAACAAAGATGCCGGGTGGTTTATGTGGCTCAGACATGCAGTGGAATTGGATGTTCCCTTCTCCCAACCAGTCCTTTCCAGGATGCTTGGAGGACTGTATCATTTACTGCTGTTTAATGTCTCCACTGATGACCTGGATGAACTGGATGAAGAAATTGAGGGCACCCTCAGTAACTTTTTGGAGAACATCTTGCCAGGCGGGAGTGTGGATGTGCTGGAGGGCAAGGATCAGCACAGGCCGGATCCATGGGCTGAGGTTCAGCAAGGCCAAGAGCTGGGTCCTGCCCTGGGGTCACCCCAAGCCCTGCAGCTCCAGGCTGGGACACAG
>PYHW01010709.1:571146-581221 GCA_013186435.1 Turdus rufiventris
TGGGGAGAGACCAGAAATTATGACAATAATTACACCACCTTGCTGAGTTGAATCAGTCATGTAATGTCTTACTAAGGCAAAAATTCAAGATATTCAGTCTGATTTCATTGCAAACACACAAAAAAGAGCTCCCCAGCCCCACACATATCTAGATGTAAATGATGCATATAAGTAGATAAAGAGATGACAACTTGCACTGCATTTTTAGGCTCCTAAGCCCTGTAAGGTACAGAAGGCCCCATGGTCTGTGTAAATATTTTTCTATCTGTGCTAAACAGAGGCAGCTTTTCCAACTAATTTCTGTAAAAGAAATGCATGGGAACAGCTGCTCCCTAATAATATCTGCCAGTCCAACCTTACCTGAGGCAGGATGAGCTGATGATTCAAATTGAGCTTGTCCAAACACCTCATTGCATTGGCAAGACACTAACACTTGAGTTAGTCAGGATTTGCTCAATTCTTTGGTCAGCCCAACTTTGTAACCCATCAATATCACATATAAGTCTTCAAAGGTCAATCTCGTAGCATTGAAAATCCATCTTCTCCTGCTGCAAATACCCAAGTGACACAAATACACCTGCCAGCCCTGTAGGCCTTAGGGCCAGTGACAATGAGTTGAGTTTAGTTTAAGAAGATTCTTGAATAAAGGTCCCTCAGGGACATAGTCAGTTGGCAATGGTGATGACAAAAGATTCTTCAGGCAGTAAAAACTAGTTTCAAAATTAATTCATTGTTTGAATTGTTGTATCCACCTAAAATCCCACCTGTGTTTCTCCCGATTAAGAAAAATAAATGGCCTGTTTATATTTTTGATTTGGGCCCTTATCTCTGTGGTGCCCACATAAACCAAGCATAACTTCAGTGAGACTATGGCTTGTTCAATACTCCTGCAAACATAGACTAGCACCAAACTGACCATCAGTCTGTAAGGGGAAAATGCCATGGGTTGTGTTTCCAGTGTCTGTGTCAAGGGTGGTCAGCATGTAATAACTGAGATGTAATTATGGAAGACACTCAGGGAGTGTGGTTAAAGAAAGGCTGGAGTGGTCTGGAGTAGCTGGCATGTTTGGGAAGGATGTGGTAAGTACCAATGGCTGCTCTTCTTCCTCAGGCTATGGGAAGAAGTCCACAGAGGAGCACTCACCATTTGGACCATTAAATGTTACATTTTGCTCAGAGTAAAGGTTATTAACTGTATGGGGCTGGCAGGAATCCATTTGCAAAAATTGTATTCTGGTTCCTCTGTTGCTTCTGCCAGTGGCTAAGGCAGTGTCCCCTTCCTGTCCTCAACAGCTACCTAGAAATTCTTGTGTGACATTTACAGCTACTGGCAAAGTGGCTTTGATGATATCTTTAGTGGGATATTTTTGGAAACCGTTTCACCTTTAATGGGATGCCCATTGGTCCATCTCAAAGACTTGTCCCGTATTTGTTAGACCTTTTATAGCTCTGTGTTTCACATCTGGGAAAGTCACTTCCTTGACTTTCAGCCCTCTGTTAGACCAGAAATTCCAGCAGTGTTACAGCTTGACTTTATTCCCAGTGGTGCTGTCTGCTGTGTTGAGGGAGTCTGTGCTGGATGGAGCCAGATGTACACTCCACAACACCCACCCAGGGGACTTTGGGATTTCTTCTCCCAGCTCAGAGATCCCTCGGCTTCAATCCTTTTTGGCACACAGAGGATCTGACATTGTTTCCCCAGCACCAGGCACTGCGCCCTGTGCTGAAGTGTCCCTAGGGAATAAAGGAATGAAGACTGATGCCATCCTGACACTGTTGTTGGATTTTATGAACAATTCCTTAACTTGGGTCTAAACACAGATGGCTTCATGTGCAACTCAGGAAGAGTAGGTCAACTCTTTTTTGTCCTACTGCAACACAGAAATACAAAGATTGCAAACATGTGAAAATATTACAAAGATGTGTTTTCCTTTGTAGCTTCATATTAACACATCAAAATAGCAAGATACTGAGAACAGGGTGCCCAGAGCAGCTGTGGCTGCCCCTGGATCCCTGGAAGTGTCCAAGGCCAGGCTGGACAGGGCTTGGAGCAGCCTGGGATAGTGGAAGAAGGTATCCCTGCCCATGGCAGGTATCAGAACCTTTCCAGACCAAACCTTTCTATGATTCTATGATTATAATGAGCTAAATTCTCTCTTTTCAGTTTGTATAGGACTCTTCTGATTATGAGAAGCAATTATATTTTGGTTATATTGAAGTAAATTCTCATTTGGTGAGTGAAGTACACATTTTAAATTTGCATTAATTATTGTTCACCTGTCACAACTCAGAGAACTTGTGTTGTGTCTCGGTTTGAAAGACTGCTCTGGATGGCAGGAGCCTCCTTTGGAATGGAGAATGGAAACCCCCTCCCTTCGAATTATTATAATTTTGAAATTAAGGGGCTCTCAGGCAAAGATATGAGGATAAGAGTAACAGTTCTTTACTAATATGTACAACAAGGCAAATAAACCACAACAACTATGGAATTAATAACAAACAGAACCAGAGACCCCGTGACAGCCTTCTCGGCCGAGACGGTAAAGGATGGAGGAGAAGCTTTGCTTCACAAAGCCCCAGGGCTATCGATCCCAGTGCCCCTGCAGGACTCCAAGGAGCACTGAGCTGGAATGGCAGGGATGAGCAAAAATCCCGGGCTGGTGTACGAGTGTCAGTGGTGTCTCAGAGCTCGAGACGACCACCTGTGCAGTTTAAAGTCTCTGTTTCCCAGCCTGAGAAACGAAGAAGGAGTCAGGAGTCGTCTTCTGTAGTTTCCAGAGGTTGTTTATTTTATCTTATCTAAGAAGTTCTTTCCCTGACCGCTGTGGTCTGGTCAGCAGGTCTGTCCCAGGCACACTGCCCGCCTTCAGGGCGCTATTATGTTTTTATACTACAAACTACGTGAACATTATTTACAGTTATTTTCCAATACAGATCATTTATGCTGTACAGTCCAGTTCTACTCTAAACCAATCCAAACGTGCCACCATCTCCCAGAACATGGATGCCAAGAAGAAGGGGAAAAAAGGACAGAACATGCCCAAATTCCTCCATCTTGACCCCAAACCCCTATTCTAAAAAATCTTAAACCCTTACTTTTTTTACCTTGTGATAAACTAACTCACACTCTACTTATTTTTTGTGACTTGTAATTCTTCATGCAAGGGTGGTAATTTTTCCCAGGGGTTGAAATCAAAGGCACAGGGCTCTTGGGCTCTGTGCCAAGGTTTCTGAGCCCCCTGCCAGAGGCTCAAGCCATCCAGGGCAGCCAGAGGGATGTCCTGGGTTCCCACATACGGGATGTATCAGAATTTCGTAACAATTTATGGGAAAAATTCTACAGATAAGAAGGAACAAAAGAAAAGGAACCTAATCCCCAACGTGGTGCATTTAGAGGTGTGGGAGACATGAATGTGGGTTCCTTCCCCAACCTCATCCTACCTCCCTTTGGGTTGGCAAACAGAGAAATGAAATATTAAATCTCAGAAACACAGAATGGTTCTGGTTAAAAGGGACCTTAAAAATCATCTAATTCCAACCCCCTGTCATGTGCATGGAAATTGTTACCTCAGTAGTGGAACACAAAAGCTTCTAGACATTGTTCTAAGAGCGGAATAGAAATTTCAAAATATTAAGTAAACAAGGATTAATATTTTTCCAAGTTCTTGATTTTATTTGCAAGCAGATAATTTAAAAAATATTCAAAGGTGTTTATAAACCACAGATACAGCAGAGTTCCCAACTGAGTGAAATGATGCATGGACAAAACTTTTATTCACTTGGAGGCATTTCAACTGTTGTTGCTATTGTGCTCCCCCTTTATTTGTGTTTGGGCTTTGTAATTTAGTTACTGGTGAGGTGTAATCACTCTTGATGAATGTGTTCACAACTATGCTGTAACAAAAGCTGCTGAGTGTGTTCTGGGAGCTGCTGATTACCCTTAGCTGTTATTAGCTGTAGTACTAGTCAGAGATGTTCAGCTCTTCAGGATTTTCTGTGCGTAGGAACAGAACCCTTATTAGTGCCAGCTCTCCAAAAAGTCGACCTGATGCTGACAGCTGTCCCCAGGCTCTACAGAGAAGTAATGGCCAGTGATGTAAATCAACCCATTTTTGGGAGAGGGATCAGAAGCTCTGAGTGCAGTGCATCCCATGTGAGATGAGGTTTCCAAACCTTTCATCTGTGCAGTATCCCAGTTTGGAAAAGCTGAACTGCGTGCTGTGCTTGTTAAGAATGATAAATATGTTCTTCCTGGTACAAAAGTCTTTATGTTTGCTATTATCCACTCTCATTTTCTGATTTAAGCCATGATGCTTTCCGATCAGAGTGTGTTTATTTCAGATTATTGGGATTTAACCTGCTAAGAGACTCGTACCATGTTTTTTAGAGGTTGGAGCACCTATGTCGTTTTCCATGTGTCTTTGGAACTTGGCAGGGAAAAACACCTCCAGAACCAGAGAAGAGCGCTTCTCTCTCTATGAAACTCTTTTCAGTTTTGGCTGAGATGTAAACTTGCTAATTTCCCTTTTTAGCACTTTATTTCTTGGTGAAACACTGGCAGTTTGTGAAAACATACATGGCATATAACATACATAGCATACATGGCCTGGCACACTGTGCCACTGTGGACCACGGCAGGTGGCACTGGCAGGCACATGGGCTCCTCAGAGAGTGCTGAGAAAGGATTTGGGCTACACTGGACTTGTAATGCARTGTTACCTCACCAATTCTAGTAAGTGAACAAAAAAATCCTCTCAATACTCCGCTTCCCAGTCAAGRTAAGAGATCTCTTYGGCAGTTTCTTRTGTGGTCTGAACAYATCTGGTGGAWGGTGACTGGGAACTGTTGGGACCTCTCTTTCCCCTTGTTCTCATGTGAAGAAAAGACTGGAATACTGGAATACAGCAGCCATCTCCTCTTTATGGTGRTTTTCTTGGATTAYGAGTTGCTTCARTTGCAGTGTCAGTCACTCAAAAGTTATGAAWAGCTAGCYATGGTGRCATCTTTTAATTCAGCATCTCTGGAAACTGGGGAGAGACCTCAAATCCTAGKGTCAGTTCAGGCCCCTCYYRGCCAGAGAGCCCTGGAGGGGCTGGAGCGTGTCCAGGGAAGGGAACGGAGCTGGGGAAGGGGCTGGAGCCCCAGCAGTGGCTGAGGGAGCTGGGAAAGGGGCTCAGGCTGGAGAAAAGGAGGCTCAGGGGGAACCTTGTGGCTCTGCACAACTCCCTGCCAGGAGGGGACAGCCAGGGGGGGTCGGGCTGTGCTGACAGGGAACAGGGACAGGACAAGCGGAAACGGCCTCAAGCTGTGCCAGGGGAGGCTCAGCTTGGACAGCAGGGAAAATTCCTTCACCAAAAGGGTGGTTACACATTGGAAAGGCTGCCCAGGTGAAGTCACTACGTCTGGACTGTTCAAAAATTATGTAGAAGTGGACTTGGGTTGGTGATCTTGGAGGGCTTTTCCAGCCTCACTGGTTCTGAGATTGGGGCATCACCTTGAACTGCAGCACTGAACTCTCTGCCAGCTTTCTCATGCAGCTGGGTAAGTGCACCTGAGTGTGCTTCAGGAAGATTCACAGCTCGTGTGGAATTCCAAGGTGTCTGGAGAAGAGAACACAGAGGACTGCTGAAAGAGAAAGGATGGCCTGTGCTGGGGGCAGGCGAATGAGAAGAATTCTCCTCTATCCCTGTTTTTGCTGCAGGCTCTGTGCATGTTGCTGAGCAAGCCCTTCAGCCAAAACAGCTTTTCTGGCTATTCACTGTCTCATCTCCTGCACCCTCAGGCTTAACGTGGAGAAGTGCTGAGCACTCAGAGCTGCAAATGAAATCGATGGGCAGTGTGGTCACTCAGCATTCCCCAAATTAATGAGGAGTGGGATGCATATCTGGACATGGGGATAAAAGCAGGTTCTGGGTGCCAGCCTTTCATCTGCAAATGATTTGCAGCATGGCTTGTTTGTGTCTCTGTTATGAACACAACCTGCAGTAAATGTAAATTAATTAATGTGTGTGAGATGCTCCTGGCTATAATTTCCCCCAATAACATGTGGAATTAATATCTTTTCCATGTGCAGGCTATTGTGGGTGGTATTGAAGTACAGATCTATACTGCCCACAGTGTACATGTCACACTTATATAGGTACAGATGGCCTGAGATGGACCAGCACATGAAGGAGCTGCACCTGCTTCCACTGAAATCAATAACATTTCCATCCATTTCAATACTCACAGGAGATGATGGATTACACGAACCTAATTTGGGGCTTTGGGGAATGATATTCACAACTTTAATTGTATTCGTATAAAATGCACATTGATCCTTGAACAAATTCTCAGTACAGCTGGCTTTGAAAAACAAAAATCAGAACTTTGTAAATGCCTCCACACATTCTTCCTGTGATTAACTGTTCTTTAAAAGAGAAGGTAAGGATGTAATAGAAGTTATAGCCCTGTTTGCAATTATTCTGAGTAGTAAAACAGATTAAGTAGAGGCTTAAGGCATGAGCTTAGTGAATGTAGCCATGCCTAAACAAACAGTGGCAATTCTGCTCTTTCACTCTGAATTTTAAGATTAAGTAAATGGCAGAGTCATTTAAATACATGTAAATATTTGATCAATGGAGTCTTGAAACTTTTACTTGTAATTCCTACTCCCTTATTAAAATCACCCACCAAATTTTGAAGTAGAAATTACATTTTTCTCTAATTAAAAGAATTACTTTTCAAATATGATTGTGCACTGTGACAAACGCTATCAAATTCTGCATTAACTCAGAAGCTCCTGAGCTCTCAGATCTGTTGGTCTCCTTTGTATAAGTAAACAAGATTCTCTGCTAGAATCTCTGTGGCTCATCTGATGGTGGTGGGGAGAAATACCTGGGCAGTGCAACACCTCGGATGCTGAGCAGCATTGCTCTCATGCTTAACCTCCTTCTGCTTCCTTTCCTTCTTCTAGGAATTAGTTTGAGGAATTTGGATGTTTAAGAAGCATAAGGGAAGGGAAGTAAGAGAAGAGAGGTTTTCATTCACCTGTGTGTTTAGTAATGATGCTGAGGCATGGGCTATGGGCTGATTTGCAAAGTGCACATTGCCATTCAAACATTTACAGTGCACCTGTAAAGCACCTGGGTACCACAGGGGTTAAAATTCCTGCTCTCAATCCCTTTTGTATGGGAGAAGAAGACAAGAAGGCTCCATCTGAATCAAAATTACTTTTGTTTTTGCCTTTAGAGAAGGTGAGGGAAGAAGTTTCGGCCTCAGTTTCAACTGGGGGATTTAATCGGGATTTACACAGGTGAAACTGAGAAGAAGGGGTCACAAGGTGGTTGAGCAAGTGTGTAAGAACAACTGGTAGTTGAGGGGGATGGTCCTGTATTACCTGCAAGGTCTACTCATCCCAGACCTGCTCAGCAATGGCTTTACTGCTTGTCTGACTCCTTGGCTTGTTAAAGGTGAAGGAAATGCTGGTTTTTGCTGCCCAGTGATTTTTCTGCTGATTTAGTGAGTTGAACTGGGTCAAGCAAAGTTGCTGCAAGGCTAAGAGGAACTTGGTGAACTTTTCTTTTGGTGGCAGGGCAGAACTCTTTTTCTGAGCCCTACTCATGTCTTCATGTGAGCAGCTGTGGTGGGAACAGCAACAGCAACAGGCTTGGGATTCGGGATCTCCAGCCAACCTCAGTCTTCTTGGGGTTTTATTGATAAATAATTGTTCTTTGCATCCTTTTTTGAGTGGAGGAGTCTGGCCTGGGCTACTGCATGGATCTGGGATTAAGCTTATAAACTTTGGAGACAGAGGTAGGAGAAGTTTCAGTGTATGTGCAGTGCTGTTGATAAATACTGAAGTAAGAAATTAATAATAGCTATGTCCCTGATTCCACGGGCTGCTGATCCTGCCTGTTTGAGATTTTTATTCAGATAGTTCACCAAAATTCTCCCATTAAGCCTGCAAAGCTCACATATTCGAGAAATGCTTATATTTAAAACAAATTAACAAGGAAGCTTGTGGGCCTCTATCGAAGTCCACTAGGATCTTTACAAGTATCTCGTTTGTAAAGACAAATGTGCAAGGACAACTGCTAGAAGCCTAAACACTACTTCTACTAATGAGCTGACTCTTTGCCAGCACCGGGACACACGCTATTTCCCCCTTCAGCCGCTGTAATTAATATTAATTTTTACTTCACGGAAGTCACCCCTGTTCACTTCCCCCTTATCCCCCCACCAGCATCTCCGAGCCAAACGCGCTGTCGGAGCCCACACGGAGTCGGGCTGGCCGCGGTGTTTCAGCGGAGTTTGCGGCAAGTCAAACCTCCGCAGGTGCGCGCAGTCAGCGGGGAGCGCACAGGTGAGGAACAGGGGGCGATGTGCGCCGAGGGAGGCGCTGATGGAGGAGCCGGGGATGCTGAACTGGGCAGACAGGAGGGAGGGAAGGAGGGAAAGCGGTGCCCGCGGCTGCAGTTCGCCGTCCCTCCGAGCCGCGGCGGGGGCACACTCCGCCCGCGTTTGGCGAGAGCGGCTCCGCGCCGCTCCCGAGGGGGGCACGGCAGCGGGGCCCGGGGCCGAGGTGAGGATGCGGGCCACGGGGATGGGAGGAGATGGGATGGGATGGGAAGGGGGACCCGCACCGCAGCAGTGAGACCGCCCGAGCTGAGCGGTGCGGGAGGCAGCCAAGCCACTCGCCCCAAGCCACTCGCCCCGGTGGCTCCCGGCCGCAGCTTGGGACCACGAGCGCGACCGCACTGAAGGTCTCTGATCGCTGGGTGCTGCTACGTGGCGATGTCCAAGGGAGATGCGCTTGGATGTCGGCTGCTTGGCAGCATCCCGTTTCTCCTCGGATCAAACTCTGTGCTGTCTAATATTCGGAGTGTCAGAGCTCCTCGGGACTCTGGAAATCCAGTGCGACTCTTTCTGAAGGCTGGGATTGGTTATTAGGGTTCCAAAGGAATTAGCAGGGTCCTCTGAAAATATTTGGGGAAGAATAGATTTTACTCAGCCCTGTGCAGAAAATTTGTGGTTCCTAGTTCTGCGTTTTGATATGGAAACACTCGAGATTTACATGGTCATCTTCACGTGAAAGGTCGGGAGTGATTATTTTCCTTTTTAAAAGGTTTTACGGATAGGTGTGCAGGTGGTTTTGCTAATGGAGTTGCCCGCAGAAGTGTGAGGGAGGAGCACAGGTTAACCCAATAAAAGGGTTTATAGGCAAGAGGGGAGGGGAGTTTGGTGTAATTAAATGCCAAATTCACATTTTGTATTCGCTTAGTTAAGAAAAAGGTCTCTTCCAGAAGGGGGAGAGAGTCTGTCCTGTTCCAGGTTGGAGTGGAGGGGTAGGGTGAAAAGGTGAACATCTTTATTTGAAGCCAGCACCGCTCACTTGTGAGGGATCCTTCCCTTGTATCGGCCATAAACAGCTGAATTGACCCGGGGTTTGTTTGTTAGGAAATGAAGGTTTGTGCAGCTTTAGGGTAACACCCGGAGGTTTTTCCCCTCTGGGTCTCTCGCGCATTGAGTGCGATTGGCCCGGGTTTGTGCGGGATGTTCTCGGCGAGCAGCGGGAGCCGCCGTGCGCACCGGGCAGCCAACAGGTCCCCGCGGTGTTGATTCGCCACCTGAAACTTCGCGCACCAAATTCAGCCGGGTGGCAGCTGAGACACCGAGCCTCCGAGGAAACAGGCCTACAGGTGGCATTTGGGGATCAGGCATCGGCAGCGAGCGCAGCCTCGGCGGTGGGTGCGCGCCGTTCCGGAGTTGGGCTCAGTAAGTGCCGAGAGCGGCTTTGCCGGAGGTTCTTCCCCGGCCCCGCGGAGCATCCCTCGCTCGGGCAGGACGGGGGGCGCGGGGTGGGAGCTCAGCGAGGGAGGGAAGAGCGCACCCGGAGCCCCTGGCCCGCTCTGCCTCCTCCCGTAGCCGGGAAACAAGTCGGGCGGTGTGGCTGCCAGGGAGTTGGCTGTGCTATCCCGGAGGAGCATTGGCGGAGGAACCGGCTGCCGAGGCAGGGATACCCGGGCACCTCGCGAATGCTTGCCGCCTTCTTTTTCCACCCCCCCATCCTCCATCCCTTCCTTTTTTTTTTTTT
>PYHW01010709.1:581275-593597 GCA_013186435.1 Turdus rufiventris
CCCCTACACCCGCACGGACCCCGCGGGCCTCGCTGCGCAGGGCCCAGCCCGTCCCGCTGCCCGTATCGCCTCCCAAAGTTTCCCGGCGGAATGGGGTAAGTCGGGGGCGGCGGAGGGATGCGCACATGCGGGGATGCTGCACCCGCCCTGTGGCGGCTGCTCGGGCTGCCTCTGCCCGGAGGTTCCCACCTGGCCGGAGCCGGGAGAGCCTCCTCGCTTCCACCCCTTCCCCATCCGTCCCTGTCGCCAAGCAGAGGAGAGACGGTGACCTCAACTATTGTGGTGTCGCTTTGAGACGCGGGGTTAATTTGTGAGGGCCGGTAGTGACAGAAATGCAGCGCTCCGACTTTAATATCTGCATATGGCAATGGGTAAAATAAAGAACCCGTTAGTATTCCGCCTCTGTAATATTTGGCGCGGGAGAGGCTGCCGCTCCATCTCGTTTCCGAGCTCCTTTGGGGGAAGCGGAGTGGTGCTGGTGCCTTCCCTGCTGCCTTTTCCCCAGTGCCTCGGCCCTTCAGGCATCAGGGGAGTCCTGCGGAGGGGAGACGGGAAGCTCCTTGCCTTACAGCCGCAAAGCTGCGGAGAGAAACCTTCTCGGGCTCGGCGAGCCCCGGGAACGCTTTGGGATTATGGCAGGGATCAGCAGGGTAACCCCCGTGCCCGGCTCCTGGGAGGTGATGTGACTCTGCTGCCTGCCTTTTACACACCCCGCTGATTTTAGCTATCCCCGTGGCTGCTACGAGCCCTGGGTTTGAAATGTTGTGCGAACTTGAGGGATGTACGGTGAGGTCAGCCGTGGGGGCTGGAGCTGGGAACTGAGATTGCCTTGGGAAGAGCAAGGCAGAGGGGTGGGTGATGTAATCGGGGGGCACAGCCGGGAGAGGCTTTCTAGCCCCTCTGCGTGCTTCGGCAATGGCCATTAATGATGATTGGATGTTAATTCAGAGGGAGGGGTGTGCTGGAGGAAGGGGGTTTTGGATGCAAACCAATTCCCGTTGACTCATTTGGCCCCGCCGAGGTGTGGGGGGAAGCCCCTGTGTTTGCAAGGCGGGCTGCTCCCACTCCCGTCATCAAAAGTTAAGGTGGAAACATTTCCGTGTCTGCTCCCACCCACCCCCCGACGGGAGGAGGTTCGTGACATATAAATTTCTCAGACTGCTCTTTGGGCTGTCTGCTTGTTAAGCAAATACGTTTCTCACTTCGACTGAGAACAGTTTTGCTCTCTGGTGAGTGGAAACTGAGGAAAAAAGAGACATTTAAAAATAAAATCAGACTGTAGAGCTGGAGTGGTAAAGCAAATGTTCTCGAGATCCCACGTAACAAGCTGGGCACGAATGCAAACTGTTCCTGCCGTGTAGCTTTTCCAAATTCAGTTCTCTCTGAAAGATGGGATCTCTTGCCTCCCAGCAGAGGCTGGGCTGCATGGATCACGGAATGGGTGCTTTTCCCAGTACCCAAAGAGGCAACGGGAACATGCTGGCAGTGCTGCAGGAGTGACAACCTTGTCACACACGTAACCCGGCACCTACAGCAGCGACATGGGAGCCCACCCTGCTTTCAACTTCCTGATGTGTCAAAACTTTGGAAAATTTGAGGCAGGTTACTCCCAAATCGGGGACTACTGGCTCTCCCCTCTTGCTGTGGATGTCAGGCCCCTTTATGTCACCCTCCGGAAGGCACAGTGACTGTGACATGTGCTTAATTTTCAAGGGAATGGCCCTGGACAGGTAAAGGGACACTTAAATCAGGCTTGCTCATGTTATTATTCAAAGTCTTGTGTGCAACCTTTCACATCTTGTTTTTTTTCTGTAACTTCCCAGTGACAGCATGTGCACGTATCTGGAGAAGTGTAAGATTTTTCTAATTCCTCTGACAAAATGGGAGTGGTTTGTAGAGCAACCTGCTACACACCTTCAAAAGTGAGTGCTAGTTCAGTGTGCATTTTGCAGTTGAAGAGGTTCAGTCAGCTTGGTGAGACCGTGGTTATCACTCATTCCTTCACCAATGAAGCATCATATCAGCTGTGTAAATGAGCTTCTCAGATCTGGGCTCTGATTTTCTGTTTAGGCTGAAATGGAAGCCTGAAGCACAAGTGTTGAGTTGCTGCTGTGTATCCGGGATAGAGAGGCGTGGGATAGCTTGGGGTTTGTGGCTGTTTGGGACAGCTCCACTGCAGTGCTGGGTGGGCATCTGCTGCAGACTGCAGCTTTGTGCTTCAGAAGCTGCTACAGGACTGATTCAGGGATACAGAGCTTTGCCAGACCTGACAGAAGAGCATGGATATCAGACAGGAGTTAGAACTTGACTTGACTTCTTTTTTCCTCAATTTACAAAATAAACTTCTGTAAGCTCCTTATGTGTTGCTACTGGCCCCTGGACACTTCAGGAGCCACATTTTTACTTGGTGGGGCACATCCTTAAAAAGTGGTCTCCCTTGCTTGCTGCTGCTTTCCTTCTTCCCATGCCTTAGCAGCCTGAAATCCATGGAGATTTATCCCTAAACCCTGGGATTTAACTACTTTTTTACCAGCTTGAAACGAGGGACATAAGTTTTTAAAACTCTGCTTGTGGTTAGCACGGTGAAGGAAACAAAACCAGTAGCTTTGCACTTTTCCTTTCATGTCTTTAGTAAACTTCTGGTAGCAATTAGGCCTTAATCCAAAGGCTCTTGAACATGAAATTAACATGAACAGTAGCTTTCCCTTTTTTTTTGGTTTTGTTTCCTGTTTTTAGATATTATTCATCCATGCTTAAAGTAAACTTAACAGACTTCTGGCAAAATGAAGCATTGGGGGTTTTAGGTGTTTTTCTCTCAAACTTAGAGTGCACAGATGAAAACTGTTCTGTTAGCCAATTATTATTTACTTCTTGATACCTGAAACATACAGAGGGTAACTGAATAGTGAAAGCTTGAAATCTGGATCAAGCCAAAATGCTGCTGGACAATTAAACCCAAGTTTGCTTGTTCTGTCCTATTAATAGTTCATGAATTCAGTGTCTGAACCTCAGAAAACAGTACTTAAAGTGGCAAGGATCATTGCTCAAAATCCTGCAATCAGAGCTTGCTGTTTTAATTAAAAATAACTAATCAACTGATTGATGAAGGGAAAAAAAGCACCTTGCAGGTATATATTAATTTTGCTGCTACCAGAGGATTCTATGTGATGCATTTGTTGATGTGAAGTCTTTTGGGGGAAGAGACATTGAGTGCCTAAAAAGCTTGTGCAAGCACAGCAGAGCAGGCTTCTGGAAGAGGAGATGCTCCTGCAGCTTTGCATGCTTAGGTGATTTATTACAAGAGCCTTGACAGTCAGCACTAACTCAGCAGCAGTGGGAAGTGGTGTGCTTTTGGCAGTTCAGGGTGTGATCCCCTGGCAGTGCTTGGGGTGTTCCTGAGCTGTTAGGGTTAGAATGACAGGCTGTTCTTGAGCCACTGCATATCTGGCTGGACTTTTATCAAGCTGTATCTCCAAAGAAGGTAGAACAAGTAGTTCTGATGGCTGGTGAGAAGCCTCTGAAGGAAGAGCTAAAGTCATTTAAGAGTGTCTGCTTTGAACATATGAATGTACTGATCTGACCTCCTTATGGCCCCTCAGTTTTGTGTGTGAGAGGGAGAAGGGAGTTTTCCCTGGATTCACTTGGGAAGGGAGAGCCAGTAAGGAGAAGGGTGATCTACAGCGGGAGTGGGGCTGCAGAAATTTGACCTTGTCAGTGTGATTGCCCTCAATCCTTGGTTAATCCCAGAATCCCAAGATGGTCTGGGTAGGAAGAGACCTTAAAGCCCACCCTGTGCTGTGGGCAGGAACATCTTCCACTACCCCAGCTCGCTCCAAGCCCTGTCCAGCCTGGCCTTGGATTCTTCCAGGGATCCAGAGGCAGCCACAAAATGTTAAGGAGCTACCTTAGAGGTTCCAGGGTGCAGCAAACCCCAGCATTGCTGAATTGGGATGAGCAAGGGAGCCTCTCTGCCTGTGTGGGAAAGTCAGGAAAAGGTGTTAATTGTTGTTTGTTTGTTTTGGCTGCATCGGAGGAACTTGGTCTCTGCTGGGAGCCTCTTGCAGGGGCTTTGGAGAGCAATTAGAGGCCCAAGGAGATGAGTGGTGGACCTCAATTAGGAAGCTGCAGCTGCAGTGACAGCAGAGCTGGGATGAGCCAGGTGCCAGTCAGGCTCTCCCACCCTGTTGATGAAACCCTTGACTGAGCTGTGCTGGCTCATCCTGGGAAATAACGCTCCAGTAAGAATTTGCATTGGTGGCATCAAGGCTGCAGTCTTAGCCTAAAGGTGAACAGAGGAATCCTGGGCTTTCTCCCAATTTTCCTTGTAACTTCAAACAAACTAAGCTTGCCTGTCCTGGATGTTTGACTGAGGAAGGGCCATGGACTTCTGTCCTTCTCTAGCCTGTTTTGTCTGCCATCAAACAATGACCTGCAACACAGAGAAAGACAGTTCTGGTTCAAATAAATTCCCTGGAATAGTACAGTCTGAAGGGCAAGGAAAAAAAGCAGCAGAGGGAGGTTCAAAGGGAAGTGCCACAAAGGCTGCAGCTGTTTTCTGACACTGAAGTGCTCTCTTATTTTTTTTTTAATTTAGTTCATATGCTTCATTTCTAACCTGAGCAAACCATTTGAGGTATTGAGAGAAGAAAGTGAGGTAAAAAGGCAAAGCTGACTGATTAAAGCTGGTGGAAAGATTTCTGGGAGCAGTTTGGGAAAGATGCAAGGAGAAAAATACTCCTGGTAAAGCATTTTGAGGAGCCATCTTAGAGTAATGAGTCCTTTCTAAAGTAAAGATTATGTTTAAGAACTGAAATGCTGCTCTGGTTAAAGTGATTTAGTTAGTGGGAGACAAACATACAGCCGCTGCTTTTACCAGTACTGTTATTAATTTGGTGGTTGGTAAGTCAGATTTGGATAAGAATTTGTGCCTAAAATAGCTTTGTTTTTTCCAGAAGTACACATTAGTACACATTTCTACTTAAAACTAACTCAAATAATTCTGTATTTAATGGCTTAGGACCCAGGTTGTACGAAGGAAGTTGTAAATAGCAGTGCCCGAGGGTCCGGGAGGGATGTGTGATAAGGGTTGGTGCTATACGTCCATTTTCCAGCTTCTTACTGGGGAACCTTCGTGCACAGCCAGATTGTTGCACTCACTTTGTTCACGTGCTGATTGCTGTAGTTATTCATTCAGATGGTTCCTTCTCGCATATTTTAAACAGATAAAGATGCTCCTTTGTTTCCCATTCAAATTCCATTTCAGTGTCCAGCCATTGGAGGGTTTTGGTGATTTTTTTTTTTTTCTTTTGCATGAGATGTTCAACTGCAATCTGTTACACTACATTTCATGTGGTGCTTTTGCAAAAACATGAATACTGATCCCACTGTGAAGAGTAATTTGAGTGGCTGACTGCAAGGTTTTCAGTTTCCCCCTCTGTATCTGGAGAAGCAGTATCTTCTCTCAGTGGGTGCTGTCTTCCACTGGGCAATTCCATGGTTGACTTTGTCAAGAGGGAGAGAGCTCCTGTACTCTGATGATCTGGGTGTGCTGGGAGCTACCCCATGGAGATGCTCCAGATGAATATTATGAGCTCTTTGCCATCTCCTAGCACCATGTGAGTGTATAACTCCAGATTTCTCTGATATTCATTGGAAACAGCATAATTCAAAGCCAACAGTTGTACTGAAATATCAGGATATTGCTTGGACTGGCAGCTCCAAACGTTGCTGGGGTGACGTGGGGAATCTTTGTGCTCCCTCCTTGCAGATCTTGGTGTGAACTTGGCCTGTTTGCAGGGGTGTTTCCCCAGTCAAGCAAACACTCCTTTCCCTGCTTCCATCAGAGGAGCTTCTCAACCTTCAGGGATGGATTTTATAGCACTGGGCAGGTGGCACTTGGAGTATGGATTGGAAGTGGGCTTGCTAGGGCTGGATTTGCAGCTGGATTTTGACCTTGGAGATCTTTTCCAACCAGGATTGTATGATGATTATGGTTATCACGATTGTGGAAAAAAGGAACCTTTTTCTAAAAAGAGAAATACATTATGGCCCTCTGGGAGTAGGTAAAGAGGAAAACATTGTTGATGTAGTTTTGATTGAGCTTTCATTGAACTTTTTTTGAGTGTTTCCTCTAAACAACAAATATTTGAGTGTGGCTGCACTTCAAGGACTGTTCCTAAGATTCTCCACTGAACAGAGCTGTACTTCACCATGCTAATTGAATTGATAGATTATGAAGTTTTTGGGGTTTTTTTTCTTCCAGTTTTTACACTTGGGTAATAGCCTAGCTTGAAGTGTCTTAGGAACCTTTGGTTTCTGGTGGTGTGTTCAACAACACAAAATAATTTGGGGCTTTCTTCTCTGCTCTTGTCTGCAAACAGAGACTGCAAGTTTGAGGAAATTTCTTGTGAGGCAGCACAGTGGGAGTAATTAGAATGTGGTGTATTTAATTTTAATTGTTGCATCTAGAATGAGTGCAAACTAGAAATGAAACCCACACTCTAATGGAATTAGGTTGTGACACTTCAGTGCCATGTGTATGACAAGGAAAAATGAACAACTTGATGCAGAAATAGATTGTCATTGAGTTTTTATTTTTTTTGGTTCCTATCAAAGAAAGGGGAGGGAGATAGATGTATGAGCACAAGCTAAATTCAAAGAAGCGCTGACTGGTTTCTGAATCCATTTAGTTTATGGATCTTCAAGTTATTTAACATTCACAGACAGGATCTTTAAATTTCTTAAGAGCAGTCTGAACTCTGTTATTCAGATGTCCACTAGAATGAATTTGTTCATGATAATGAAATTGCTGCAGTTTTGGTAGTCAAGAAGCTTTCCAGAACTATCATTTTACTTAAGTTCTTGGACTTTTTACTTTCTAGGTGTCCAAATCAATCATAGAACAGATTATAATCTTCTTCAGCAGCCTTTCTTTACTACTTTTTCAAAATTTTGTTACTTTCTGAGAGCAGTGCTTTTCATTGAAATAAGACTTGCCATTTAAATGTTAAAAGATTTTTTTCCTAATGTGAAAAAAGGTTATTTGCGTAAGTCCTTATTCCTGAGGAAGATCTGGATAAATGCACCCAGTGAGTTTCAGATGGTTTTGGTTTTTAAGGATATGCAGCCTTGTTGAACCACGGGGCTCATAAAATTGATTTTGTATTTTGAAAAAACTCCAGGGAACGAGATATTGTGAAACCATGGTTGGAGTAGGAGAAGAGTGCACAGCCCCCAGGAATTTCCCAACAGCTTGTGTAGTATCCTTGTGCCTGGCAGCCCCCTTGGGAAGCAGAGGAGAGAGTGGGGAGAGGCTCCTAGTGGATGCAGTTGCTCTGGATTTTTCTGGAGGTTTTTGTGGATGAGGGGAGTTCAGCAATGTGGCAGCTACCACAGAATAGGAAAGCTGGCCACCATTGTGGCTTTTTTCATCTGGGAAGGGAATGGGAAGAAAGCTGGGGGCACTGAAGCTACTGAATAGATGAATCAGGCTGCTCATGAAATTCATAGTAGATGGAGGCTTTGTCCACTGGCAATGCAACCTGCTTCCCTTTAGGCTTTATTTCTTCCTGATTATAACTTCAAACAGCACTGAGGCAGTGGAAGACAGAGCCTGCATTGCCTCATTGAAGGGAAAGGGCAGAAGATTATTGAAATCCTTTTAAAACTCTTTTTTTTTTTTTTTTTTTTTTTTTTTTTTTTTTTTTTGGGGGGGGGGGCAGTGGTTACAATGATCTCCCTTAATGTCTTTGACAGTGTTGGTGTTCTAATATCTTTGAAGGCAGATGGCAAAAAATTTTTTAAAAAGTCTTCCAACTACTAAGGGGGATTCATCCATCAGAAATATGGATGCTTTGTCCTCTTGCCCTCCCACAATTTTCAGGATAGTGACAAGTTTATGACTTGGGCTTCCAGCCGCAGAGGATGTCATTGAGGGCATGAAATTCCAAGTTCTTTCCAAGGATATCCTTGTATAACTCCTGTGGAAGAAATGAGCAGTTGTTTTGGTGACACAACAGGTAACTGTGATGCCAAGGCTACTGCAAAATGAACTCAATCTTTTGAGCCACACACAGATGATAAAAGTGGGCACTTTTTGGATGGAAAGGGATCAGTTCACGGCAGGGACATCTTCCATTGTCCCAGGCTGCTCCAAGCCCTGTCCAACATGGTCTTGGTGCCTTCCAGGAATCCAGGGGCAGCCACAGCTTCTCTGGGCACCCTGTCCCAGAGCCTCCCCAGCAACAATTCCTTCCTAAAATCCAATCTAATCTAACGCCTTGCTCCGTCTCTGTGCACAAATATCTCTTTCCCATCGTCAGTAAGTTCTTCACGTCGCTTTTGGAGCACTTGAGGTAGTCTGGGAGTTGTCCAGGGTGCTGAAAGGACAGAACTGAAGTCGCTCAGCAGGCAGAGTCGCTGAGACAGGAAGATCTCTGGATCTTTCTAAGTAGAGGGGCTTTATTTGTAACGCAAAGGAATTTTTTATTATTTTTTTTTATTTTATTTTTTAAGTGCAGTTGTAGAAAAGGGACACAAAGATTTTAAGACTGATGTATTTCTATCTTGTCAACCAACATTTGTCTGCAGTGCTTGTACTGCTATGCATGATCTTTTAACAAAATCAATTGCATCTTAATATTGCACGGGAAATTAAGAATAATGAAATCTATCACTGAGGTCCCTTTGTGAGCAGACAAGCTGAAACTCTTGTTAATGTGCTGGTTTACTCACGAAATGCTTTTTCCCTTTCACTCAGTCTGCTGATCAAATTTTAACAGGAGGTTTGACATTTACATGACATTCACATCTGTAGGCACACTGTTTCCTTTTCCCCACTGCTCTGTTTTCTCGGAGTTAACATTCTGCTGGAAGCAGTGAGAGGGATTGGAGAAGGGAGCCGGCAAGAAACGATCACTGTAATAAATTGGTTGTGTTCTCCAGGCTGTCTACAACTATTTCAGCCTTCTGGAGGGGTGGGAAAAAGGCTTTAACCCGTGAATTGATGGCAGTTTCTGTGGCATTATGCAACAGATTGCCTGGTCAGGGACCCCTTGTTGCTTTTAGCAGAAGGAATTGTGCAGGGTTAGGAATAACGTACTGCTTGCTGTTGGTATGGACTTGGATGAGGCTGTGAGGCTCAAGAACTTGAAGAGCTGGATACCTGGGATTAGGCTGAAAACCCCTTGGGGAAGGAGGAGGGTGGATGATACTCAGCCAGAGGGTCCCTTGCTGAGCTGACTGGAGAGCTTGGAAAGATGACAGGGATGAGCCAGGGACAGCCTTGCTCACAGCACTGAGGAACAACAGGAGCTCCAACAGTACTTCACATTTTACCTGTTTTTACAGCAATATACACTCGTGAGTGCTTAAATGCTCTCCAGAGCCTCCTAAAAGCCATGGAGTCACTTTTAGCTTTGGTTCTGCTCAAATCAGAACTGATAGAGGTGTGTGTGTTCCATGGGCATGCAAGAGTGGGTTGGTTTTCATGGAAAATGGGGGCATTCCTGTGCTGAAGATGATGTGCTGCATGCAAAAGAGGAAGGACAAGGAAACCTAGAAGTTTGGATGTGAAATCTGAAGCAGGCACTGAAGGAGTGCAGCTGCCCTGAGCATGACCAATACCATGCTCAGAAGGATTAATCCACATTGCCATATAGAATAAAGCTTTATTTTCAGATGTTTCTATTTCCCCAGTGTGATGGCCACATGCTTTCTGGGGAGCTGTATGCCAGCCTTGCCCTGCTGTATGTTTTTTAATAACTGTGTATGTGATTCAATCTTGTTTTTAATTCCATCATAACAGTATCGTGTCTGTCAGGTGGATTTAGAGGTTGAATTAGTAGCATCTGTACTTTAAAAAATGCATACAAATGGAGCTACTTAAAAATAAAAAATCAGATATTTTCTGGATCATAGGGTCTAGAGTTGCTGGCAGTGGCTTGTTCTCCTGTGGTTAGCATGGAACCATCCAGATACTTCAGCTGACCCATCTTTATATAATTTCAGCCAGGCCATGGACTTAAAATTTTGTTAAAAGCACAAAGTGAGCTTTGCTGGTAGGTCTTAAGATACACGATCAGTTCTTCCTTTTTTCCCTCTTTTTCAATCCCATTGCAACAACATAGTTAGTGTGTTATTCCATTGCTATTATATCTCCTTCCACAGAAAGTAAAAAAATCACCTTTGTGTACTTAGGAGAAGTGTCAGAGCTCCAAGGCGTTGGCCGCATTGTGCAATGGTGTCAGCTGGGAGGTGGTGAAGCACAGCTAATGAATTTTGGACTCTGAAATCAGTTATAATGAGGAACTCAGAACCTGGAAAATTATTTTTGAGAGCTGCTAGAAACAAACCCAGCACTTCTTACCTGCGAGGCTGGATGTTGATTCCAAGGTAGGCAGGCATGTCTAATGGCAAAAGATTGGTCATTAGATTTTAATCTGCTGGGATTGATGCACATCCTGGCTCCTTTGGAAATGGATGGAATTACTGAGCAGGAGATAAAAACTGGATCTTCTTTCTTCTAATTTGTTCTAAGGTAGTGGTCCAAATTCTTGCTCCCCATGTTCTGTGCCATCTCTGCTTTTCAGTGTTGTTGTATCAACTTTTTCAAAGAGTTGCATTGCTCTTTCAAATAATGCAGGCTTTAGCTTCTTGTTTTGTTTTTGTATAAAAACCTGCATTTTTTCTTGGGCTTGAAAAGAACAAAAAAGGGAAAAAATTAAACAAAGAAATCCAAGATATTTTGTTGTTTTTGCAGCAAGATTATAAAAATGTGGAACACTGGTCCAAGACAGCCTTTAAAACAGAATCCTTGGCAGGGTCTTTCCGAGAGATTGTTATCAGCCAGCCTCCTGTCCTGGGTTCCTCCAAAGGCATTTCTGATGGCTCTTTGATCACCTGTGCCCTACTCCTTGGTCAACTCAGTTTGCTTTCTGCCTCTCTTGAGTGATCATTTAGAAAATCGTTTCCTTGAAGTGCTCAAATAAACAAGTGGCTTTGTTGTTAAAATTCTCATGGGAATTCAGTGCTTGAGGGGACCATTGAGGCTGCCTGGCTGAACATTCCCTCTCACAAAACAAAGCATGTCATGGGTAATATTCCCTCTTCTCAGCCAAAGGCTGATTGCTCAAATTACTCTGCCTATCTCTTACAATTTATGCTTATTTAAGACCCATATATTCAAATCTGGTTTTGTGCCAGCATTGTCCTTTTGCTGAAGTAGTTTCCTGCCCTCTTTGGTGTCCCCTGCTTCCACAGTGTATTCTGGAGAGAGGGATTATGTGGCTTTTTTTTTTTTTTTTGCCTGTGGTTTCCCGGAGTGAGCAACCTCTTTCTTTTGAGACCTGCTTTGCTCCCAGCAGTATCAAGAGGTGTGAGCTGAGGTTTCATCTGGGGCTTGAGGATTTTCTGCATTTAAGGACTTGTTAAATCAAAGAAAAACTCAGTGCTTTGGAGCTGTGTGGGCAGTATGCAAATGTACTATTCCCAAGGATTAAACCAAACAATTTCCCCTAACATTTGTAGTGAGGAAAGTGTGGCTTCTAAGGGTTAGAGGATCATTGTCAGAGGAGAGTTCAGCAGGAGCTGCAGAGATAGGGCAGGGGAGAATGGATTCAATTTGAAAGAGAGTAGGTCTAGATCAGATATTGGTAGGAAGTTCTTCCTCACCACCCTCACAGGGCACAGGGTTGCTCAAAGAAACTGTGGCTGCTCCTGGATCCCTGGCCAGGTTGGATGGGGCTTGGAGCATCCTGGGATGCTGGGGGGTGTCTCTGCCCATGGCGGGGGTGGCACTGGATGGGCTTTAAGGTCCCTTTCAACCCAAACCATTCCATGATTCCAAAGTGCTGCTTAGGGAAATGCTGAGAAGAGCTAATATTCTCCCTTCCCTCTTTCTTCAAACAGCCTGCACGGTGTAGAAAATTTATGGAAACTCTTCTGTCCCCAGCCACCCCAGTCTCTGTGTCCCTTCTTGGATAAAAGAGGCAGTACCAGTTATACTGCAGCCTTGCCTGGTTCAGGGCAGTTTAAATGCCTTTATGTGGAGCAGAGCCTGAGCTGGTGCTGTGACCTGAGGACCCAGTCCAGCTGTGCAAGTGTCTCATCGTAATTCTATGGGATATGCTGATGTGGGCATACATCAACCTCTGCTGGGCTCATGGGAGACTTTCCAGGGCATGTCTGGTTCTGAGCAGGCTTGGTTGTGTTGGCTGTTGTTTTAGGTTACAATAAAGAGTGTGATAAGGGGTATCTATTCTATCACCATCTGTTACGGGTGGGGCAGTGATCCTTATCTCTGCGGGAGATATTCTGCTAATGG
>PYHW01010709.1:593759-614429 GCA_013186435.1 Turdus rufiventris
CTGCCTGACGGGGTGTCAGGCTGTACTCTGACTTTGTCAGGGTTTGGGGTTTGTTTCTTTGTAGTACTGTATTTCTATTTTAATTTCCGTAGTAAAGAACTGTTATTCCTAATTCCCGTATCTTTGCCTCAGAGCCCCTTGATTTCAAAATTATAACAATTTGGAGGGAGAGGATTTACATTTTCCATTTCAAAGACAAGCTCCTGCCTTTTTTAGCAGACACCTGTCCTCCAAACTAGGATGGCTGTGGTGCCACAAATGCACAGCCAGCACTGGGGGGTGTCTCTGACCTGGCACCTGGTCTGTGGTCATGTACAGCGCCATTTAGAAATATCCTGCTGAGCTCTCAGCAAAGCAGCCTGGGGCCCTTGTGGTTGGGGCTGGGGCTGGAGCTAAAGCCTGCTCACATTGGAATCGGCCTTTTTGGAGGCAGCACTTGGCATTTTGCCTTTTTCCTGGTGCTCTCCTGCAGGATCCTGCTGGCTTCACTTGAGCAGAGCCAGCTGGGGTGGGGTCTGGGTAATGAACTTTTCTAGAGCCTCAGATGTGTGGAGGCAGGCACAGCTTAGAAGCTCCAGAGGAACAAGCTCAGGTATGACTTTTTATTTGAGTGGCCAAACACCCACTATGCTGTTTCAAACTGCCCAAAGTGTTTCTGCAGGCCAGGGGAGCTGGGCCGCTGCCTTTCCCCAGGATTTTTCCTTTGCATTTCCATTCCCTTTCCCCTCACACCAGTTCTTCAAGTTCTGATTTTTTCTGGAATATGTCCCCCTCAGGATGTTGTACCAAATACATTGCTACAGTTCCAATGAGGGGAGAAACATCACATCAGCTTTATTTATTGCTGCCTCAAGAGGACTATTTTGAGAAGCTGTTGTATTTGCTGGATGCCTGTGGGTCTTGGGCAGTGAACTCCTCTTGTGTGTGCCAGTTCTTCACTGACCTGTTCATCTTTTTGCATGGTCTTTCCTTCCAAAACTCTGTGCATTCAGACATACAAACACAGCTGCTCAGGATTTTTCCCTCCCCACCCTATTTCCACCTCCCCTGCCTTTCCCCCCCAACCAAAAACCTGTGTTCCCTATGCTGTGACCAGTTATATCATTAATGTCTTGAAACAGTCTGACTCTGCCACTTTCAGTGCCTTGAACTTGTTCAGTTTTTCTTCCCGTGAGTGGCTGCCCTCATGAACACCTCTGTACCCTCAATTTCTGGCCTAAGTGCACATCCTTCATAAGATTCTCTCCACAGTTTTTGCAGAACTCTGTTTTTAAGACCCTGCTTTTCCCTCTTCTGTGAATATATAACAGAGTTGCTCTTCTGGCCTCAGGTTTAACAGCTCATTTTGCTCCGACATTATCTTTTTCTAAACATTATTTACAATTATCTCCCAATACCTATCACTTATATTGTACAGTCTGGTTCTGCTCTAAACCAATCTAAAAATGCCAACATCGCCCAAAAGATGGATGCTAGGAAGAAGGAAAAAGAAGGACAGAACATGCCCAAATTCCTCCATCTTAACCCTAAACCCTTATTCTAAAAGGCTTAAAATTCTACTTTTTCACCTTTTGATAAACTAACTTATACTCTACTTATTTTTTGTGGCTTGTAATTCTTCATGCAAAGGTGGTAAATTTTCCCAGGGGCTAAAATCAAAGGCACAGGGGTCCTGGGCTCTGTGCCAAGGCTTCTGATCCTCCTGCCAGGGTCTCAAGCCATCCACGGTATCCAAAGGTATGTCCTGGGTTCCCACACACCCTGAACTATTATATGGCTCTCACCATTAATTTTAATTTTGCTCCAGAGAATTGCATCCAATGAGAGAAGTAGTAATTGAAATTTTAAAAGCAGTGTACATGAAAATAACTTTTGCTTCTCCCATTATACTGGGAGCTGTCTATAGAGAACAATGCTGGTGGCTTAACAATTCTGGGGAAAATCTGAGTTTAAAAAGCTCTTCCCTGACAGCTGTCTCCAAATACGGGCTTTCCTCTGGCTTATTACTGCTCCAGGATGGCAATTTCAGCTGGCAAATAAGACAGATTGAGGAGTACAGGAGCCCTCCTCCTTAAATTACATTACTGGTTAGTAGCAGGGTTACCTGGACACTTCTCAACTTTCCCTCAGTTATTGCTTCCAAGAGCTGAGCACTTTTACAGTCTTTTAATTTTCTCCATATTTTTAAAACCCCCAAGAAGCACCAATCAGAAGGACCATTAACACCTCAGCTCCGGACTAATGAGTAGCATAACTTGTGTGCTGGAGGTATCGATTTTCTCAGCTCCAGTTGCGTTTCTCCCTTGGATTCTTTGTGTTCTCCCTTCAGCTGTGCTGGCTGTTTACTCACAGAACACCCGAGTGAGGAGAAGATGAACTGCTGGGATTCTGCTGCTCAGGCATTGATGCATTGCCTCTCCCTTTGTGTTCTTTAAATGCCAGAAATCCCCTGCTTTTATTTGGAACATCTTTTTAATCTCTTCTTTCATCCATAAAGAAAATGAAGAGCTGAGTTCAACTGTTCTCCTTTTTCTTTTTTTTTTCTCCCTGAAGGTGTTTCTTTCCCTTTCTGGTATGTTCTACCTCTGAGAAAGCAGGCAGAATTTATCCTGTATTTGTGTATGAGGATAAATTCCCTCAGTTTTTTTGATCAAGTAGTTTCATGTGGGTACTTCATCAGGATTTCTGGATTTTGAAACAGTCATGAGTTTGTCCTGACCTTCATTTTATCTGTGTGACATTAGGAAAACAAAAGGATCTAAATTAACAGTAAGAGTGAATAATGCTGTCTAAATTGAAGAATAAAGTGGAAGAGAATAAACTATCAGTAAATGCGCTGGTAAAATGCCCGAAATAGGCTGCTTACCTTCTTTTTTTTTTTTTGATGTATTGCTTTTTCTAAGCTCAGACAAATACTTATTCCTTAAAAGCAATTTCAGATTCATTTATCCTTGCAGAATATAACTTTATCCTGTAACATCTCTTGTGACTAAAATATTATTTTGCAGGAAAATATATATAAAAAGTAACCTTAAATTTAAACACTTTGCTGCCCCACCGTGATTTTTTTTTTTTTTGTTTTGAGGTAGGAGTTGGAGCTGAATGGTTTGATGATGCCTGTGCTAAAGCAGAATCAGCTGCTCTCTCTGTCCCTGTTCCCAGTAGCAATATTGGGTGATTTTGATGCCTTTCTTACACTGTATGTCAAATCCAAGTGATGTTAAAGCCTCTCTTTTGACATTAGCCTGTTTCCAAAGCACATTCTTAATGCTGGGTTAGAGGACAAATAGTGGAGAAACTCTGGAGAAAATAGCATAAATCCTGCAAGGCGTGCTTTGGGTTGACTTGTCATATATTTTATGTCATTTGTTCAAAGGCATAGTTTAAATACAGGCTTAATGTTTTGGGGTTTTTTTATTTGATTTTTTTTTTGTTTGATTTTTTTGGTTGGTTTGGGGGTTTTTTTTGTTGGTTTTTTTTTTGGTTTTTTGTTTGTTTGGGTTTTGTGGGGGTTTTTTGGTTTTTTTTTTTTGTTTTCTGTTTTTCTGTGTTTTTTGTTTTGTTTTTGTTTGTTTGTTTGTTTGTTTTTTGTTTTGTTTTGTATTTTTTTAATAAATAGTTCTTAGGATTGCATTTACTTTTTCCCCAAGTTGCGTTGGTGTATATATAATTTATATAAAACTGTGGGTGCTTGCAGAGTGCAGTGTTTTGTGCTTCTCATCTTAGAACTTTAAAAAAAAAAAAACAAAAAACTGGTCTTTGACTATGAAATAATTAGAAATTATCTGAAGTTGCTCAGGTTGGAGCAGCCTCATCTATGGAAAGTGTCCCTGGCCATAGCAAGGGGCAGGACTGGATGCTGTAAGGTCCCTTCCAACCCAAACCATTAGAGGGTTCTGTAAAACTTAGGCTTTTCAAAGAAGTGGCTTATTATTAGTGAGTTGTCTCCTTACCTGTATCTCTGTTTCAGGATGTTCCTTTGCAAAAGAAATGGGAAGAGCCATGTTTCTCCATGTTAGATGTGGAACACTTCCACCTTCTTATGTGGTAGTTCAGAGAAAAAGAGAAAAATGATTCTGCTTCTTTAGGAGAGATCACAGCTCAGGGAAAGGCAATGTAGCGACAAAGAAATTAAGTGCAGCTTCAGAAAGTCAAATGTCTTGTTAAGTTTGGGCAGAAATCAATAGGAGCTTTTGAGAATGGTGGTATTGAGCATTCTATTTTGAGAAATACTTGTGTCTCTGGAAAACCAGAGCAAATGGCTACAGCAGGGATGCAGATGAATTTTGCAGTGACTTTTTCTAGCTGTGCCTATTGGGAAGTCAGGGATGTCCATCCTGCTGTGCTTCTCAAGCTGTGCTGAGGTTTCCAGGCACCTCTTGGCACCTTGCCTGGACAGTTTTGGGGGATGTGTTCCTGATGCTCTCTACAACTGCCTGAAAGGTTGTGGTGAGGTGAGGTCAGGCTCTTCTGCCAGGTCTCCTGAGAGGATGAGAGGAAATGGCTTTAGGTTGCACCAGGGGGTGTTCAGATCAGATACTAGGGGGGAAAAAAATCACTGAAGGAGTGGTCAGGCACTGGAATGAGTTGCTCAGGGTGTTGGTGGAGTCACTGTTCAAAAGATGTCTGGATGTGGCCCAGCTGAGGGGATGTGATTTGGGGGTGATGATAGTGCTGGAGAGAGGGTTTGTGACCTTACAGACCCTGAGTGAACCTGACAAGAGCCTGGTCTGTCAGCTGTGCTCACTCTGAGCCTCGAGAAGACTTGTGCCCAGGTCCCCACGCAGGTCACTGCAGCTCCCAGAACCATCAGCCTGCAGGGTCTCCAAGGTCTTGCTGCCCTCCCCCACCGCATTAGCAGTGCTCTCATGTTACAGAGAAGTAAATGATCCTGGTTTTTCCATTTTCATTAAGGCTCAGCTGTGACGTCAGTTTTGACGTGGCCCTGCTTGAGAAACGTTTGGTTTGAACCACTGAAAGTGCTGATTCTGAGCTGTTCTCCAGTTCTCTCCTCTTCCATCCCTGCTCATGCTGGAGCCGCTCTTCCTGGGGGTTTGGCCAATGCTGCTCTAATTGGAGAGCAGGAAAAAATCCTGGAAAGCAGCTGCATTTTCCCAGTTCCATGGTTCCCACAACTGCTGGTTTTGCTGTTTGATGCAGTGGCAGCTCCTCTCGGTGTGGAGGCCCCATCTTCTTGGAAAGAAGTGCTGCAGGAGGGCAAGTAGATGATTTGAATTTTTGTGTCTCAGTGATGTACTGTGCCCTTTGTGGGAGGAATATCAATACGTCTGCAGCAATGAAACTTGTACTGGGAAATAGGAGCAAATGGTGCTGAAGTCAACTGAAATAGGAGTTGGACTTGGTGCCAAATTGCAAACTGTGGGTCTCTCAATCATTCCTCTACAGAGAGCAGCCTATAACAAAGATCACTTTGCTGTGAGACCCACAGAAAAATATCTGTTCTCTTGCATTTATATAAGTTAATGATACAAATCTGCTGATGGCTGGGAGTATTTATTTGCTGTGAAAAGAACCTGCTTATGTTGCACTGAGCATCACGGTTGACTAGCAGGTACCAGGATCATGTGTAAGGAATGTAAATGATCCTGGCACATGCATTATTGACATGTTCTAGTTCCAGGAGCATGGCAACGTTTCCTGTGGCCTTCCAGGTGAGTTGGAAGGAGTTTGATCTTGAACCTGTGGGTTTTTACATTGCCAGACCGGCTAAGATGCTGGAGGGCACTGGAAGAGCCTGGTGGGGGCTGTGGCAGGGGAGCCAGCTTAACTCTAGGGCAGAAACTTTAGGGCTCAGTTTGAGCTCTACAGAAGATGTGGTTTCACTCAGCTTTTCCAGCTGTGGCAGCAGGCCCTGTACCTGGCTGCCTTTTTAGTGTGGAGGGCAGAACTGTTGCATCAGTTTTGCTTTTCTTGTTTCCTCCCAGTGGGGGGAAAGACGTGTTTTCAAATGAGCAGGTGTATATTTTCATAAGCCCCAAGCATTCCTTTGTGGATGAAAGAGTTGTAAAACATCTGAAAGCTATTTTCTTTGACATGAGCTTCTCTGTTAAAAGAATGTGGGGAATAATTTTTTATTCAGGCTGAAACAGATGAAATTGTTACAATGTTCTGATGTAATGGACTGTATGAAACGGGTATTTGGGCCTTTCTAAATAAAATGCTTTTGGAACGTGTTTGGAGCTGGGAACTGACTAAGATTGAAATATACACAAATGCACAGAAATATCTATGAGAAAGAAAGGAAAATTTCCTTCGATATGCTGGCAAACGCGTGTAGTATTGAGCAGAGTGAGTTTAAAGGGAGTTGGCCCTTTGATTTTGGGATGAGGAATGGGTTGTTTGGTGGTGGGATGTGAGAAGTGGCGTTATGCTGTCCTTATCCCTGAAAGTGTTCAAAAATCATATGGATGTGGCACCTGAGAACAGGGTGGGGGTGCTGGTTGATATTAAATGTCAGACTTGATCATCCTAAAGGTCTTTTCAAACCTTAATAATTGGATGGTTGTGCAGTGTTGCTATTAAGAGTTATGTAAATCACTAGTGCTGATAAATGGCTGGACTGTTTACTGGGGGAATAGCACTTCCCTTCACAGGGAAATGTTCTTAAGATTGGATTGATTGGATTCTGTGCAGTGTTTTGGTGGAGTGAGGCAGAATACATAACATGAGATCTATTCTAGGCCGATGCTGTTTTACAGATGAATCCTGTAGTTGTTGTTAAATGGTTGATCTACCAGGTGTAATGGTTGCCATGCCAAAATTTGGTACCATATTTTCTTGTTTTCTCCTTGCTGTTGCTCCCTGCTGCCCCTGAAGTTTTCATCCCTGAGGGGATGTTGCTGCTAGGGTATGAATGTGAGAGAACTCGGGCATTCCTTGAAAAATTTGGGAAGCTTGATAGCCTTAATTAGCACAGAGACCATATGCTTCCATTCTGTGGGTCCTGTCCAGAGAATGGGAAGTGGATGATCTTGAGTAGAAGAAGGGATCAGTCTGAGGAGCTGGTAGAGGGGTTGGATTTTGCAGTTTGCAAAGCATCTTGACCCAGCCTGCTGTGTGCAGTGCAGCTTTCTCTTCTCCTGGTGCTCAGCATGGAGCACCAAGGAGTTTGGATCACCAGGGCTGCCACCCAGAGTGTGGGGACAGCCATCCCCTTGAGACCATCCGCCCACATGGGATGGTGCCACGTGGTTTTTTTTTGGTCTATTGCCTCCATGAGGCCTCCTGAGAACGTGGATTTGTGAACACATGCTCCTTTCTGCCGTGGAAGGGAGCATTGTATTGGTGGTTTTGTCCAAGGCACTGGTATTTTTTGTCTGCCATGAAGCAGAGAGAGCAAAGGTTCTGTGTGTTCCCCAAGGTCAAGCCCTGGATTCTGGGGTCAGGCCAAATCATAGCTCTGTTACTTGGGAGACTAGAGGCCATTGCAGTCCAGAAGGATGATTGCTGGGCTGAATCAAAAGAAGTGTGAGCAGCAGATCGAGGAAGTTGCTGCCCCTCTGCTCTGCTCTTGAGACCACACATGAAGTTCTGCATCCAGTGCCGAGGTTCCCAGCACAGAAAGGACGTGGAACTGCTGCAACATGTGCAGAGGAGGCCATGGAGATGCTCCAGGGTTGGAGCCCCTCTGCTCTGGAGCCAGGCTGGGAGAGCTGGGGGTGTTCATCCGGAGGAGAGAAGGCTCCAGGGAGACCTCAGAACCCCATCCACAGCCTAAAGGGGCTCCAGGAGAGCTGGAGAGGGACTGGGGACAAGGGATGGAGGGACAGACACAGGGAATGGCTTCCCACTGCCAGAGGGCAGGGATGGGATATTGGGAATGAATTATTCCCGGGAGGGTGGGGAGGCCATGAAATGGAATTCCCAGAGAAGCTGTGGCTGTCCCTGGATCCCTGGCAGTGTCCAAGGCCAGGCTGGATGGGGCTTGAAGCAGCCTGGGACAGTGGAAGGCGTCCTAGCCCATGGCAGGAGGTGGACTGGATGGGTTTTAAGGTCCCTCCCCGTCCAAACTACCCTGAGATTCTATTCCTTTCCCCTGGTACAGACTATTTCTCATACTTCTGGTGGCCTGACCCTTGTGAGCCATGGTATCCAGGCCTCTGTGTGCTTTGGGGGATGTGGTGTGTACAGGCAGGTTTGTCTAACTGCACTGGCAGTGGCTGTTACCCAGGAATGAGGAATAAATGAGTGCAGGGCTGACCCTTCAGTGTCTGCAGGGAAGAGGTCATTCTGTGCCTTTCTTGCTGAGGATGGTGGTTGCAGAACCTGGGCAATGCTTCACTGAGGGCAAATATCCTTTTTGTAAAGAAAAAAGTCTGTATGAAAAGCAGCTCTGGTTGTGCTTCAAAACGCCACACTTTCATTGTTTCATTTTGTACCCGAATTTACATATTCTGTATGAATTAGGGCAGGGAAGCAGTACAGTACAGCTGTAGGCGAAGCCACCGTGCCCCACCAGGTGTTGTTCATACCTTGTTGCTCCTTGATATGGGAGGGGGAAGCCTTGTTCAAATGGTTGAACCTGCTAAGAACCCAAACTGTGTCAGTTCAGTTAAATCACTTACTAAAATCAGGCTAAAGGAGGATAGCAGTACTTAAATTTTTCATAGAAGGCCTTCAAAAGCAATATGTACCACAGCACACCTGAGCAGTCATACCTATGCTCTGGTGCCTTGTTTGAGTAATGGGATGATCCTGAATGTGAAGCTTTGCTGTTGCAGTCCAAGGTGCAGCATTCTCATGTTTTACATGTTTTCCCTTTGCAACGCCACTGAAACACGAGATGGGATGACTGAAGAAGTGAATGAAGGTGTGTGTAACTGAGCTGGGTGATGGGCAGTTCACTAATGTCCTTGGAATGATGGAGGGCTATCCTAAAGGAGGAGAGGTTTGTCTGAAGTGTTCAATCCCTGTTGGAACAGCAAAATGTAACTTAAATTTAAGAAGGGAGCTGTGATGGTACCTCCCTCACTCTGGGATGAAGTACAGGAACCAGAGGGGCTGGCTGGCCTCCCACCAGCAGCTTCAAGCCAAGTACAAAGACTTTGTCCAAATTTATCCAAATTCTTGCTCGACCCTTGATCCAGATGCGATGTCTTATGTACGGCACAGATCCCTCCCGTGCAAGCTGGGAGCTGCAGGGTTGCACTTCTTTCTGTGAAGGCTCAGCACTTTTTTCCCTTCATTGGTTCATATGTTGTGTCGGGGCACTGATTTCATTGAATCATGCACTGATTTGTGTTGGAAAAGACCTCAAAGATCTCATTGCAACCTCTCTACCATGGGCAAGGACCAGGCTGCTCAGAGCCCCATCCAGCCTGGAAAATCTGATCCTGGAGGGCTGAAGGGGTGCAGATTCTTCTTGAAACATAGCTGGGTATTCAGATCCCAGCTGGTTTGGTTGCCTGCAAGTGCTGATGTGCAGAAGCCAAGAAGTGGTGCTGAACCTGCTGGAATGTGGTGCAGTATCCTGGCGTGTTTTGTGGGAAGCCAGGTGGTTGCAGCAGCAATAACCTGTCACTGGTTTGTGTATACACCATTTCAGTTGGGAATTATGTTCCAAGACAGCATTACTTAGAAACCTTTCTAGAGGAGGCACAATGTTCAGCAAACCAACAAAACCCCACCACAAACCATGCAGGTGTGTTGGACATTTGAGTGTCCTGGGAGGAGAGCCCTGCACTGCTCAGGAGTTTGCCTGGCTGAGAGCTCTGCTGCTCTATGTGTGTCTAAGGGGATGAATTGGCAGAGACAATAAAATAAGCTTTGCCAGGCTGCAGGGTCTGGGACATCTCATTCCATAATTCTGTCCAGCAGTTTGATTGTTCTTCCCCCCATCTGCTTTCCTCCAAGGAGAAACAACTCTTCTCTTCTTGCTTGGTCTTATTCCCTTTGTCTGAAGTTTTTTCCCCCAGAAAGCTCTTTTCAAAAGCTGCTCTCACCTCTGCAATGATTATGTAAATATCTGTATTTTATATCTCTATATAGATATATGCACTGTCATGCTGCCTTTGGATGATGTATGACCTTGCAACTTGAAAACTTGTTCACTTTCTTGTGGAGATTATTTCAATTATGTAGTAATCTTAATTGTTTTACTTTGAACAGAGATTTTTCTCTATCAGCATAATATTTCACATACATGTTAATATTGAGGCAAATATTTCTTATATTTAAGATAATTTTTCTTTCTGTCCACAAATAATAGTGAGAACTATACTTTAAACCTCATTTTCTTTGTGTTTCCTGCTGTTCTTGCAACTGCTTCTTTGTTTCAGCATCTTTATGAATAAAGGTAACATTACTGTCAAAATATTAGGGAAACTCTGTTGTACCTTCTGTGATTCAAGACCTGTGTTGTGCTGCAAGTCAATCCCTTCCTTGCTATGGGGAACAGTTTTATGCGATTATAGAGTGTGGGGAATTTGATTTATCTGCTTTAGAGTGTGCAGATAGAAGTAAAACCTGGGCCTAGAGCTCTTAGGAGTAGGAACATAGAGCTGTGTGTGCTGAGCTCAGCTCATGGTTTGCTGGTTTGAGCATCTTGGGGGGTGATCCTTCTCTGCATCTCTGTTCTCTCCTTGGTAAATGAAGGCTGCAGCAGTATCTGTGACACAGCTGCTGGTTTTAAATTATGGCTTGATAGCACAGAAATTAACATCATAAAGGTCTTAAGTCTGTTCTCTTTATAGCTTTCTGGTGTTGATTTGGTAATTGCAAACTGCGGTTAAAATAACTGACCAGCTTGACGTGGAGGAAATTGATTCAGAGCTTCAATCTTGTGCCTCCATGCACTGTTAACTTTGCTCTGCAGCTCCTGGGTGAGACAATCTCATCTCCAAGCTCCCAGCCAGACCTGCTGAGGAGGGGAAAAACAGTGCACAGGGGATCCACAGTACAGCCAGAGCAGGAATGATCCTGCCAACAGGTCTCCTCACAGATGTGCATTGGCATCAAAATTACCCCTTTAGCCACAGGCATTCATGTCTCTTCTCAAGACAATTCTCATCTGCATGACTACTCGCATTTTGGGAATCACAGAATGACTGGCAAGTGACAACAATTTTAGACCTCATGGGCTTTCTGGTGCTGGGGATGAACCAGTGGTTGTAGCTCACATTTGTGTTGGTAGTTTAGTGCCTGGGCTGTGGAGGAGGGGGTCTCAACAGGGTGGGATTGAGGCCTCAGCAGTGGTGCCCACTGAAACACTCCCTGTGCTGTGCACAGGACCAGAAAAGAGAAGAGCAGTGGTTGAAAAATTATATGAGGTGATAAGGAATGGGGAAAATGTCTGAAACAGAAGGCACCTGCACAGCAGGCTTAGATGACTTTGTCAAAAGAGCAGTGGAACTGTTGCCGCTTAAAGAAGAGATGAGAGTGAAGGGTAATTTAAAAGGAGAAATGGTCAAAGGCATCTGAAACTGTGTAACCTGAAGTCACAGAATCAGCAGGTTTGGAAAAACCCTTCAAGATTATCACTCCAGCACCACTGGTGTCACCCCCAAACCATGTTCTCAAAAGCCACATCCAAACACCTCTCACACACTCCCAGATATGGTGGCAGGAATGAAGTGATTTAAAGCTTTATTCAGCAGAAGAAAATCTGTCAGATGTTGTGGAACTCAGAGCAAACACTGAGATTTGAATAGAACACTTGTTTCCTTGAAGAAGGTATAATGGAATGTGCACAGGTGTGGAGGAGATCTCAGTCTAGGAAATGAGCAAGGAACCTTAAATGCTCCAGCTACTACCAGGAGTAGCTCCTTGTGGAGCCCCCCAGGAGACACAGCTCTGAGAAGAGCAGGGGCTGTGATTTCTGTAGTTGCTACCAGAGCCCCGCTTGTGTTGACCATCCTATACTTGTTTGTATGAGTTAGAGACAAGAATCCATAGCAGCTGGGCTTGGCATCCAAAAGGGGAGCAGGAACATAAGAAAGAGGCAATTGAGGAATGAATAATGGCTCTTGGAGTAGTTCAGGGCTATTGGATGAAAGCACAAAGCCACGGGCCTCATGTCAATAGTAGGCCAGCTGGGTAAAGCTAATAAGGCCTGAGGGTAGCTGATGCATGGAAACAGCAAAATAGGGAAGAATCAATGTGACTTTTGCAGTGGGAAGATGATGCTGGTGCAATTATTGGAGCCTTTGAAAGGATCGGCTTAGAGGGTGTTAAGGAACACGGGGGAATAGCAATAAAGGTGGTTGCAGGGACAAAAGGTGACTGTGAAAAGTAGGAAGTGCAAGTCAGCTCTCATAGTGCAGGGAAGTTGGGAGCAGACCTGTGTTGTTTTGCTACTCCTTGTGCATTGGAAAAAAGGAATATCGGTATGTTGATGATCACTAGTCAAGAAAGAGCAATGAGAAGAGCTGCAAAAGAGCCTTGGAGTATTGAGTGGTTGGATAATAAAAAGGCAGATGAGATTCACTCCAGATAAATGTGAAGTGATGTACATGGCGATCCTAATTTTCATATGAAGCCTGAGCTCTGAGCTGACTGTTATGAATCAGGAGTGAGATCTTTGTGTTAAAATTTTAGGGAATTCTATGAAATGTCAGCTGGGTGCTTGGCAGCTGTCAAAAAGTTGGCTGAAGGGGTAGGAATTATTAGAAAAGGAATATAAAACAGAAGGGAGCATTCTATCACCACATAAATCCATGCAATGCCTGGATCTTTGCTCAGCCATCATCCTTCCAGCCTGGAGAGCAGCAATGGAAGCAGTTCAGGGACTGCTGAAAGGCAGCATCTGGACACAGAATGGAGTCAGTGCAGCACAGCTTAATGGGAATATGTACTTGTCAGTCTGGAAGGGAATGGGGGAGAGGAGGGGAAGAGCTCTGGGGTGTTTTAAGTGCTGTGGAGGAATAGAGAATTGGGTTCTTTTCAGTGAGTGCCTGGGGGAGTGCAGAGATTCCCAGGAGCAGCTCTTGGTTGTGCAAGCCCTGTGAGGGCTAGGAGAGAGAAAAGAAATGAAAACTTTTCCTGTGCATGCAGAAAGTGGTCAAGGGCAGACATTCCCTGTTGTCAAAGCACCTGCAGGTTTAGTCTGACCCAGGGACTCTCCACTTGCTCTTGGGCACTGCTGCAGGCTGGAAAAAAGGCTTCAGAGATCTCTGGTGTAACCTGATACCATTGCAAATATCCAGATTTAAATCAGTTTTAGTCAAGTGCTCAAGCCAATGGAGTCCCTGGGGTTTAGTCTTAGACATAACTTGTGAAAGTAGCTCACACGTGCATTACTTACCTTTAACTCTTAACTCTGGTGCAACTGTGTCCAACCTGGCTTATTTTTAGGCTCGAGCTTAAATCACCTAGAAATAGTGGCAAAGGGCATCCATTCTTGCTGAGAACAAGGAATCCCGGATTGAAAGTTACTTGGAATCTTCAAAAGAAGGAAATACATTTCAAAACACTGTATTCCCCACCCTTCCCTTCTCCCAGCTGCACAACATAGTTTCATTTTGAAGCAAAGAAAGAAAAAATAATAATGGTTAAAACTTGCTCTACTTTCCCCACTTGTTTTTCACAGCTTTCCTGACTTGCTTTTTCCTTCTTACACTTGCTTTTAAACATACTCCATATCTTACTTTAAAATTTATCTGTTGGCAAGAAAAACCTATAGCAGAAGGAAAGGACCCAACCCGTGAGTCCTCACTCTGGCATTGTGTTGGAGACAAAGAATTCTTGATGTCTGTGCAGAAGAGAAATTTATTCATGGTTTGTGAGAGTAAAAAGGAAAAAAAGTACTTTTTGAACATGGGAGAGCACTGTGCTAAAGCTATGTAAGTTAATAAAATAGTCATGGGGATGAATTATGTATTTCCACTTGGAAGATGTCTTACAGGTTTTAGCAAGACAGGACACAGCAGAGGTGAATGAGAACCTCTCCTGGGGAGAGGGAATTTGCTCATATTCCTTCAGGCCAGGCAGGAGGAGATGACTTTTCACTGGAAAGTGCTCCAGCACCAAAAGCAGGGAGCTTCTAGTGTGAGCCTGCTGTGGTGGGTCTCAGCAGGACACTGCAGGGAGCCTCTTTTTGCACTGCAATTTATAGAATAACCCCACTGGATTGGGAAAGCAAATCAAAAAACACCACCGAAAGACACAAAAAAGTAGAAATGTGTATTAATGTGAGAAGGATTGACATGAACCACTATGTCCTAAATTTTTTCTTGTATGTTGTAGCTGTTATGTGAAGACAGTAGATTTGTGTTATTTAAGTTTCTCAGCTTGGTTGCAGGTTAAGAGTAGCTTTGCATTGATGGAAATAAAAGCTTGGTAATACCTGAAGTTTCTACTGGAGATTCTGGCTTTAGATTCTTGTGTTGTTGAAGGATTTTTATGGGTTTAACTATTTAAAAATATATTTAATATTTTATATTTATATTATTTTATGGGTTTCATTTATATGGGTCACACTGACCGTGGCTTTTGACTCAGAAATTCCCCGGTATGGAAATGTGACTTGGCAGGTCTAAAATGTCAGAGATTTATTAAAAATAAGTTATGCCAGGTTAGTTGTTAAATACACACTGCTTGGGTGCAAAGGACAATAAGGTCTAAAAACCTGAGAAGAATTGAGAATGTAACTCAAACAACTAGCAGTAATACTTAGAATATTCTCTAAAGAGTGCCTTCCCTTTGGGGAGTTTTTCTGTTTGGCATAGTTAATCTCCATGAATTGATGAAAGGGAGGATGGCTGGAACAGGTAGCAAACAGTGGTTTTGCTTCCCAAAATCCCTTAGAATGTTGCTGTACTGCTGGCTTGGCTAATTAAGGAACTGTCCGTGGGATGTCCTCCAGGGATCCTTCACTCCACAGTAACAGGATCAAGTTTTGTAGTTTTTTGTTTCAGACTCTCCTAATGAAAACATCAGGCGTCTCATGAAAAATACCTTTAAAATTTGTACTTATAAATAACCTTCTATAGTTGGAATATTGTAAAAAAACCCCAAAACAATCACCCCCTCAAAAAAAACCAAAAAACAAAACAAAAAAAAAAATCCCCCAAAAACCTACCAAAAAACCTCAAAACAAAACAAAAAAAGGGGCAAGATGCTTAAACGAATATTTCTGTTGGAAAGGAGAAACACAATTCTGCCATGATTTCTGTGCCACATCATCACCAGCTCTGCAGTGCTGCTCCCTTCCTCTGCAGCAAGGTACATTGCTGGGGGATTAAAAAATTTAATATAAAAATCCCTGTGTGCTGCTTGCAGAACATCACCTGCATGATAACATCTGCCATCAGAGGAGAGCAAAGGCCATCTCCAGCCCTTTTCATTCCAGCCAAATCCAGGCAGGGCCGCCAGCTGAGGCCCAGTTGTGCGGGAAGAGCTCAGATGCTCTCAGTAAAGTGAAGTTTCTGCTATGAATCTTTTACTGATAAAATACGTGGGGGAAATAAAAGCTTGGATGTGGCCACGAAGGTCAAGATGTGGCCAGGAATCATAGGAGGTTCTTATAGAAAAAGGTGGAGCAGTTCAGAAGGGGCTTTGTGCACTCACCTGGGCAAAGGAGCTTCAAAGGGTTTGGAAATAAAAGATGAGATGGGAGACAAGGCAGATTACTGCATGAATAAAATTATCCACTCTGTTTACTGCTGACTGTGAAATCCCAGTATGGGCTTCAGAGTAGAAGGAAAGGGTTTTCTAAAACTTTTTCCTGCCCTTGTTCATTTTACTTTGCCCATCCCAGAAAAGGAAAGGGAAACTGCAAACTGCTGAGTGTTGTTCCTGAAAAGTGAAAGGATTTAATCCTTGAGATGTCAAGTAAAACCTCCTGCATTTTTCAATTAAACCTGTTTATCTTAAATGACCTGGCTTTGGAGAAGAGTTTCAGCTGCCTACAGCCTGGGTGAATAAAACAAATAAACTGTTAAAAACAAACAAACAAAAAAACCTTCTCCTGTTACAACTTTTTTATTCAGTGGTTACAGGCTGAATCAACAAGCTGTAATAAAAACCTGCAACCAATTTCCCAGTGTGTGTTGGGGACAGAATATATCTTATCTTTTACAAATGTCTTTTCTAGAAGCAAGTAACAATTAACTTACCAGGAAACAAGGTAGATGAAGCTGATCAGGAAGACTGCTTTCATTGTGACACCACATAACTATGGAGTTACTCCAGCCCCTTCAAACTGAGATATAGATACATATCTGTGTGTTTGGAGTTAGCTTGGTCCCTAAAAATTTGGGTGGCACTAACCAAAACAGGGCTAAGGGTTCTTGTTCTCTCTGGTTTCCTGATTTTTTTCTGTCTTGCTCCTGCTGAGAGATATCTGCCTTTTTATCCCAAACTAGGGCATTGTCCTAAACATTTCTCTTGTGTAGAACAATGCTGGAGATATATTTAAGTGACATTAAGTGACAGATATAGCTGGATGGAGAACAAGCAAATCATCAGCTCCTAACAGAACCCCTTTAGAATGGAACAATGTAGGGTTTTGTCCCGTTTTCAGGTTCTGAATTTAATTTCTTTCTTTTATGTATGTGGAACAGAAATCAGTAAAACAGAAATCAGTAAAAATCTCCACATTTGGCTGGAAAGTTTTGCTAGTTTAGAGGAACATGGTAACGGTCTTGGGCTCTGGGCTGCTTTCTGACTGGGTGCATTGATTGAAATTTAGCTTCTGCCTTGCAGCAAGTGTGGAAGATCAGCATAGCATCAAATTCATTTTTCCTGGGGTAAATGCTGTTGTCATAGATGCAGATTTTGTCAGACAATAACAAAATTTGGGTCCAGTATCAACCCACTGAATTTGAGCTGGTAATTTGGACTTGAGGCTTTGGTTTTTACTCCTTGAGTAGGTGGGTTTGGGCAGTCAAGGCAAAAACAATTTTTTGTCCTTGACAAATTTTTTTTTGGTTTTTTTTGGTTGTGGTTTTTGTTTTGTTTTGTTTTCCTTTCAGGCATTAAATACCTCTTCACTCAAGGTAGTAGTGCTTCTGCAATCCAGTTCCTTTCTGTTTTAGATGGGAACTGTTGCTCATTAAACCTTTGATGAGAATGCAGTTTTGGCTTTGAAGCCCTGTGATATATGTTAATAAGAAATCTATATAATTTTATGAATTTATGTATGGAGTGAAGATTTTATGCCCTCCCTCAGCTGCTTTGCAGGTCTTGGCAGAGCAGCACTTGCACATGTTTAAGCTCCTTCAGGCTCATATGGAACTGAATTTGGAAATTGATTTCTTCTCAAGTCCATGCTCCAGAATATGCTCATCTTCACCAAACTCTTGTGAAGATACTTAAATTTTTAAATTCAAAAAATACTGTTTACAGGAATTAATTCAGATACTCATGGACATCTTCCATTCACACTCACTGTCTATAGGTGAAAGCAAAAGCCAGTGATCTGGGGTCCTCAGAGGTATATGACATCAGAGGTAGTTCTTAAATTATTTTTTTATTGAACTCACGTGTCTATTGAAGAGGCCCAAATAATTTTTTGTCGATTAAAAAACTTGGATTTTCTATCACCTCTCTCTTCTCTTGGAAAACTGCTGTTCATGGGAACCAAATTGGATAGGGCAGATAAAATAATAGAGAACAGGACAGATAAGGGACCTTGAGCTTTGCTTCTTTCTGGCTGTGAAGAGACAGAATGAATTAAACTTCCTCCTTTGTGCTTTCTCACATGTGCACTTTTAGGGTGTTTTGGGGAGGCTTGTTTGGGTTGGTTTTCCCCCGTTTCTTTTTATTTCTTTAAGAGGAGATTTCTGAATGCTCCTTGCTCAGGCAGTGCGTGTGCTCTGCCCTGCTGCTCTTGGTGTAGGGACAGTGATGGGGACATTGTGCCCCTGGAGAATCTAAACACTAAAATCACACAGTCACATTTTCTTGAGATGCTGCTTCTAAAAAATGATTGCTGAGATTTGGCTGAAGTTGCCCCGAATCAGTGAGATCTGTTGGGAGATTGCTTTCATGGTGTTTGTAGCTCAGTATTGTCCTCTTCCTGGCAAAGGCATGTTCTGCTGATGTGGAGAAGGAGCTTAGACATTGCTGGCTCAATGTAATGGATATTTTTATGCTCATTGCATGGAGGAAAGGCACATTGGGACATGTCTTTTTTTTTTTTCCTCAGGAGATAAAATTACAGCTTGTGTTTAAGTGGTCTGCTGTGTCCAACAAATCTGTTGGACTAATCTGGATTAAAGCAGCTGGCAATTCTGCTACAGGGGCCTATAAAGAATGGAGAATTTGGAGGGGAAGACATTTCTCAAGTCTCCTGAGATGTTTTCATTGGGACTGGATATTGTGTGCCTTGTGCAGAAGGGAGCACTCTGGAGAGATTGATGTGGAGAGGGCAGGCTCTCAGAGAACAAATCCATGAGGTCCTTTGTTTTGATTTTGGGTCTGTCTGAGCAGCTTGAGGTGGGGTTTGGGCACAGCAAACCTCTGCTGTGATCC
This sequence comes from Turdus rufiventris, assembly GCA_013186435.1. NCBI lineage: Eukaryota > Metazoa > Chordata > Aves > Passeriformes > Turdidae > Turdus > Turdus rufiventris. The sequence continues at coordinate 612,192 of PYHW01010709.1, forward strand.
AAAGCTTTTTGAAGTCATCATATCCCAGCTGGTAGACCTTGTTTTCCCATTGGTGCCTCTGCTAAATGATATGAAGCCTTAAAAACATCAACCCAGAGGTAAACATTGATCTGTTGGAGTGATGGAAACTGGTAACAGGGTACTAGAGGACCCATTTTTGTGTTTTAAGTTCTTCTCATTGATCTTATTTCTTCTGTAAATGTATTTCAAGCCATGAGTTTATTTATTTTATTCTCTGTAATCCCTTGAACAGAATATCTGAAGCTGAGTGGGTGCATGTTTCTGCATCCCAGGGAGTCTGGAAAGGGCAGTTTTGCAGGGAGGTTTGGTGTGACCACTCAGACAAGAGCAGGCATTTCAAAGGACACCATTTTGAGCAGAACCGTGGGGGACAATGGTGGTATCTGAACAGCTTCACTCGAGGTGCTGCGGCATTGCTATACCTTCATAAAACCATGTACTAACTAGAAAAATATTGGTTTTGATACCTGTCTTGTTGTTTTTATAAATGCCTATGAGGAAATTTTAATTGCATAAACTTCCAGTGTTCCCTTCTTACCTACACGGATCTGGATTATATGGATGGCGGAAGTGGTTTTTTTTATTTGCTTTTGGGGTTTTTTTTGTTTTTTGTTTTGTTTGTTTGTTTTGTTTTGTTTGGGGTGTTTTTGTTTGTTTGTTTGTGGGTTTGTTGGGGGTTTTTTAGTTGGTTTTGGGTATTTTTTTGTTTTTGTTTTTTTTTATGCCTGCCCTAAGGGCTTCAGTTTGAAAAACTTAAATTCTCCCTGTGGTAGTTTGATACCCGCTGAAAAATCTGGTTGAGGTCACTGATTTGAATGTTGCTTTTGCTCCAAGAATATCTTAGAAGAGTATCTGTTTCCTTGAGTGAAATGGCACATATTGCCTCTGTAATGTGATTCATACAAAATGAACCAAAAACTGAATAAAACTCCAGTGATTGGAGTAACTGGGCCTGTGTTATAATCAAATGCTGAAAGAACTCAAAATAGGAAAATTAAGTGTTGCTATTCTTCAGCTATCTGTGCAGAAGAGATTCACTTTCTGGTGTTAATCTCCCTTAGACTTTGGAGCTACAGTTCACACATACAATAGAAGTAGAGATTGGGACGTTACATGAATGACTAGGATGAAAAGTGGTAGGAACTGAGGATTAGTGGTTTTTTTAATGACTTTAAAAATACTTGTGTTAATATTTGGGGTGTATTTGTCAGCACTGAAGGGCTTACGTTTCAAATGCTGAAATTACTAGGAAAAAAATTAAAATCTCCCATGGAAATAAATGTAAGTTCTTTCAGTTTGAAGTCCAAGCAAATCTGTAATATTCACAGCCAAGAGCCAGACGAAAGCTATGTATATGAAAAGAGAAACATAATTAAGAGATGTAAGCTCAAAAGTAATCTTCTTGTCCAAAATGCATTTATAATCATACTGTAGATGGAATAAGGATGAAGTTATGGAAGGTTAAGCAATGAAACCAGAAATGTTTACTTTTGTCCTCAGAACAGATTTGTCTGCCTTAGAAGACAGAATCATGCTTGGACTTTTTTATGCACATTTAAAAAAAAAATAACAAACCGATCAGCATTTGTAAAAGAGAATCTATGCTTGAGAAGCAGTTTCTTGAAAGTGGTGGCTGAGTTGAAGCCTGGCACTGCCAGGGCTGGGGCACAGCCATGAAATGATGCCCAGAGAAAGATGTGATGCAGTGATCAGAACACTGCTCAGAGGGTGGGATGCAGGAGTGCTCAGTTCTTCCTTGCTTTGATGAGGCTCTGAAAGGAAAATCCTTGTGAAAGAAGTAAACAGGGCTGGTAAAACAGATTAGCCTAAGACTTCCTTTGAACCGAAATGCAAATGAAGCAGGGGTAAAAATGGAGATAGAAAGGATACAGTGACCTGCTGAAAATACAGTCTTGGTGTGTGTGAATTATGCTGGAATCAGTGGAGGCTGCATCATGGAATGAGGTGAGACTTGAACTCCTTGTTCATCACCTGCCCCGAGGTGACAGTTCTGATGTGTGACCTGGCTTGAGGGCATCCAGCAGTGACTGTGACTTCAGTTTGCTTCTCAAGCTTTAGAAAAGGTGGTGATGTGGGAATCACAGGATCCCAGTTTGGCTGAGGCTGAAGGAGCTCGGTGGCACCTGGTGTCACCTCCCTGCTCCAGCAGGGCCATCCCAGAGCACAGGGCACAGCATTGTGTGCACACAGCTCTGC
>PYHW01010709.1:615125-635393 GCA_013186435.1 Turdus rufiventris
GGGACAGCTCGGTGTCCCCCATTTCCTTCCCCACCAAGCTGCTCCAGCAGGGACCCCCTGGCCTGTGCTTGTTTCCAAGGTGTTTCCTGCCCAGGTGCAGAACCCTGAAGAAGAAGAAGGTGATGAGTTGATGCAGAATGGCTGATGTTGTCTGCATCCTGCCTCGATCCTGCTGGTTGGTGCTATTGGAATTCAGCAGAAAATAAGCTTGTTTTCTTTCTAGCTGCTACTCAGAGATCAGCGAGGCTGGGAGTGGCTGAATTTCTGACTAAAGCTAATTCAGCACCAGAATTCTGGTGAAGTGCAAATGATTTTGCCTGAGCACAGATGTGAAAATTGTACAGGTACCAATGCTCTCCTGTAAGTCTGCTGCCATTTGCATGATCCAGATCCAGATTTTATTGAGGCTCCAAGAAAGCAGGTTTGAGATTGAACTAACCAACATACAGAATGTAAATATGTGTCATGACATAATGTATAGTTAGAGAGATCTAGGAGCACTGCCTGTGTAAATTAGTATTCCTGGTGTGCTCCAGCTGCAAAGCTCACCTGGAGGTGTCCCTTCAGGAGAGGATCCAAGGCACCATCCATTGACCAGAGCTGAGCAGGCAGAAATGTTCTCTTTCTCCAGAGGTATTTTCTTCCTCCAGCCCTTTCTGCCCTTATGCCTCTTTATGTTATATATTTGTGCCTGTCCCAGTGGAGTAGAACAACCGCACAATTTACACCACTAAACAGAGGAGCTAAAAGCAAATATTCCTTTTGTCTACTTGAAGAAAATGTAAGAGCGAATTAGATTTTGGCCCTTTCTTTGAGCAGATAAGCTTGATTAATTTGGCAGTGTGGCCATAACTGTGTTACCCTAATAGGACAGCATCTCTGTCTCAGTTCTGTACTTTTTATTTTTAATTTTTTTGCCCCCTTTGTTGCTATTCTGAAAGTTTTAAAGCTGGTTTGAGCTGTTCCTTTGCCAGCTGATGGCAAGGTGTCCTCCTTTGCCAGGGCTCGTTCATTGCCCTGCTCTGATAAGACTCTTGTTTGTGTCTCATCTGGGGCACAGGCAGGACTTGCAGGGAACAGAGATGCCCACAAGTTCCTGGGCACGCCAAGCTAGGAAGCAATGAAGGAATTTCAAAGCCAGCTAATTTTCTCTCTCAGTGCTTTGTGGGTATCAGCACGCAAAAGAGAATTGGCAGTTACCGGAACTTCTTAACAAAGAACAGTTATTTGCATTGAGCTTCTAAATCTAAATTTAAAGAGAGCTTTCCCCAAAATAAGGCCCAAATAGCTTTTATTACTGAAGGTAAATTTAGTCACTTTGCAGCATCTAAATTTAGGCTTCCCAATAAGCCCTCACACTGAAGATATGGTTCCTAGACACTTGGGGGCTCATGAACCCCTGACTGCATTTAATTTTGCCAAAATTATCAGTGTTTGGTTAAACTCCTCTTGGGTTTGTAGTTGCTATTGTGTTTTTGCAGTAGATCACAGTTCAAGTGAGAAAAAAAAACAAATACCAAAATAGCTCCAAGATTTGTAACCTCTGATGCTGATATCATTTATCTTTTTTTTAAATATATGCCAAAATTGGTGCTTGCATGGACAATCCTCTTTTAGCCCATTTAGTCCTGTTCAGTCAGGAACACTGGTGGTAAGAAAAGCCACTGTGGTGAAGGTGAGCAGGCCCTAGCACACAGAAAATCTTCATGATCCTACTGAGCCCAGAGTGGTCTTTCCTTCTCTTGTTCTTCCACATGATAGCTTTTCTCCAGTTTTGCTCTGTGGATAATCAGCACTTGGTGGCAGGCCCAAAGAGCTTCAAGATTTATAAATTGAGATTACTAGTGGTCTGTTGTAGATTTGGAAACAAGAAATAGAAATAATTTTTTTAATGGTTATGCTTCCAGTTAATGTAAATAAGTCCATTAAAGTAACAGCTGAAACTTGTAATTATATTCAAAGCAGAATTGGGCAATGCAATTCTTACAGTGCTGCTACAGTTGGGACAAGTCAGTGAAAAAAATCAGCAGCATGAAAATAAATAAGAGACCTTTCCCACTGGAAGTGCTATGAAGACAGTTTTGCTCAGGTCCTTTGGTTTTGTAGCTGGAATATGTCTCACAGTTCAAACTCTCCCCAAATGCTCAGTTCTAGTATACAATGGCTCGCTTTGTTTTTTTCTTTTATTTTGTTCTTTTTACTGTAATTGCTCATTTTTCCATCTCTGTGTGAGTGGTGATTTGAGACCTGGTTGGTTGGGTGTTTGATAGCTGCATGCCACAACTTAACCAGTGGTCATCAAAAACAGGTTTACTTCTATAAAATTTAAAACAAAAGAAGAAACTTAATGAAGCTGTGAGTTACTGGCAGAAGCAGGCTGAGACCCAGGCTCAGAATGGGCTGGTGGTGCCCTCTTTTTTTGTACTCTGTGCTGGTAGACTCAGGTTTAGTCAAATCAATACAGCTCAGAGTGTTGTCCACTCCCAGCCTGGTGTCTGGGCTGTGTCAGTGCCACTGATCTTCCTGAGCTGCTTCCAGGACCTTTCCACATAACTATTTTGCTCATTAACTGTGTTTCCAGATGATGTTCTCCATCTGGCTTTGGGGAACAGATGGCAGGTCAGAGATGAGCTGATTATTCCTGCTCTGGGAGCACCACTGGGGGCACTTTGACACATCCTACCAAGATACTTCCCATTTGAATAAAACCCTTCTAACTCAGAAGAATGTCTGCAATTGATAAAAGCTCAGCGTTTTATGAAAGGTGCTCCAAATAGCTGAAGTTCAGTTTCTTTTTAGACCACTGAGTGAAAACCTTTCCTTTTCTTTATTGGTTCTAATGGGAGCTGAGAAACCCAGTCCTGGCATTTTGGTGGTTCCTGAGAGCCCTCCTCTGCTCTGTGCCCTGCTCAAGTTGGACATCTAACAAATTATTCTCTTAAGATCTATTGATGTAGGAGACTGCATTCAATGAAATTGCTGCTGTTCCAAAATATCTTTTGGACATCCCAGGTGAGTTCTCTTCAAGAATGGGGGAGTGGAACTGAGCTCTGTTGTGAGCCCGAGTGCAAATTTGCATCACTTTGCACTAACACTGAAAGGGAGAAAATCCAATTGATTGTTCTTCTGAAATGGTTGACTAATCTTTTCTATTAGGAAGAATATAAACATTACTTGGGGTACTGAGGAGAGTGTGTTTAGGGCCAAACCCTTGATATTCTAAATAGTGAAGCACAGACGAATTTTTCAACTTTGTCCCTGAGCTGGAGTGAGTTACTGGTGGTTACTGGAGTCTGCTGGGAGGCTAGGCTCTGAGTGTGGGACTTGGGAAAGTCCTTTCAGCAGGCTAGGGTGTGAATTAAGCTTCTGATAGATTTCATTTAGTTCTCTGTGCCTTTAAAATTCTCTAAACCTGAGGGTCTCTTTCATACTAATTCTGATCTTTAAGGTCTCTTCCAACCCAAACTATTCCATGATTAAAGGATTTTCTGCTTTCTGTTGGCGTTTTGAAAGCCCCAGATCTGAACTGCAGTTTAGAAAATATTTCTCAGCACAGGGCTTGTTGGCATACACAGTGAATGGTATAGAAATATTGAAGCTTTGAACTTAATTTTGATGGAGAGGTTGTAAATAGTAACAGTGTGTCAGGGATCTTTCTGCCTTGCAGATACTCAGGTGGTGGGTATTCACATCAACAGTCTGAATTTCCTGAGCCTGTAGAGGGTGCTTATTTATAAAGAGTTGAGAGCATTTGAAGGGTTTGTGACTAAAAATCAACTTTCTGTTAGTTAAGTTGCAAGAACTGATGTTATCAAAGCTGAGCATATGAAAGGCATTGATGGTTGGAGGGGAGAAATTGCCTTCCTCTAAAGGAATGAGCAGTCTGGTGCCTATTTTATTGGGGTGTTCAGACTCCAGAAATTTTAACTAATGCCAGAGTGTTCCTACTTCTGTGTCTTCCAAAAGGCAGCTTATGCTGGAATTCCAGAAACAGATGAGAAATAGGGTACAATTGTTCTGTTGAACTAGAGAAAGAGCATATGGACCTGCATGGATTTGGGCTGTAATGAAGATCTGAAGGACTCTCCTGTTGTGGTGCTTTGTCTTCTTCTTCTGTAACAAATAATTGGTGTTGTTGCTTGTTGTTGCTATTTTTTGTTTTTTATTTTTAATGGCTCGACAAGAACCTGGTCTTTGTGAAACATCTGCAGACTTTTGCTCTAAGGACCGCTTTTAAAAGTCATCCACTGAAAATAACTTGTGTTTGGATGTGAAATATTTTAACTGATAATTTATCAATGATATCAGAACTGTTATGTATTGAAGAAAATAAACCAGGGCTTCCCATGGTACAGGTAAAGGGAGGCTGCCTCAGTCCTTTATGGTGCTGGGATTCCTCCCCTGAGAAGGCTCCTTCTGCCCCATAAGCTTTGGAAAACTTTCTCCATAAATATCCACAGGAGATCTCTTGGTTTAGATTTCTCCTTCCAAATATTCTCCTTTGGTTTGCCACCTGCAGGAAGAGTGGGCTATAAATAGCACAGGTAGTAACTAATTTGTTTTTCTTCTCATTTGGCTTATGAAATGCTGATTTGCTTCTACTTGCATTTTTGTGCTATTCTTTACCTTCTAAACCAGTGGCTTTCATCCAAATTTTCAATTAATGCTCTTTGTTCTGCCCATTCCTCTCACTTCTACAAATAGGACTTTTTTCCTTTTGGCACTTAACTCGTTGCTGTAGAAATTTTACAGAATTACAAGGTAGGTTCCCTTGTATAGGTGTTACTTTAATGGAGAAAAGTCTATCTTAAACTAGAATTTTAGGGGCACTTTTAGATTTCATGTGGGTCAAATATAATGCTGTTAAACTTGAAAATACAATTGATGGTAGAACTCATCCTTCTCCTCTGTAGCAGTTTGAAGAAAAATCTAGATTATAAACTTCCTTGATCTGGCAATTATATATTTTTCTCTTGAATTCAGTGCCATTTCAGTGATCTGCCTACTTGGCCCCCTCAAAATAAAAAGGTTTCTTTGTTCTCCAAATAGACACTGTTATTTTATTAGGTATTACCTGAAGAAAGCTCACAGGACAGGGATTGGAGACATGTGAGAATTGAAACTGGATTCCAAGGATGGTGATTAAGTACTGGCAGAAATACTGGAAATAAAATCATTTTTGGACTTCTCTTTCTAATCTTGGCAATGACCATTAGAGTTAAAAGCTGTAACATCCTATTATCCTGACAAATTTTCTGAGAAAACTTGGTAATAGTACCATTTGGGTTGGCAAGTGAATTATCAAATGGTTGCGTTCCTCAGCTGATGATGGACCTGTGGCATGTAGCCATAGTTCCATGAACTAACTCAAGAGATACTTTATGCTCCTCTGCTAAATGTTTTTTATTATTTTATGAAAAGTTATTAGTGAATAAAATCTCTTACATCTCGCTGAAAGACTGACAAATGAGAGTAAAATGTAAAAGAGCCTGTCCCTTTCTGTAATTTCAAAATGAAAATGATTTTTCCTCCACAAGGTTGATGTCTTCTTTTCTTCTTTAATACACATTATTACTGTGCCTGTAATTCATTGCAGAGGATTATGTGGGGCTCCCTGATTGCATGGATTTTTAATCTTAGTGAATTCAGTAAGCAAATCAATGAAATTACAATGTGAAAGAGGACAGGGAAATAAAGGAAATGCTCTTCTCACATATGTCAGTGTGGTTCTGTTGTGTGCTGCTTGGTTATTCTTGCTGGGTTGCCAAAATAAAGGCTCTCTCTCCAGCTGAACACCAGGATTGTTAATGGACCATGACACTTTTGGCTTTCAAATGCCAGGAGATGAAGAAAATGAGAGAGAACAATGAAGTGCTTTACATTCTGCTATTTCATTTAAGTACCATTTTCTTTTCTGTAATTGCCTTGGCCTGGCCGTATGAAAATGACTATCCTGTGTTTATGCTCTCCTTAAAAATGTCATTCCCTTCTTTTTCTCTTTTTCTTTTTTTCCTATTTTTTTTGTTTCTTTGTTTTCTTTTTAGTTTTTTGTTTTCAAAGGAGAACATTTGGCTTCTTAAAAGCTTGAGTATTTGACATCCATTATTTCTTCCATTTAGTCCTGGCATAAATTCGATAAATTGCAGTAGTTCAAGAGAGATGAAAACAGCTGGAAAAAATCGGACATACAAACAAAAAGTGTGTAGTGAAGGAGCAGCGCCAGCTCTGGCTTCTTATATCTGCTACCTCCTACTCTAGTTTTAATGTATTTATTTTAATTTCTTTCTTGGGGAAGTGACCTGCGTTTCCTCCCTTAATACCACTGGAGTAACTGTGTATTTCTTGGTGGGAACTCTGAGCCAAAGACACAGGCAGAGCAGATTTACAGAATTTTTCCAGCTACTTTCCCAAATAAAAAAGTAAAACAGTGAAAAGAAATCCCCCAAACATTTGGATTGGTTTTCATTGGCAACTTAACTAACCATGTTTTGGGTGATTTTGGTTCTTTTTTTGTTCCAGAGCAACCAACTCTCTCAGTAGGTACATAATTATCTAAAGAGCTTTTCCTGTTGAGCTGAACCTCAACAAATGTTTGTGTGTGCCAAACCAGATCACAGGAGTTTGAGACATTTCTATTAATTATTTCCCCCTGTTATAGCTTTGATCCTTGACTTTTCCATCTGTAATGATGGTGTCTGCTCTGGGGCTTTGAACCCTGGTGGGATTCTTTCCCTGACCTGACAGAACTGGCTCTGGTCTCTGTCTTTTCTTGCACCTGGCACCTAGGAGTTTGTTGGTCAGGCCATTTACTTTGTCATTTCTTTGATGTCTGTTCTTGACCACGGGGAATAAAAACAAATATGAGTCATATGCCTCTTTTTGAACCTCAGGATCAGCTACCAGAGCACCAGACTTATTAACATACTGTGAGAAGTTACCGGTTTTTATATGGAATAGAGAGATGGGTTGGTTTGGTAATTTTTAGTTTTCAGAATTAAGAATTTAATGTAATCTTAAAGCAGGCAGGATAATGTAGTTTCTTTCTTTTTCTTGGGAGAAAAGTCAGGACCTGCATGGCTTTCTAGCTTTTGTGTGTTGCTGGGTTTTGATTTTTGTGAGGGGTTTTTGTGCGGTGGGTGTTATTTTTAGGTTTTTTTGTTGTTGTTTTTTATTTGGTTTTGGGTTTTTTAAGTGAATTTTTTTAAAGTTGACTGATATTTTGAATCCCCCTCTCTGACCAGCAGATATAATGTTAATATTTGGGGTTTTTTAATCTTCTGATGCATAAGCAAAGATAAAATCACATATGCCATGTCTTTTCTGTGGTGTTATCCCGCAAAGGTAATAGAAAACCACCAGCAATAATTTCTTTTTCTAAGCTGGTGGATTCCACATGCAGCTTTTCCAGCAGATCACCTTTTGGGACAAAGGGAAGCCTCACCCCAAACCTTGCCTGCAGTTCCCAGTCCTGAGCTAACATCCTGTTTTCAGACTGATCCTGCATCAGGGCTCTCAGCTTCTCTTTGGAATGTAAAATTTGCAAGGACAGGCAGCAGGAAGCCTGAAGGGCACCAGCACCCAGTGATAACTTTGTGAAGATCCCTTTGTGAGGGATGGAGGCTGCTGAGAGATTGACAGATGCTCTCAGGCGAGTCCAAAGTGATAAACAAACAACCCTTGAAAGGATGCTGTGACGTTTGGTGATCCTTTCTTCAGCTGTCCCTGAAGCAGAAACTTGCAGACTTTCCTTTCCCCAGATTGTTTCCACTGGAGTTCTTGTGGAAAAAATTCAGAGTTGTCTGGGTTTTGGCCTCTTTTTGGGAGGTGCCTTCATTGTGTTTTCTGTGTCTTCAGAAGCCCCAGGTCCCTCCCTGCCACTCCTTGTCCTTGTGAGCAGAGAGGTGGTAGACTTTGGTCTCTTGTGGAAGGTATGCTCACTTCTGGTGTGATTTTTATGTGTTTGAGACAGGGGAAGAATGTTCTGCTTCTTTCAGTCTCTTCTAAAAGATTCACAACCTTTCGGGGAGAGGAACTGGAAGGGAAGAGCAAAGAATAATCTCAATTTTATTTGTGCCCTTGGACTCTTCACTTTCATACCCCTATGTGTGAGGTAGCCTAATTTCCTTTGGAAGATTGTGGGGTGCACTGCATTGTTTCTTGGAAGAACTGCCACATGCTTGTAGTGGTGTAATGACAAAAATTTAAAGTGTCCTACAGAGCAGCTCATTTGGATGGATTAGAGTCAAACAGTCCTCGTGTGTCAGGTTTTCCCTTTGGTCACAAGAGCAACCAAAGCACTGTTGAATATGCTCTCAGTAGGAAACCTAACTTGCAAAGCAGAGTAAATGGCAGGTATTGGTAAACATCAAGTGAAGGATACTTTGGACATATGAATTCTAATTTCTAGTGCATGTCTAAATTCTTATACTCCTAAATTCCAAACGAGTTGCATTTTAGTGAAGTTATCAGCAGCATGTGATGGAGAGAGTTTGTCTGAGTAGTTCTGAAGAAGAATTTCAGCCCTGTAGCTTGGAGATGGCAAAATGTTTTTTGTTTCTATACTGACTGAAGGGCATTGTTTTGTCCTTGAATGGTTTTAAACTTTTTGTTTTATTTTTAAAGATGAAAAGAAATGGTGCTGTGGTATTTGTTGTTCTTCTTCCCTATTTTTCTTGTGACCCACTTTTTAGAGTGCAGCATTATCCTTTGTTTAGCTCAGAAAAGAAGGGAAGGAACTCTGGGAAATCAAGGTGGATTCAGCTGACACAGTGTAGATCTGTAAGGGCACAGAGCTGGGCAAATCAACTCAATGAGGGCAGAGGAACTGCTGATACCAGGATGTAATCCTGACGGGAGATGCTTTTCCTGGGATGTCACCTCCCTTGTTTAGGGTAAAGCTTGATCCCAGTGCAGTGCAAAAGTCTGAGCCTGTGGGAGACTGTAAGGACAAGAATTCTCACCTGGAGGGGCTACCCAGCCTTGGGAATTCAGATCTGCTCTTCCCTGGAGATTTTTCTCACCAGAGGCAAATCCAGGTGTGAATATGGACAGTAATTTTTTTTCCTCCTAGCTCACAGGAGCAGAAAGGAAAAGCAGGTGGAGAAGAACACAATCTTCTTTGGGAGGAATATACAGAATTTCTGCTTGCAAGTCATCTCTGCTCTGACAGATGCCACTTACATCGTCTCTGTGAACACAAGTGTGTGCTCACTCAAGAAGCTTTCTGGAAATCTCTTCAAAATTAAGAATCCCGAAGTAATGCCTCTCGAGGCCCTGTGTGCCTATGAATCTTTCAGGCAAAGTGAAATCTTGTTTTTTGTGCTTAGCTGAAGTTAAGTACAAGTAAAAGAAATACTTGAATTATATGACAACATTTCTTCTCAGCATTCCCAAACACCTTTTAAGTTCAGCTTTTCTGCTGAGTGTAATTAAATCCTGAGGATGGTGATTAAATCCCAGTCCATTTAATCCTTCTTTCAGAGATCAAATGGCAATAAATAAGCACTGATATAACGGCCCTGGTAGAGCTGGAGCTGCAGCAGAGCAAGTAAAGGCACGTGTGCTTTATTAAAGGCTCCTTGATCCTGTGCTCTCTCCAGCTGGGGCTTCCAGGGGTTCCTAGGGGCGGCCATGGAAGGGCAGATGCTGGAAGTAGCAACAGGTTAAGGCAAAATTGAGAAGATGCTGCACTAATTCATTACCTGTTTCTTAAAGAGCCCCATTTGCTTTCACTGCAGAATTCCTCACAGCTGCATACACACCTTGCTGCCCCCAGAATTCATATCAGATGCGGATATCAGCTCTACAGCAGAGGAAGGAAACCTTTCTCTGCACATCAGTGCCATCTCTCCTGCTGTAGGGAAGCACAGAGTGTAATCAGAGTGATCCTTTTGCTCAGCTGCAAGAACAACACGGGGTCTGATTTCTGCTTGTTGAGTCTGCCTGCAGAGCTCAGAGAAATACTGACTGTAGTGTTTTTGAGGCTCCCATAAATCAGAGGTTGCTTCAAAACAATTGATCAATGTGTTTGAAAAGACCCAACAAAACCCCAAATCTTGCCATCTGCTACATTGTTACTCCTGTTATTTGAGTTCACAGATGTTTTACGCAACTCTCCATGCACATCAAAATATAATTATTGAATCCAGAAGCAGTGGTGGCTGTACAGGCAAAAGGAAAACAGAAGGAACTACTGGAAGAAGCTCTTCCCAGTGTCTCTGCCTTATTGTGTGTGGAAACAAACATCTATGTGTATTTGTTACGTGATATTACGGAATCATGGAATGGTTTGGGTTGGAAAGGACCTTAAAGTTCATCCAGTGCCACCATGGGCAGGGACTTCCTTCCACTATCCCAGGCTGCTCCAAGCCTGGCCTTGGACACTTCCAGGGATCCAGGGGCAGCCCCAGCTTCTCTGGGCACCCTGTGCCAGGGCCTGCCCACCCTCACAGGGAGCAATTTCTTTCTAGTACATGAAATTTCTAAAGCACCAGCTATATTACCCAGTTCTCAAGCCCTCCTGTTCCCTCACTTGCTCACAGGAGCAGCTGTATTTTGGCATCCAACATGTTCTGCTTAGTTGGATGTCCCTGAGAATCCAGTTCTAGGGATAATGTGTTGGGAGAGCCCGTACCTGCTCCAGTTTGTTACCATCCTGCTGATTTCCCATGCCAACAGCAGCTACGCCAAAGGATGGCCTTTGTCATGCTCTTGCTGTTGCTTTCCTGTCCTCAATTTCCCAAACCTGTGCATGTGGGCACTTACAACGGTGTCAGCACTAGAGCCACCTGGATGCTGTGTAGGAGAATAGCCACAGTCAGACAGCAAATGTGCTTCCAGACTCCTGGAGCAGGAGGTGACTAACCCAGCAGTGCTTTGCACCAGCTTGTGCCAATCAATTTGCAGCTCAGTGCTTCCCTTCAGTAATTCAGTTATTCTCACACTGAATTATAAGGCTGTTTTTTCCTTTATTGTCATTGAAGTGTTCCAGCTTTTGATTTAGTTTAATCAGCCCCATCAGCTTCCTTCCAAAGCTATGCAAGAGTCCCAATGCAGCACCGCTTACAGCCATGTTCAATCCATTTTTCATTTGATTCTGTCATGCATAATTGCAGGTATGAGAAAGTTTGTGGTGTTATCATCATGTGTTAGTTTCGTTTCTGTGGTTCTTCTTAATTTCTTTCTCTGCTGGTTCTATTTCACATAAAGTACATGAAAGAAATAAATCCTGTTTTCTCTGAAATATTAAAGGTCTGCACTAAAAAGGCATCCATTTGCAGAAATTTTAGTAGTTTTATTATAATCTAAAGTGGTTTAAGATATCCTTGATGGCTGCTTGTTGATGCAATGGCCCAGTCAGCTTCTCCATAGTTGTTGCATCTCTTGGCACAAAAAATAACATGTAAGTATAAAAATACTGGCCCTTGTCCAGGGATATTCCTATAAAAGATGCTTAAAAATTAAAGCAGAGCAAACATTGAATAAAAGAAAAAAAGCCCCAGATTTGAATGCTCAGATGCTGTTGTTCAAGTTTGGAAGTTCAGTCTCTAATTATTCATTTAAAAAACTGCCATGACATTGGGATTTTAGCCCCTGTTTTGCATAGTGGGAATTACCTCTGTAGGAATAAATAACCTGGTCCTGCTGACCCCAGGGGTGCTGCCTTGCACCACCTTTAACTGAGAGGAAAACCAGTAGAAACAGTAGTTTTGGCAATAGATTTCAGCAGTCTTTGCTAAAAAGTATGATTGCAATACTTGTTCTACTTTCAATTCCTCAATTTCATTTTTATTTCCTTTTATTTTGTGCATAATTTGAGGACCTAATTTATCTCCAGGACTCCATTGGAATATTTCTATAGCAGACAAATTATTTGTCAGATAATGTTTTACAGGAGCCTTTCTTTTACTACCCTCAAATTACTTTCCTGGAGGCTTTTTCTATTCTTTTAGACAGTCCCAGGGACCACAAGAGTGCTCTGGGGTTGGAATTGACTTCCTTACTCCTGCCTTTGCCTGGAGAGAAGCTCTCTAGGAGAAGCCTAATCTTCTAAAGCAAAATCCCAGCTAACTGGGGATGTGGTTCCCTCCAGCAATTAAAGTTGTAACTTCACACCAAAAGGTGCAGGATGCAGAGTCCTTGAGCTGGGTATCAGGTTGTTATTTGTGAATTAGTCCTTAGATCTCTGCACTTAGTGGGTTCACTGCAGCAAATCAAAGGATTTACTGAATGTGGGCAAGGGAGGAGAGCCTCGGAGCAAAGACAAAATCCTGCTCCCTGCCTGGGAGGACTGGGGATTGTGATCCTGTCACCAACAGGGACATGGGGGTGCAGGCTGCATTTAAATGAGTGTGTTTAGGCTTCATCTGTGACAACCCAATGATGAGGCAGCTCCCTCTCCAAAAGATTTCCTGCTCTGTCAGGTTACCAGAACAGGGTGTTGTGGGCTGTAGGTTGGAGGAGTTGTCTGGGCTGGGATCCAAGGAATTACAGCAGCAGGCAGGATTGGGATGCTGCTCACCTGGAATGCAGTTGTTGTGAGGCCATTTACATCCCCAGCAAAGGGGATTCCTTGCAGTGGAATGGTTTGGATTCGAAGGGTCCTTAAAGACCTCCCATTCCATCCCTGCCATGGACAGGGACACCTTCCACTATCACAGGGTGCTCCAAGACCTGCCCAGTCTGGCCTTGGACGCTTCCAGGGATGCAGGTGCAGTCACAGCATCTGTGGGCACCTTCTGCCAGAGTCTCACCACTCTCAGAGACAAGAAATTCCTTCCCAATATCCATGTAATCTGCCCTCAGATAGTTTGAAGCTGTTCTCCCTTGTCCTGACACTCCAGGCCTATTACATTAGGGCTCATTGGTTGGAGACAGAGAAGACACAAACTCACTGAGGGTCCTCAACCAACAGCACTGAGTTTATTATGGCCTCCCCTTTTTATAAGGGGGTTTGGATTTTCCAGGCTTACACATCTGATTGGTTTGGATCTCAGACTGCCCAACTCTCTGGCCAGTGAGAAATCTGCAGCTTAGGATGGAATGTGATTGGGTTAAGTGCCTGTTTGGGTTTGAATATATCCTATCATTGTTCACCCAGGGACCTGTTTATCTAACCAGGCTAGCTGAACTGGGTTTCTTATTTATGGCCAAATTATTCACCCAGCTACAGACTGGCTGTGCTGTGACATTCCCTCTTTCCTTTTTATTAAAAATGCAAAATGTTCTCTGTTATCTTACCTGAAAGGGCCCTTTTAGGATGACACAGACAGCAGGAGTTTAATTTGAATGAGGCCTTCTACCTAATTTGACAAACCTTGCTCCCCCAGCTAGCGATGTGTTCCATGCATCACCAGAGCTGCAGCATTCATGTTCAGCAGTTGTCAGGTGAAACCACCAACCTTCAGGCTAGCATGTCACAATTTAACTGCTTAAAGTTACAATTATAACTTATTCCTGTAAACAAGAAAACATTCAACCTTTAAAACTCAAATTAAAACTTGGTAAACAAAAACATTCAACCTTTAGAACTGTGAGAAAAAAATGACAGAAAAAACAATTTGTAAACAGGAAAAACAATTTGTGAACAAAATCTTTAAATGAACTGTCACTTCAGTTGCCCAAGATTTCCATTAGGTAGGTGAACAAGTTGTTTCCATCACTGTTCCACACATGGCTCCACCACGTCTGTTGAGGAGTTACCAGGGGGATGCTGTTATGGTCCCAGGCAGGACGGACACATCTGGCAGGTGCCCAATGCGTTCCAGTGTCCATGGAAATGCAAGCATATCCACATCCCCAGGTGCTGAGATTCCCTGGGCCTTCCCATGCACTGGTGAGAAGGTCTTGCACCATCACCTTGGGTTTGGGCAACTGATCATCACCGGATGATTGTAGTGATAGAAAGTGATTTAAAATGACTGGGTTCAGGCACTTTTCTAATATTTTCAAATTATTTAGTGTATAGAGAGCTTTAGCTACCCTGCTGTTTGGGGATTTAGCACACATTGCTCCCCTTTGTTTTTCAAGTATATGTTTTAAAGTGCCATGAGCATGTTCCACAATGGCTTGTCCTGTTGCTAATTGGGGAATACAGTGTGGTGAGACACACCCCAGACCTGTAGGAAATGTCTTGTTTTCTATGAAATGTATGCAGGGCCAATGTCTGTTTTCATGGTACAGGAAATAACTAAAGCAGGAAAGGCTGAATGCTAATGTGCGATGGCATCTCGACCTTTTTTTCCTGTGTACTGTAGCCTGTATTGCTGATGAAAAGGTATCAGTGGATAAATGTACATATTTTATTTAGATGTCTGAATTCAGGGATGTGAGTGACATCAGTCTGCCAGATTTGCAAAGAACACAGTCGACGAGGATTTACCCCCATCTGCAGTGGTGCAGTGTGGCCTTGGCAGTCAGTGCAGGTGTTAACTATATTATGAGCCTCTGTGTTTGACAGCTGGGATTGCTGCTGCAAGGCTCGAACACCTTGGTGGAAGAAATCATATGATGCCTTTGCTTGTGCCAGCATATCTGGCTGTGGTGCTGCCCAAGAAGGGCCAGCTAGCATCTCTGCTCTGGCATTGCCCTCTGTGATGAAACCTGGTAAATTTGCGTGAGTCCTGATGTGTAAGATATAATAAGGGTAAGTGGCTTGGATGTTATGGCATATAGTTTTTAGCAAATTAAATAATTGTGCATTGTCAATTTCCCTTAATAGTGCTCAGTCTGATGTTTCAGACTGATGTCAGCTATGATGCAGAATCAGTTAAAATATTTAGAGGAATGCAGAGAAAACATTGGAAAGCCATAGTTACAGCCCTCAGTTCTACTAACTGAGGTGATCCATTCTCATAACCCTCCGATGTTTGCCAATCACATTCAAATTTTTCGTGTGTCACAGAAATAATAATTTTTGAAGGATCTTTAGCATTCAATTGTAAACACCTGTGATGACATTTGATAATTAATTGTGCAATTAGTTCAAAGATGGTAGGTACTGTCTTTTTAGGCTGATGATGTAAAAGCATCTATTCCACCATGTGGAAAGGATCAGGCCAGTGTGAATTACACTGCCTGATAATACCAGCAGGGTGAAAACTGACAATGAGAATGAATACAGGGATACACACCTCTGGGCATATCTGGTGGACTTGTCTGTTCGTGACAGCTTGGTCTGTTTGAGAGCTGTGCTGTGGCACAGGCCCATGTTCCAGCTCCCTCTCCAGCTCTCCTGGAGCCCCTGTAGGCCCTGTCAGGGGCTCTAGAGTGTCCCTGGAGCCTTCTCTTCTCCAGGTGAACACCCCCAGCTCTCCCAGCCTGGCTCCAGAGCAGAGGGACTCCAGCCTTCAGAGCATCTCTGTGGCCTCCTCTAGATTCCCTCCAGCATCTGCACATCCTTTCTTTGTGGAGAACTCTGAGTTTTGGCCATTTTCTACATCTGAGACATGACCAAATGGTGTTAAACCAGTAGAGGACAGTGAAGTGGTGACTCACAATGTTCATGGTGCATGATGGAAGAGCAGGACTGTTCTCAGTGGAAATGAGTTTCTCAGAGAACTTGGAGACAGCAAAGGGCTTGTCCTTTACCACTGCCATACTGCCCAGGCCCAGGGCTGATGGACTCTGAGGAAAAAGGGAACAAACCGTCGTTCAGAGATTACAGACATGGAGAAGTCTTTTTCCTGCCATACAGTCAGGATTGCTCTGAAATTGTCCTCGGAGGATTTTGCTGTCTGAGAGATGAGCCACAAATCCTTGTTTTCTTTGCAAGGCAGGAAAAGGCAGTTCTGTGTTGCCCATGAATTCAACCTGTGCACCCTGGTGGAGATCCAGGGGAGAAAAGGTCATGTGTGGAGACGTGGCATTGCTGCTGCTTCCCTTTTCTTCGATTTTTCTCTCCCTCAGGCTAAGGAAGAACTAACTCCCAGAAATTCCCATGTTGAAACCACTGCTGGCTGATCCCTTTGTTGCCCCATTTGCATCTCTCCATCCTTGTTACTTCCCAATTCCTTTTTGCCATGTGGTTTGTGTATCTGTAGGGATTTCAGGGTTTAGTTAAATTTGGGAATTGATTGCCATACCAGGTGAGGCCAGAGCTTTGTTTTCTTTTTGAGCTGTCCATGTACGAGCATTGCTGTCTAATTTGTTTGCTACCTTTGATCCTTTTGAGTTTTCTCTACTTCCTTGGCTGAGCTGTGGGCAGAGGAGGATTTGGAAAAAGGTAGGAAATTCCCTGGAGCAATATGTGCATTTTGTCTTCCTTTCCAGCTGCCTGTTGAGACTCATCACAGCTTTTAGTCCATTTATTATCTCATGGCAGTGCTTTTATTTTCTAATCAAGATGGCCTGAGGCAGCAAGTGCCCAAGCCTGAGATTCCCAATGAAAAACGGCACAATGATTTATTTTGACAAGATCTATTTACCATGAAATCGTGACCAGTGATGCTAATTTTACTGTCATTTTTGATTCATTATTAGATGAGCCCTTATTAGCTTTTCTAGCACTTTTTGCTAGGAATGCTCTGACAAGTCTAAAATTGCATGACTTTCAGATTTTGGTACATTGTGGGTTTTTTTCCCTCTCATCCCCTGGGACCATTCCCACTCAGAATTGTCACATGCAATGACACCAGATCAAATGAGCAGAACACTCTGTTGCTCAACACTGAGGGCTGTTTAGGCACAGATGTACTCAAAGTCATTACATTATGAAAACAATTTTTTGAAGTAATTTAGGATATTTCAAACTCAAGTGATGATTTCTGGAGAGCATTCCAGCAGTATCCTTGCCTGGTTCATTTGAGCTTTCCCTGCCATGAGCTGACATTGATCCTGACTGACAGGTTGGAGTGGTGAGGCTTGGTCTTTTCTGAGGATAAGTGCTAATATTTTGTAAACCAAATTATTTGAAAAGGCTTGTTCAGCACCTTCACCAGAAGAAAAGTTCTCCCTACTTGAATTGGAGTGAAGCCTTGATTGCCACTGCTCTTTCTGGTGCTGTAATTAATTTATCCCCACTCCTCCCTGCTTGTGCCTCCCACAGGCATTAGCATAAAAGCACTGTTACCACTAGATGGGTCTGTTTCTTTAATAAGCTGTTGACTACCACTTGGAATGAGAAATATTTCAGGACTCCTCTGGTTGATACCACATACATGTTATCTGACTGCCCCTTGACTGCATTTACTTGTCAGGCCATTTAAAAATCAGGCTTTGTTTAATCCATCAGCCTGTGCCATTCTACTGCTTTCCATGTATGGAATTAGAAACATTTCTGGGACTCAGAAAAAAATTTGGCTTATTTTAATTAATTTTTAAATTAGGGGATCAGTGCTAATACCACCTCACTCAAATTCCTGTATGTGTATTTGAAAAATGTATCAGAATGTTCCCATGACAAATGAAAATGTTCAGCCTCAGTAAATTTATTGGATATAGTCACTGGCTGTTTTTATTTAGGTAATAGTAATTTCTTGCCTTGTAAGTATTGAAAGCCATAAACATCATTTTGTATTATTCAAAACCAATCACAGACCCACTCCTAAACAGCTTTCAACAAAGGCAAACCATGAACATGAAACACATGGAGTATTTTTGGAAACAGGTGCTTTACCAGGTCTAAGATCTGATGGCTGCAATTCACTGAAGCTTTCACTCACCAGAGCAAGAAAAGCAAACTGGTGGTTGATGCTTTGCTCTCTCTTGTGCCAGGAGGCACAAACCAGAGGTTGTCCCAGTCCAAGAATGACTGGTTCAGGCAAAGCCAAGGAAGAGGGACTTATCCAGAAAATGGGGAAAATTGACCCAGTTTGGTGGAGGTTGGTTTAGAGATGTTACAGTTGAATAAAGCCAAATAACCGAAGGTGTTCATAAACACCTCTAATTCCACAGGAAGGGAAAAAGCCCAATGATGAACCCTAAAAGTTTTCTTAAAGGTTTTTTTTTGTACTTAACATGGCATGAAAATACTCTTAGATCTGCCTTGCTTACATTGGGAGGTTTTTTTCCTACAGTTATAACTTTATTTAATGACTTAGTATTTGATTTGATACCTTTTCAAATTTACTTTTAAACCCCAGCCTTAAAGGAGCATCCCTGCTCTACCTGGCAATTTAGATTTCAGCTCAGCCTGTCTGTAATACTTGTCCATAGACTGTCCCAAAGTTATGATTATAGTAATTCACCATTATAATGCACAAAATTTTCAGTTTAAATCAACCTGCAGCTGGAAATCTGACTTGCCAGTGTGTTTGAATTTAGCATTCATTTGTTCAGAGGTGTTTCTCTAGGGCTGATTTGCCTCAGCAATTACACACTTGTGCCACAGATGATGGTGACCTTCCTCCTGGTCCTGCAGATGTTCCAGCTGCTGCCTGAGACAGCCTCCTAAGATCCTACAAGTGTTTCAAATACATACAAAAATAAAACCAATGCAAGCATCTATCCAGTCTTATTGGCCTGCTTTTTTTCTTGTTTGCTTCCACATCGACAGCAGTAAGAGCCTAATTCTTCCAATGATCTTATGTGGATGCATTTTAGGAAGCCTATTTCATAGTGTGGTAACAAATAATAACAACTTTTCTGTCTGTTCTCAGTGCCTGTTTTTAATATCTGCTTGACTGTAGCAGTTGCAAGAGACAGAACTTGTGGGTCTGAATTTTCAGGAGACACAGAGAAATGGGGTAACACAAGAAGAGTAGATGTCAGTGTGTGATACCATGTGACCTGGCCTTGAATTATCACTATCTTGGCTGAGTGAATCCTGTTTAATGTAGAAGTTGTGCAGGTGTGTTCACACTGACAACTCTGTGCTAGGATAAAGTGCAGTTGCAAACCACAGACCTTTCATGTGCATTAACTTGTTTTTTAAGCTGTCAAACAGATGAAAAGAATCAATTGCATAAGATGCTGTCTTAATTTTTCAAACAAGCCCCGAAGTATTGGAGTTTGAGTTGCTGCTTCCTTCTGCTGCTAATTTGAAAACAATTATTACAAAGTTGTATTCAAATCTTCCTCTTGGTACTTAATTAGTGATTTATGCCTAAGAGAGAGATTTTGGTCAGGGTTTATTAGCTTAAATTATTGAACTATTATTTAATTGTGGAACTTTTTGTTAAAATTTGCAGGCACTGAAATTATCGATATCTGAAATCAGTTCATTAAAGAAGAAAATCATAAAAGAGAGCAGGATAATAATACCTAATTACAACAAGCTGGATTACAATCTTTTATTTACAAATAAGCATCAATGAACTGGGGGAGTAGAATCTGGGTAATACATATTCTTCTGCGGTTTAAGATGATTTTCTGGATTTTTTTTTTTCTAAATAAGTTACTTCTCAGCAACACACAGGCAGGTGTTTAAATGCAGGGCACTCCCTGCACAGGCGTGCTTTGTATTCTTAGTTTTGCTTTTAGATAAGACTCTATAAAGAGGTTGTAGTTCACTGTTATGGTATTTGCAAGTTGTTGTGAAGGAAAGTGCTTGGTTTTCTCCCCATTAAATTATTTAAACCAGATGGATGTTTTTACTTTGCATTAGGTGCTAAAGCTGTAATTTTAGCTACTTTCACAGCAGACAATTTGAATTTTCACAGCAACACATGGCAATGGGTCTGCTCCATTATATGGCACATCAGGTATTCCCTGGCTTTTGTGGAACAACAGTTTAAGGAGGATGCATGGGAGAGCTGTCATTAAAAATGTAAGCACAGTGGTTGAGTAAAATGGAGGTTGCTGCTAAACTGCAGACTGATTCCAGTCTTGTCTCAATTCTGCCATGGATTTTACATAAAGTAAAAGCCAGAGGTTCCTTCTAAACAACCGTGCAGTGGCTTGAGTGGAACGTAACTGCTCATTTTCACCTCACAAGTGCTGAGTAAGAATAATAATTTTCTGTCTGCAAAAACTGCTTTTAGTTTCCCAAAACTTCAGTGCTTTAGCTGAAAATACTGGTCTCTCTGTAGCTGTGTAGTTTGCTTCCATGGAGTCAGTCAGCCATGAGTGAGGACAGGATTCCTAAGGGGCTGTTTCTTGGGATGCCCATCTCTCCTGTGTATATTTTTGTTTGCTGGTGATCAAGGAGACTCTGGCACACCCAATTTCTCACTACAGTGAGTGTCTGCTCCCATTTACCCTGGGAGAATTGTTTAGGTCAGAAAGAATACTTGAGATCATGAAGTTCAACAGTTAAGCTGACACTGCCAAGCCCTCCACTAACCCATGTCCCCAAGTGCCACATTTATATGTCTTTTAAACCCTTCCAGG
>PYHW01010709.1:688921-714059 GCA_013186435.1 Turdus rufiventris
GCGAGTCTTCCTCACCCTGACCTTTTCTATTAATGACAATACAAATGGCTTTTGGGGCAACTCCACTTTTGCAAAGAATGAGTTTCTGATTGCAATTGTTTGTGTTCTTTGCACCTACCTACCAGTTTCATCCTTTCCCATTGCGAGCACAGCTAGGCAAACATAAATTGACAGGCAATCAATTATTTAAGTTTCAGGTAACTATCTCAAGCCCAGTTCCTTCTAACTTTTAACTAAAATCCTAATTTCTTTAAGATTAGTGTTTCATGGTTGTGTCTTCTGAGTTTTATCCTCTCTTATCCTGGCTTTCTCTCCCACAGAGCATGGGCTTCTCACTGCCTGCAGCACCACAAGGAGCCTGCTGAGCGAGTGCAGGGGAAGGACAAGTGAGCTTCTCTGGGATAATGCCCTGGGTGCTTCTGCATGGCCATGGAATAAGGTCCAGCTGACAAGCAAAGCTGGGGGAGCTGTGAAAGAAAAGTGCCCAGAGGAGAACCAGGGATACAGTGCAGTCAGCTGGAGGTTTTATTGGAAGCCACACGTGCCCAGGGTTGAAAGGTGAGGAGCTTTTTTAAATTTAATTTTTGGGGTACTGTTAGATGCAGGGAATCCTTTTTTTCTTTGGTTTTTTTTAATAATAAAGAAAACAATCTGAGAATCACTGAAGCTGGAAGAGCCCTCCCAGCCCATGGAGCCCAAGCTGTGCCCGATGCCCACCTTGTCCCCAGCCCAGAGCACTGAGTGCCACCTCCAGCCCTTCCTTGGACACCTCCAGGGATGGGGACTTCACCAATGTCCGCCTTCCACTTCCTGACTACCCTTTCCAGGAAGGAATTCCTCCTGATATCCAACCTTAGATTTGTCTCTAATATGTATCTTTATTAAAGTTAATTGTGGAACTGCATGTGTTAATTTGCTTGAGTTTAGTAAGCTTACCTAATGTTTCATTTTAGTTTGGTTCTGGTGATCAAATGTCCTGGGAATAAAAAATTTCAAAGGAGCTGACTCTTAACTGACAGGTTAGAGGTTTAGGGATTGAATTAAATGCTTGAATACTGGAGGCAGACTGGAGTGACAGACAGGACCAGGACAAGATCTTTGTAGGAGGCTGAAATCGGATAAATACAGAATGGAAATGGAGAGTAAGAATGAAGTTTTCAAAAGCAGTTTGAAGATGAGGTCAGTTATCACATTACTCAATGTTTTTAAATCACAATTTAAATAGAATGTATAGAAATGCCACCATGGGGCTGGATAAAATATTTTTAACAAGGGTTTGCAGGGGATATCCAAACATATGGGAGTAATTTTCCCTTCCAGCCTTTTGTTATCTATTTGCAGCTGATGGAAAGCATCCTTTCCAGGGTTGAAATTGTGGATAAAATTGTAGCTGGCAATTAGTGACAATTAGAGAGAGAGTGTGAATTGTCTTCCATGCATCAGAAACAGAGCTGCTCTTGTTGGGTTTTAAATGGGAAGCATCTGATGTGGGAGACACAGGTTGTAATTTTCCAGGTGTGACATTTAAGTATTTGCTCATCACACAGCTGCCTGAAAGGATTCCTGCCCTGTGGGGAATGGGGGTTATTAAATGTTGCAATAGATTTGCAGTTTGTGTTCTTGATCATCTCAGCAGTACAACCTGACCTTTTGTGTCATCACCTAAAACTTGATGTAATTAGTTCCAGTGCATAAGATTACTGTACTCACATCTGTTTCCTTTGTCAGCCAGCCTGGTTAATTAACATTTGTGCTGGTGATTCTCAGTGAGAGCTCCAAATATATAAAAAAGGCAACATTAAAATAATTTATTTCTGGGGGTATTTTTTGTTTGTTTTTTAAATATATGTTATGTTTTAGCACATTCTCTCCTAGCTGATACTCCCTCTGCCAATGTGGGTCCCACAGGCCTGGTGAAGTTGAATTAATAGGGAATAAAATTCCTGTGAGGTTTTTAGGGTTGTGTCTGTGCTTTCAGTTACAAGGGGTAGTCAGACAATCTGTCAGGAGTAAACTCTCATTTGTGTCAGGAGTGGAGAAGCAAAACCTTCCCAGCATCATCAGCGAATGAAAACTTGCACAAAGAATTCCACAGGTTGATCCTGTTGCTTGATAGGCTCCTGTGCTACGTTAGGTGTTGTCTAGGCAGAAGATTCCTTTATTTTTGTGGAGACAACAATCAACCTAGACAGGAAGTTTTAAGCTACTTTTTATGTTGCTGTTAAAGAGCATGTCCCAAAATCACCCTCATTTACAAAGTCAAATGATGACACAGAAAAAAAGAAAATTCTAACTGTACCAGCTGATCATTATTTATAGTTTATATATAACTTAATTTTGTAAGGCCTAACTAGGATTGAACTACACCCAGGTCATATTTGTGCAAAATGGCAAACATCAAGGAATTCTGACAAGTTATTGACATTTTTCTATTTAGCATTGCAGGTGTTGTTCTCTTATAAATTTAAATTGAAAGCAAAATGCTCAGAAATAGGAAAGTTTTAAAATATTTATTATATTATAATATGAGCCATCCCAACCAATTCAAGAAATTGTTACTTCACAGCTGATCCAGAAAGGTCTTTCACATGGGCCTGTTTTCAGTCCTGCTTTTATTTACTGCAACCACTACAAGTTAAAATGGTACTTCAGAAACTCAGAGTTGCAGCAAACTTTTGGAATAATTATTCTCCCAAGTGTTTTCCAGTGTAGCCTTCTGTAATGTATACCATACACAAAAATAAAAACTGAAAAGTAATTATGCTAAAATCAGTTTTAAATCACGTAAATAAAACGTTTTTTTCATGCTGTACTCAACCAAACTCTTTCAAATGCTGGCTGGATTGTGGTGCTCCATCAGCATTCACTGTGATTTGCATTCCAGTCCTAGGGGAGGACTGAAATAGGAGCCATAGAAAACAAAAAAAAAATGTCATTATTTTCCATCCCTTCACAAATGCTCTTTTTCTCTCAGGTTTACTCAAACAAATGTGGTAAATTATTACCAAAACTCACAGTCACTGTTTTCTTCCATCCTCAAATGAAAAGCTTCCACTTGTTCTTGTGGGCAGATATAGCAGGAAAGTTATCCTTTCTATTTATTTAGTATAGAATGATTTCATGGCTGCTCAGCTTCTACCTTCAACTAGACTCAACTTCTAATTAAAAAAGAAAAGGAAAAAAAAAAGCAAACTTTATGTATCAAAGTGCCTTTTTGCTTTTCATCCCTAATTGAATTCACAGAGTGTTGAAAGAGAAAAAGCTGTTAGGAATATTGGCCCTTTTGCAGGCTTGAGGGCTGAAGTCTCATCTTGAGCTGGTTATAAAAGCTCAAGTGGTGGCTGATAACCTATTAGTCCAGCATTTACTGGTGTGTAGCTTACACACCTCTTCCTTAGCATTTTTCCCTTCCCCACAGCTGGCACTCACTTTAGATTTACATAGAGATTTCCTGGAAACATTTTATTTCTTAGCAGTGGCACCTATGCTGATGTCTGCAAGCTTGATTGGAATCAATAAATGTAATGAGTAGTAAGATTAATTCTCCCAGCACTCCAAAATCTTTTGGCAGTTGCATTAAACTTTCAAACCCTGTATAAATTTCTCAAGCAAATTTATTTAGTGAACACCAGTTATGGCTGTCTTGGACAATACATGAATGTAATAAAAGCTTGGTGCAGAAAAGGGAAGGGGTGGGGAGGGAGCAGATGCTCAGTGCTGCCCAAAGTCAGAGGAGCAGCAAAGTGCTGGCACTTGCAAATCACATCTCATGGGCTTCATTTAGAAAGAGAACATTCAGTGAACTCACTCCAGCATATGGCAATATTTTTTGGTCATTTTTCTTTTCATAGAATCATGGAATAGATTGGAAGGGACCTTAAAGGACATATCATTTCTGCCATGGGCAGGGACACCTTCCACTATCCCAGGCTGCTCCAAGCCTGGCCTTGGACACTTCCAACCAAGCTCCTCTGGGCACCCTGTGCCTTCCCACCCTCACAGGGAACAATTCCTTCCTGCCCTCTAACCCTGCCCTCTGGCAGTGGAAAGTCATTCCCCATGTGCTGTCACTCTACCCCTTGTCCAAGGTCAGGTAGAATAATCTGGTTTAACCTTCTCTTTAGGAAGACAGAATGAGTCAGGTATAAGCAGATAAAGTTGTGTTACAGAACCTGAGAGGGATTCCATCCCTCAGACACTTTGAGGATTGCTTTCTGTTTGAGACAGCTGTAAATGATCAACTGTTATCCAGTCTGGAAAGGTCAGTTTTTGACTGACTCACAATAACTCAGTCCTTCCATTTTTAGTTCAAGTCCTGAGGTGGTTCTTGGGTTGTTCGGGAAACGAGGTCTTTCTGAGCTAAAAAAAAATCCATGTGTGAACAAATTGGTTTGACAATGTGTGCCTTGGCATACTTGAAATAATCAGTAACTGGATGGAATATTCAAAATTCTGCTTTTATTTAAGCAGCTGTGGTATTTAAATAGTGGATTTCACATGTCGGACTGCATGAAAAGTGATTAGAGGCCAATAGCTCTGGAAGTCTCACAGTCTCCTGTACGATATCTAAATTGTCAAGAGCAATTGTTGCTGTTACCTTGCAACTCTTGCTTTAGAAAGAAAGGTTTAATTTTTTATATATATTTTTTTTAACACAAGAGTAGCAATATTTAGCACAAAAGAAATCTATTCTGGAAAGATGTTGGCTGTGTATTCACTGAAGGTTTTGGTGCTCTTTGTGACTGGCTTGCATGAAAAAATTTCCTTTGACAGTGTTCATTATGCAGAACATAAAAGCTATTGTGGTGTGCTGTAATCAGAAAGACAACATATAACAATATTAATACATTCAACAATAATGTTAACACATTTATTAATTTAATAAAATAATCCTGATGCTTTTGATTTATTTGTATGATAAGGAGAGGGAAATCTGATGGCCTTTGATTTATTTGGCTATTTTGCCAGAAAAATGTAAACTGGATGTGTGTATCTCATGACCACCAACAAGTCTCTCTGAAACTGCCCAAATCAGCTTAAGGATAAAGTTTCATTTAGATACCTTATAGACCTTGAAAGGCAGTAGGTTGTCTTCCATGGCATTTTCTTCTAATTCAAACTGTTTGTGTCACTATTAATAAATATTTTTTTCCAAAAGCAGTCCCTCAGCACCAACCTGCCCTTATCCTGTGCAGTATCAGTTCTGTGTTTCTGGGGTTCTGGACCTGTCAGCTTCCAGCTGGATGTGAGGTCTCTCAGGCATAATCAACAGGTTCTGTGACATCCACTGGCAAACAATAACCACCTCTGACGGAAGTTAAAAGGAGGATCTTGGTACAAAAATCTCACCTTGGGAGATTGTCAGAGACTCGAGGGCACTAATTTTGTTGCTGTTGTGATATACCTTGTCCAGCTCTTCTAATGACACACATCTGGTGTATTTGTACCCAGCCAAGCCACTACCTTTGGGTGAATCCTCTTGGTTGAAGAGGTTTTTTGGGCAACAGACAGTGGGTGAGGATTTTGGAGAAGGATTGTGTACCAAGAGTTTTTGGCCTCAGATCCTCACCAGTGTGTTTTAAAAAAGTTAGGGGGAGCTTTAGCAAAGAAATCCTTCCATGGAAAAATAATGGATTGGAAAGCAGGAAATGGAGGTTAAAAGCCTGGAATTAGTCCTCATGAGGGAAGGAGCTCACCACTGGGGTGAGCAGCACATCAGGATCTCTGTTGTTCATTATATCCTGAAAAACAGGCTTACTGTGGGTACATGAGGATATTTAGTGATGCCACTGAGTTGCTGTAGTGGTTTTGGTTCGCCAAATTGAAATTTTCCTGCTGTGAGATAGAACCAGGAGGAAAGCAGAACAGGCTCAATTTTAGATGGTATAAAGAAAAAAATTAATTGCTAGAAACTATAAGGAAAAAGAATAAAACTCAGAATAAAACTTTTAGAACATTCCTCTTGCCCCACCCCACACTTTTCTTGCACACTGACAACATACAGAAAACCAATCAGTACGTGATTTTTTTCTTTCCAGTCAGCAAATGTTACCTGCAAGGTTGCAGTGCTCTCCTGGCTGGGATAACCTAAGTTTTCGAATTTGGAATTTATATCCAAACATTTTTGAGGATGGATGCCTGGATATATGTGCTTAGATAATGAGTTTACAGAAACAGGTAAAACAGCCTATCAGAGCTAGCTTGTTTTGGGGATTGCTGCTTTTGTGTTTACACTGGAATTGTTGCTTTGTTGTGATATATGTGTAGTTGTGTGGGGCTTTAAATTGTAAAGGCAGAAAGATTCGGGCCAAGAAGTCACTTTCCTGTGCAATGTTTGCTTTATAGCTGACAGCTCAAAGAGGTTTTGCAGTAATTCACTGTCTGTTTCCCTATTTTTCCTTCTGTCTGGAACGCGTGGCCAGGGGAGGTACAGGGACTGTCACAAATACACAAAGCTTTGTAGAGAGAGTTCCTTCAGCGCTTTACTCTTCCAGGCTCTGCTCCATGAGGAAACAGGTCCAGACTTGCATTTTATTGAAATAAGTGACCTTTTCTGTGTACAATCAATGTATCTTAAAGCCAGGAACTTGAAGGATTTCATTGATTTTTAGAGGAAGGTATAGTAGTTAGAATAGGGATAATAGAGGCAGGAAAAAGAAATTGTAAAAAGACCACTTAATTTTGTTATGGAAACAGGTCAGTCACTGTGCTATGTGTTGTTAGAGGCAGCTTCAGAAGTGCTGAATTTTCATTTTTGCATTGAGACAAGCACCAAACCAAGATAATTTTCCATGGAAAAAGTAACAGCCAGGGTCAGAGAGGAGACAAAAATGTGCCCAGGCCATGCATTCCCTGTAGCACTGAGGCACCCTGAAGAATCTCTGAAAGCAAAGTGTCACAGGCAGAATCCCAGATGGGAGATGGGCCCTGATGAACTCATTTAAAGCCTGGTTCTCAGCAAGTCCAGGCCAAGTCATGTGCTACTGCCGTGGAGCTAATATGTGAGTGTAATCCAAACCCCAGTTCTTGATGATTTCTTGTTGACTTTAGAGTTGATTTCCTTTTACCT
Source organism: Turdus rufiventris (assembly GCA_013186435.1). NCBI lineage: Eukaryota > Metazoa > Chordata > Aves > Passeriformes > Turdidae > Turdus > Turdus rufiventris. Next base: position 695,991 of record PYHW01010709.1, read on the forward strand.
GTGGCCCTGTTAATACTTCCCTCAATGTGCTGATTGCCAAGGTCATGATTTTTATCAGAAGTCCAGCAGTAATGGGAATTTCATAGCAATTTTAATCACTTTTTTTGCGATGGAGTGAGGGTTTTTTTTATTTCTTTATTGCTGTCATCAAGGCAAGGTATATTCTGACATCCACTTTAGACCAAGTAAATGACATCATTATAATCATCAAAGGTAGTAATGGGCACATAAATTTTTCAGTGAGCAGGCAGTGGAGAGGAAATGACATCCTGCAACTGTGCCAAATTTCTCCTGATATCCAAGGGTTTGGAATGGAATTCACAATCCAAACTCGGTATAGCTGGCGTTCCCAAAAATTCCTGTATGTTCTCTCATATTTAATGAAAATTATTGTGTTGCATTGAGAATTGGCTTTGCCCTTCCTCCCAAGAGAAACTTCCTGTCAAAACTCAATTTTTCTGGGCAATGCTGTATTTGTAGTCTTCAAATCCTTGGCTGCTTCCATGTCTTGCCTTTAGATTTGGGAGGGTAAATAATAATGTCATTATTATTATTTACCTGATTGATTTCTTTAGAAAGTTTCAATGCAAAAGCAAACAAGGCAATTTTTTCTTTCCATTTAACCAATGTGACCTGCAAGAGCAAGGTTGCAGTGCTCTGGGGTAGCCCTAAGTTTTCAAATTTGAAATTTATATCCAAACATTTTTGAGGATGGATGCCTGGATAGATGTGCTTAGATAATTAGTTTTGGTTTAACTGAATTATAATTAATGTAAACAAAGACCCAAACTTCATAGTCCAGCAAGAACAACACTTTTTAAAATATAAAAAGTAAAGTATTTCATATGGATGCATTTGAGATCCTTTTGTTGGGGGTGTTGTTCTGGGGAGTAAACTATCATGATCATGGAAAAATAAGAAGCAGACTGGGATTTCCAAGGGAGGAAGGAAACCACGGTTCTTTAAACAGGAGATGTAGGAGCACCAGGGCTTTATGAGATACTGGAAATCTGCTGGGTTATCATACCTAAGGGCTGTATAATCTTGCAATGTGAATGGTTAACATCATACAAAACTCTTTAAAATATTCAGTTCACTTTTTGAGAGGCATTTTTCAAGGAATATGCCTATTATTGTTTATTACTAGCAACTTGTCTGCTGTGACATAATTGCTATTTTAATGGCAAGGCATTAATTGAGCAGCTCTATAATAGCTGTGTCATGCTGCGTTTTTTCTTTCTCCAAACTGTGCCTTCTATAACAGATGGACCTTTGCACCTGAGTTGTCTTGTTGGTGACTCTGCTGTTAGTCACCCCCACTATTTCCCTGCAGATATTATTGGAATTGGAATATCCCAAGTGAAACAGGACACAGAAGGATCATCAAGTTCAATTCCTTTCTCCTCACAGCATGACCTAAACCTCAATGCTGTGTCTGACAGTGTCATCCTGGAGCTCTGGCAGCCTTTGGGCCATGCCCATTCCCTCAGGAGCATGCTCAGTGCCCCATGACCTATGGGTGTAAGCTTTCTTTTTGCCCCTGGTAGTTGGTTTACCAGGACCTGAGAATGCTAATATCGATCAGCCATCTCTCAGGAGCTCACATCAGCCAGCAGAGAAAGACCGGAGGCCTTACTTGAAGAGTTCCACAAGAATCTTTATTTCATGGGAAGGGTGATCAAGCAGGATTCTCTCAGAACAAAGGGCAGACAGTCATATTTATAGGTTCAGGGGGGATTCAAACTACAGCCAATAAAAGTTTATACAAAGAACAGCATCCAATCTAAGTGAGAAGTTCTAAAGGTGCACTGACCAATGACACAAACTAATTTCTAACCAATTATCTTCCAAAATGTTAGAGAGTGATCAAATTCTTAAGGAATTTGGCTCAGCCTTGGTATCTAGGATACCTTATCTATTATAGCAAGTTCCAGGGGCCAGGGAAAGATGGCTTTGGAGGAATTGTGTCATCCACATATGGGGGCAGAACCATTCCCCTAAATCCAACCTAAATCTTCCCAGGACGGGAAGAGAGCTCCTATTTTGTAGATTATTCAGCTTTGCCTCAGCAGAACAGAGTGGGAGAAGCCTTCTCTTTTATGTAGTCCTTCAGTGACTCTGCAACATGGGTTAAATATTTTGGGGTACAGCGTAGGATTAACATTGACATTACCAAGTTGTCCTTTGGACGGGGCTGAAAGCTGGAGATCTGCACCTCAGAACACAGTGCTCCTGCTCATCCCTATTCCATATTCTATGGCAAAGCAGTGTGATGACATTCAGACGTGTTAAATGCTGCCTGCTGCCAGGGTGACTTCAGAGCAAAACTGTAGCTGGAAGCTGTTTTGGATGTTTCTCGCCTTTTTATGCAAGACATTCTAATAGTAAACACCCCCATGAAGAAACAGTTCTGGGATTCTGGTAGACAAAATGTAAAGGGAACAGATTTCAAGCCCATGGAAATTGCATTTCCCGATCGGGCAAATGAGATAAAATAATATTGCAAAGATGCACTGGGCAGGGCAGAAATGTATGTTCAGAATTAGGCTTATTTTTCAGTTTTGAAGAATTAAATTTGACAATAATAGGAGTGTGTTCTTAGGAGGAAGAGACCAACTTTAGTAACCACCTACTGGAGAAGCTAGAAGTCTCCTTGTCTTCCATGAGTAATGACCTGGAATGGATAGCTCTGATTCTCTCTTTAAAAAATGCATTGGGAGCTTAACTAGTCCTTGTGCCTGGTGGAGCATCTGCAATTCCATGAAATGCCTGTCAAAAGCTCTGCTCTGTAACCCTGTGAGCTGTTGCTTATGGAGTTTCAATTATTGAATGCCTAAAGTTTTTGTCCTTCCCTCAAGATCTGAGCTGCAAAATTGCTTTTAGAGGGTTTAAATTTTGAATTTTTTTTCCCAGTTTTGTAGAGCTTTTAGCACTTAAATCAAAATAGCCATGAAATAAGTGGAGTAATGTGTCAGGGAGGATTCTTGGTAGTCAAGGGCACCTAACGCCACACATTTCTTTGTCTGAAACAGTGGAGCTGAGTACCTTCTAGAGGACTCAAAATCGTTCCATTTTCCCTCCTTTCCAAGCATAAATCCTTTGTGAAGCACGGGAGAAGTGTCAGACATCAGGGTTGTGGAGGTGTGTCTCGGAAGAAGCCACGATAATTTTTCCTCTCAAAATCCCAGTTCTGGCCCCCTGTTCTGTAACCTGCTGTCCAACACCCTTCCTTCCTACATTAAGGAATTGCTTCTCCAATTCCAGCCAGTGACCCTGGGTCCATGGAGCTGCCAGGGTGTGTCCCCAAGGCCATAATCAGGCTGGGTGAACCAATTACAGCAATATGTGACAATTAAAAATCCAGTAGGACTTAGTTACCTTCCCCCTAAACAGGACAGGTTTTACACCTCAGGGATTGTTTTAATTAATATTAATTGGTAGTTCTAATTTAACATTCAGACTGAGCAATTTTGTCCAGGTAACTGCTGAACACTGAATATTTGAGCCTCCCCAGTGCCATTTTTTATTACTAAGTTTTAAATAAATAAGTGGAGTATAGAATTGGACATAAACTACTGTTGCATCCATTTCAGAAGCTTAAATGTTTTCCAGCTTTCCCAGAGATCTTTGTGCCAAACATACTGGGAAAATAATTCATTTGTTTCCAATAGCACAAAAAATATTCTACAGAATTTTAAATTTTTAATTTAAATAATTTAGTTTTGATTTTGATCAGCTTGTGTTTCATACCTTTTTTATTGTATGCTGCTAAAATACCACCTGTGGGTTAAATTAATTACTTATAGGCTTTCCCTTATTGATTATCTCTGTGTTATGTTTCTGAGAAACTGACAGATTTGGAGGTTTGTTGTTTGTTATTATCCTTATAAATACATATTCTCAGTTTACAGCTCAATCTGAGCTTCTTAAGTTTTGGTCATTTTGAGCAGTCTGTGCCCCCTCCCTTCTCAGGCACTTTCTGCCCTTTGTCCCCTCCTTCTGTCAGCACGTGCATCATCATTCCAGAACGGCCCTAATATTTGGAGATTTTAGCTGAGCTTTGTGATGACTTTCCTGAGCTCCTATGCACTTCCAAAGTGCTCAGTTGGGTTTTGGGTTTGGGGTTTTTAGACATAGGAGGCTTGTCACAGTTAGATTTCATGAGGTTGGGAAACTTATCTCCCAAATTTCCATTTTTCTTCAAAGTCTGTGCTTTGAGAGTGGGAATAGAAGAACTTCTCAATGAAACAATGTCTGTTGCAATACTGATTGTAAAATATGGGCCCTCACAACCACTGGGGATATGAAACCACACCAGGCAAGGAACTTGATCTGTTTGAAGTTTTATTAACCTATTTTTTGTGCCCAGGAACCATGAATGCTCTTTCTCCAGAGTATAATGGTAGGGGGAGAACAAAAATTATGCTTTTACAAAATATTTTCTCTTTCATCTGCAAAAGGGGTCAATCTCCATTCCCAAAATTGTTCCAGTTGCTTGAACATCTGCTGAAGTGGACGTTCAGGTCATGGTGAGAGCTGCTGGGTGCTGCCTGGTTTTGAAGATTTGATCCCCAGCTGCCTATTGATTAATTCTAATAAATTCTCTTTGGGAAAAGAGGCCATTTCAGCTTAAATGTCCAGTGCACAGCAGGAGCTTGGAGGTGATGACAGGAGCTTTCCTCTTCCTGCCTGTGTTTTTCTGTTGTCCCCTGTGTTTCACAGTAGCAAAGACTATAAAAAAACATAAAAACCAGCTTTGTAAATTGCTGAAACCTTTTTATTTAAACAATTAAGCCACGTAGAGCATTCTCTCCAAAGTCTCTCTGCATAGTGATGACCCCCATTAAAATGGTTATTGAGTTCTTCTGAGTTGCCTAACCTACATATTCATGGTAAAACTGCTATAAATAACTTTTTATTGGCTCTGTGGCTTCAGAGGGATTTATGCTGAATGTGGGGACACTGCTCCAGGTTGATGCCTTCCATTCAACTCCTGCAAATCTCAGCCTGGCTCGAAATTGGCCTCTTAAGAGCCAAACTTAACAGGTGATTGTGAAGGTGGGCTGAGAGATTAAATAAACAACAGCACAGAGCAGGACTGCCTTTGGTTTGGAGTGGGTTTTACAAAGAAACAGGAGATTTTGAGGCTGTCAGAAATACAGAGTTTTGCTAATTTCCATTTTTCTTCAGATCAGGAGGATTTCCATAATTTCCTCAGGAAAGTATTTTTCAAAGTCATCCTTAGGGCTTTTTTATCACTATTTTACCTCCTAACCTAACAGATGTTTTCTAGCAGTTAACTTATTATGAGCATATGACAAGTTTTCTTAAGGTCTAGAGGGGAAAAAAAAAATCTGTGCCTCAGTCATGTGGTAATTTTTTATGGAAATAGTGAGAATAGAGGAAGCCTTTCTGAAATATGGAGAGTGGCTGTTTCCTTGATGGATATTGCACAAAGGGGGTTGTCTCAGTGAGCTGTGGAAGGAACTGGATTTCACAGTGGCCATACTTTCACAATAATTCCCAAATTCAGCTTTTGTTGAGCAGCTGTCCCAGGGACCACTGCTCGCTTTCCCCATCCTATGGCCACCAGCAAATAACTCCAGAGAGGAAGGATGATGTCCAGTGACTCAAGTTCCTTCAGGTGTGTGTCTATAGGAGCTGCCCTTGGGAGGCTTCTGGAATCCTCCATTAGGAAATAAGCATCTGAGCTGGGACAAGCCAAGTTTTCTGCCACCAGAACTGTTGGATTTTTAGGGCTGATCTTCCCAGAGAACACTGCAGGACACCAGTGTCTTGGGCAGTTGCTGCCTAGCTCATCTGAGTTCTGAGAGTGAATTTTGGAAGAGTTTAAAAAGTATTTCTGAACTGGCCCTATGTCAGGAATTGCGGCTCCATGCCCTTCACTCACCAGAGCAAAGCTGTCTCAGGAAGTCTGTTTGCAAAAAGTAAAACATGTATGTGACGATAAACTGAATTTATTACACATAAGGTAAAGTGCATCTGTCTGAAATCACATTTGGCTCACTGATCTCCATTAGAAAAAACCGTATTTCACTTATTTCTCCTCATTCCCAAAGTTCTTCCAGTCACTCTGCTTCCTGTTAACTTGTTAGAGCTTGACTGGGGTTCTTGCTGTAGTTTGGCCAAACAGTTGATAATATATAATGTTTTCATTTCTGTTGTTTTTTGATATAATATAGATTTTGACACAATGTTCTGTGAAGCAAATTCTGAGTAACCAGAGCTCCTTATGCACTCTTACCTCTGAATTTATCTTTCTCAGGTCAGGCAATTCGTAGGGTGCTGTTCAGTGTAGAAATTGTTTGAAACCATATGAAACAAACTGTATGAATGTATTAAACTGTATGAAACAAAATGCTAACCTGAGAGCACAAAAATTTGTTTACATTCCTCTTGGTACAAGTTTGGATTGAAAAGAAAATATCCGTATACTTATTTTCATTGTCATCATGAAGTTGTAATTTACATTTTCATGAAGTGGCTTATTTTTATTACAATGAAGTTGTCACTAAATAGTAGTTGCTCTCCTGAGAGTTTTGCCTGTGAGTGTGGGCAAGGTTCTAGTCCTAGAGGACATTCCTGGGAGAGATTTTTGATTGCACAGATTTCTCTGTGCATGAAAGAAGTAGGAGGTTGCATTGCTATTCAGGAATCCTTCAGGCATTCCTGGATGTCCTCTGCATGTACAGGAGAGGCCTGGCTTAAAGCAAATCAGCCCTGGAACTATGGGTTCAGTTCTAGGAAAGGATTTGTTCATCCTCAGTGTGAAACATGCTCACATAGTAGGAATAAAAAGAGAGACTGGGAGGTGTTCAAGCCAAATGAAAGAAAAAAAAAAAAGGAGAAAAGTTTCTAAATGGCTTCTACCCCCTCATTGAGAGTAGTCCCACTTACTGAAGTCAGATATGGAAATTATGGGGAATTATGGAAATTATTTTGTTTTAATTTCTTCTGAATCAGTAATAGTGTTGGTAACCCAGGTCATCTTCTCCCTCAGTCATTAAAAGGCACAATTCTGTAATTTTCCATGAAGTCCAACAGAAATGGGACTGGAGAAAAGTCTGTTTTTATCTCCTGTTTCCCTCACTGAGGCAAGGAAGGTACACAGAGATGTGCATTTACTTTGGTAAATTCAGCATAACCACAGCTCTTTTATCTGCATTCCTGGTTTGCTTGCATGCCTGGTGAAGCATATTTTCAGCTACCATCATTTTTTGGATGAAAAAGTCATTTGTAAGATGTTAGCAAGCTTGATATTACCAAAAATGAGGTTTAGCAGAATGACTGGGGATCAGTTGTAGGTGACCATGGGCATCAATCCTCTAGCCAGTGCCAGGGGTAATTCTGGATTTCTCCACTTTTGGCTGTTCCTTCCTGTTGGCATTCCGAGGTGAAACTGCTGGAGCAGCAGCTGCTTGTGCTGCTCTCTGATGCTGCTGTCCTGTCAAATGAAGTCTGAATCCTCAGCAACCTGAGGACAGTGCCACAAGTGACATCTCTCAGACATTCCTGTGCCCATGGAGAAGACAACAGATAATAATAAATTCCTTGATTGCTTCCCTAAAACTTGCCAGAAGAGGACTCTGATGGCAGTGACCTTCAGGTTTGTTTCTCTGTAAACTGCCTTTATCCTCCCACATCATTCACACATAGAACTGTCAAGAAGTGATTTCACTATCACAGTGCATCAGCACAGATTCCCCAGAGAAGCTGTGGTTGCCTCTGGATTCATGGAATTGTCCAAAGCCAGGCTGGAAGGCGTTTGGAGCAACCTGGGATAGTAGAACGTGTCCCTGCCCATGGAACTGAATGGATTTTAATGTCCCTTCGTACCCAGACCATTCTGGAATTGCTAATGACCTGGGACTTCTTGAACCAGTGTTCCAGTAGAAGTAAGGCAGGGAATGGGGGGATTGTGTAGAGGGGGAGAAAAAGTAAATCCAAGAGGCTTCAGAGGCTATTGGATCTCTTAAGTAATATTTGATTTAATGAACTACAAGCAAAGCTCTTCTGATCATATCTTGTGTATCAATATCCTCTCCTTAGACCCTCCCCAAATCCAACCTTGTTCAGATGATTCCATGAAATATTGAAGCACAAAGGAAGTTTTACTCTTTTTTACGATAGAGATCAGAACTAGGGTAAAGACCTGCCAGGATAAATAACACAAGTATTGTTCTATTGATTGTGAGTGCCTTTGCTCCAGCCTGCTGTCTCCTATCCTTTAGCAATTTTCCAGGACAGAGAACTAATTCTACTGAGATCCCCTCACTGAAATGACAATTCCACAGCTTCCTCTGGGGACAGCCAGGAGTGTGATCAGATTTGCAGTCTGCAAACTCTTATTGATTTGCTTTCTAAAAACTTCCTAAGAAATCTCACCTGGGTGAAGAATTCCTCTGAACTCCATCCACCTCTCTAACAAGTTCTTCAAAAGAATTATTGTCTTTTAAATAGGACTGCAGGACTATGTTCTCAAAAGAATATGAAATTAAATTACCTGAGCTGGAGTGCAGTTATTACAGGAGGTTTAGGATGAGGCATAAAATAGATTACCTGTCTATATTTAGGATATATACATGTATTAGATAATTAAAAATCATGTACATATTCCTGGGTTATTTGGGGGGCTTTGTTTAATGACTTGAAAGTCAATGGGATTTTAGGGCTTTTATTCCCATATCAGTTAATAGAGATGCACGCTATATTGGAAAGCCATTTAACAACAAAGAAATGGGTACTGGTCCAAAAGTGCCATCATTTTTTAAGGTATTTAGTTCATATATACAAAATTTTATCTACTCCTTGAGAAATTTGGTGTTCCTTAATTCTGGCTGTAAGAATTGGATGTTGCATTCCACAGGCCAAAAGGGACCTGGCTTCCCTGCAGAGCACAGGAAAGTTTTTTTCTTACTCAATCTCTCTTCTTCTTTTTGTACACCAGAATACCTTACCATTAAATCCTGCATAAATCCTGATTCCATTCAGTAGGCACAGGAATGAAAATGGGATTTAAGATTAGAACTGGGCTTTGCTCTTTCTCACCGAGTGTATGAAGTACAGTTTTCCTAAGCCTTGAGCACCATTTTTGCCCAAACCAGAAAAACAGCCCCTGGCTCAAAGGTTGCACTGGATGATCTTGGAGGTCTTTACCGACCTTATTGATTCTGGAGGGTGAAACAACAGCTGTTTTCAGGGAGGTTTAGGTCTGTGGAGATGGGTTTAGTATTTTGATGTCAGAGTTCAAAGGGGAGTGTAGTCCTGGAGCTGTGTCTGTGTCTACCTGCACTCCCCAGGAGATAAACCCAGCCCTAAAAGGTGCAGTGGGGCTTTACCAACACCCCATGAGAAGGCTTTGGGAGGTGCAAGAGAGAGTGAGGAGGAGCCAGGCTTGGAATGTTTTGTCTTGGTTTGGTGTGTGTTTGTTTGACTCTGGGGAAGAAGGCTAAATTTATATGCAAGTCTAAGTAGGAGGGACCTGGCAGCAAAGCTGAGCACATCAAGTGTAAAATTCTGCTCTCAGTTCACTGAGAGAGATTTAGATGAGGCTGAAGAACATTGATCAGGACGTGTCAACGTATGACACAAGAGCAATTTGTGACTGTGAGAGGGGTGCAAGGGTGGTGTAGCCACAGGTTTGTTTCAGTGTCAGCCCTGTCCACTAGCATATGTCAAATTAGTCTGGTTTGAAACAGAGAGAGGAAGCAAAATGCTCTCATAATTCAAGTTTCCATCAGTTATCTTCCTGGCTGATTCCTCAGCTGGTCTCATTGATATCCTTTGTGTCCTGGGAGATACCAAAAGATGACGTAGAAGAGCTCTTAACAACTGAGGGGAAACAAATGTAGAGTTTGAAAAACACTCAGCTTTGAGTGCTGTAGTATGTAAAGTTTTGTAGGATTTTTCCCAGCATTGAAGAATTTGATAATTAAAGAAAAATGTCTTTCTATCAAAAAATCCCTTTTCTAGTTTTGAAGTGCTGGGAAGATGCAATTCCAGAAATGTGAGGAAGGTACATTTTCCTGCTTTGCTGAGATATAGCCCAGAGGACCACAGTTGACTGAAATACAAGAGCAGAGGATGCCTTTGCAGGGGAAGTGAGTATCAAACGGAGGGCAGAGAGCAGGGGTTTATTTATTCTGCACAGAAGAGTGTGTGACAGTGTAACAAACTGTCTGAACTGATGTGAGGAAAAAGATCACAGGTGGAAGTGATACAAATGGGGGAGTTTTTGATCATTGCAACACTGCGTTTGAGTCTTGGACAATACCATTGTTGGAGTTAAAAGCTGAAATTCCTGCCTTGTTACCAGCACAAGGGTAGGGAGTTTGGAAAAGGAGCAGATCCCCAAAGTGAGCTGAACAGCAGCAATGGGGAAATTGGAGACCTGTATGAAATGTGCTTTATTCTGATGTCAAGCAGCAGTCACAGGTGGTACCTCTCGTGTAAATGTGTGTGGCATTCATGGCTTCTTGCGTGAGGAGAGGCCTCAGATCCACTCACCCTCCCTCAACAGTTATTAATAATTGTGGCAAATTTAATTATTACAGGCTTTTGTCTTATTTTAAGTTGGAAAGCTATGGCACAGTGGACCTTTTTTGGGATCTATTTACCTTGATTATCTGGGTCAAGTTATCTTTTCTTAGCCTTTGAAACAGAAATTTTGTCAGCTGAGCTCCTGCTGAGCTGAGAGCACCATTGCAATTTGTCCTCACTCCCATGGGTAACCGGGGAAATCTGTTCACAACAAACTACAGTAATTTCATGACCATAAGGTGCACTGGACTATAAGGTGCACCTCCGGGAGTCGGCAAAATTCTGAACTTTTGCCCATATATAAGGCACGCTGGATTACAAGGCACATTTTTTTGCCTCAAAGATCTGTGCCACGCGCAACAAAGTAATGAATTAGTAACAGAATCCCGCGATCACTGGGTTTACTGGCAGGTGCTAAATTTGCAAACATTTTTTACAGATTGGCGTAGCCTTTAAACGCAGCCGCAGGCGCCCTGCCCATGCGCGGGCCCCAGCACTCCCGCCCACCCCCGGTGCTGGCTGGTGCAGCTGCCATGGCTCGCGGCTTGGCTCGCGGCACACACTCATGGGTTGGCAAATTTCCGAACTTTGTCCATACATAGGCACACTTCTGGGTTTCAATCAAAACTTTAGTCAAAAGGCTGCACCTTGTAGTCGTGAAATTACTGTACTTAAATGGGAACCTGGAATAGTTAAAATCCATCTAAGCCTTACTCATCCTGTCTCACTGGAGCCACAGGATGAGCATTAACCGCCCCATTTCTATTTCCACCTGCAAAGCAGGAAGGTCCTGATAGCATTTAAAATGTGGGAAATGTTCTTGAATTCTTGGCTAAGGAAGAAAAAGGAAAATACCCAGACTTAGGGCTTTATGGCTTTCCAGTGACTGGTCTGATGAATACATTGAGCCTTCAGAGGAATATTTCTCTGCCTCCTTTCCCTGGGATTGCTCAGCTGAATGGTATTTCCAACCTTAAGATGGAATTGGAGTGCCAAGGTGAATATGTTGCTTTAGTAACAAGTACAGAGTAGTTGAAAGAGGATGAAAAAGGATGAAGTTTAAAGGCACCAAAAAATTAGAGATTTTCTGGTGTTATCAGTGATGTTGCTCATTATTTGTTTCAGGTAATGCTGCATTTTTATCCCTTTTGCTTCTTTCTGCCCTACCTTAGAGCTCTTTTCCTTCCAGGGCACTGTGCTGGTGCTGGATATTCACAATAAAGGAGATTGTGGCATTCAGGTCTCCCTTTTCCGTCTAAATACATTTTGGATTTAATCTAAATTTTTATGAGAGTTGTAAATTCAGTGCTGTTTAACAAAGGTTAAATGGATATACCAGAGATTCTGATGGTGCCACAGCTGAATGAAAATTTGAGCAGTTTGAGCATTACTTGTATCCACCATTAAATTTAGGACTCTTCTAAACTGAGCAAGGTTTTTTCATTCATCTGTCCTACGCTTAAAAGCTTGTGCTGAGCAGCAGCCCCCTGCTATGTTATTTAAAGACTGCTCATAAATGGCAAGTTCCTGTTAGACTTTGGTATTTCTTGACTATTGAACAACAGCTAATCCTCTCTGCACAACCAGGAGTGTGAAGCAAACCTGTGTGAAAAGCACTGGGTTAAAATTCCCTTTTAACACTCTTAACAAATCCCTGATGCTGCAGCTTTTCATTGGTGACTGCATCCTCTCTTGCCTCCCTTCAGCCTTGGACTCCACCATGGGTGTTTCATGCACTGAAATTCCTGCCTTGCATCCTGTGCTGGCATTTTCCCCATGACTACAGGAGTAAAAACCAACTTTATTGATCAGTTCTTACACTTGAGGAGTTTTATTTAATGTACTTTGCTAAGCTACACCTGGGGAGACTCAGTGGGTGTGTCTGGGTTTCACCACAGTTGGTCCTGCTTTAAGAATTTGTTTACCTATAAACACATAATTCAATATTCCTTTAGTATTTTAGGAAATTAGCTCAGATTCGAAGGAAAAGAAATGTAAATTTCATTAAAACACAGTTTAGCTCACACCATGACATAAGATGGGTGTTTTGAAAGAAGCAAATGCAATTTTGACACAATAAATAGCAGTAAATCCCTGTTTTCAAACAGAAGTGTTTTATTACAGTGCATTGTTGAAACTAAAATGAAATTATACACAGAATATAAAAAAACCTCCCAAAGATTCTGTAAAACCAAAAGTGTTGGTCTGTATATAGAAGTTTTGTCGATAATGCCCAGGTGTTCTCATCTGTGTCCCTTGCTGCAGAGAAATGTTGCCAAAAAAATTCACCTATGAGATTTCTTTGCATATTTTTTTATCAAAAAAACCTATAAATAAATTGTGTCTGAGGCCATGTAGATCTGTTGTGTCTTTAATGTATTCATTTTTACAGTTGAAGATGACTTTTAAAAATGCTGATCTCAGTTCTTCCAAATGCAGTAGGCAAGTCTGGCAACTCTGTGCTTGTTTTTTTGTTCCTAAATCTAAGAGCAGCAAACGTAATATGAAAAAGGATTTCAAATCTTAAATAACAGCCATGCCAAATTCCCAAGGTTGTGTGCTAATGGCTGGAGATCAGGGAATTAAAAATAGAACTGTTCATTAATGTTGAGGTACTGTGATAAAATGTGTGGCTTGTGCTTGTTGCAAGAGTTTGAGAAATTTTTTTTCGAAGAGGTTTATCATATGGAAGTACTTAATTATGAAATTTGTACTTTTAATTGTCCTGTAAGGTTGTGACAATAAGGACATGGTTGTCACTTTGCCTAAAAGCCCCGGCTACTCTACGGGATGTTGGGATTTATCTTTGTTTGCTATGATAATAAAGCGCTATGATCTGCTCACACTGGTAAACAAGATACAATTTCATTGCTGCTGACAAAGCCATGTGTCTTCAGTGCAAAAGAAAATTGGCCACAGGCACTGCACAAGCCACTACTGCATATTCTCCTCTCCTGGTTTGTAAATATTGTCAGCATTGCTTCAATCATCATTTGGGGTTTTCATTTGCTCTTCCTGTACAACAAACATTCCTCAGCTCCTGTTGTTAAGGCTGGAAGTTGCGGGGACTCTGCAGAGAGCGATTTGAAGGAAGACCTTCACAGCACAGGATTTGTCATCTTTCCAGCTTGTAGGATGGATGCTGGAGTGGTGACAGCTTCAGGGTGGGAGTGAGGATGGCTGGGAGGGGACCTGAGGAGGGCTCTCCTCCCCTGCTGCAAGCTGAGAAGGGAGATTGCAGAGCCTCCCTGGCAGCCTCCTGCCCTCTTGCCTTCCCTCAGGGGGATCCTTTCCAGCAATGCTGCTTGGATTCCAGCCTGGAGGGAAGTCTCCAGTGACAGTAGAAACAGTCTGACTCCAGCCACAGGTTATTCCTGGGGCTCAGAGAGTGGAGATTTGACATTCACTCTTTAAAAATACTCTTTGTAAGCCAGCACTGAATCTCTTGTTTCCCGGGATATTTCAGATCAGGAAATGGTTATTTGCATTGAGGGTGTATATAAATATTTCTAGATGTGTCACATTTACTTCAGTGCAAGCCTTGGGGAGTGTTCAGTGTCTGGAAGGTTGGGACAGCATTTCAAGGCAGAGGTTGCTCAGTGGAGAATAGGAAGGAGGTGAGAACCCTGTGCAAGTGTCTTTAATGACATGCACATAATCTCTGTGCTTGCTGCAGGAGGAATGCCTATATTAAGCCTCAGTGCGTGTGTGAGGTTGTTTTAATACTGCTTTTCTGAAAGACTTGTTTGCCATTTGAGATGCACAAAGATCTGGGTAAGTGGGAAACAACTCAGAGGTGTAAAACATTGCTAGGAAAGTAGTGGCAGGAAGGAAACAAAAAACCTGCACCTCTTTTCCCCTTCAAACCTTCCAACCTGTTCTTAATTCAACGGTGACTTCTGAGGGAGTGAGAGCAGCCCTTCAGTAACTGAGCTTCAGCTCAGGTCATTCCCTTTCCATCTGCTTTTCTATGTCCCAAGGAACTGCAAGACAAGAACTGAAAGGGATGGAAGGGAAAAGGTTTCAAAACCACAGAGCAACCAGCATTTCAGAGTAATCCATAAAAAGGTGTTGTTGTCTATTTATTATTAACAGTCCCTTGGTCCAATGAGTGTTTAGAAAGACTTGGTAAATGGAAGAATCCTTTGTGATCTGCTTTTCTTGAATTATTTCGACTCAGTTTCTGTTTCTAGCACTGAGCAGCCCCCAAATCTGTTGTGGATTTTCAAGTTACTTGTAGTAAGGTGGGGGTCAGTCTCTTCTTCCATGTCTGAAACCAAAGGACGAGAGGAAATGGCCTGAAGTTGTGCCGGGGAAGCTTCTGCTAGGAAAAAATTCCCTGATGGCATGGTCAGGCTCTGGAACAAATTTCCTGGTTCAGTGGTGGAGTCACTATTTCTCAAAGGTATCAATAGACATCAGGAGATGGCCCTTGGGCACATGGTTTAGGGGTAGGTGGTGGTGCAGAAATGGTTGGATTTAATGATCCTGGAGGTCTCTTCCAACCTTGATGAATCTGTGACTTGGAGCTGCTTTTCATTACCATAGAAAGCAACTCATTGTTATCTGAGTTCATCTGTTTGAATCTGGGAACTTCCCCTTCCCTTCCCTTCCCCCTGAAATTTTAAAATTTCAGATGTTTATTAAACTTTAGTAAAAAATACAACAAAAGAGTGAATAAGGACAAAATTCAGCATTGGGAGCATAACACTAAATCCCCACATGCTCACCCACAGAATGGATGCTCTGCCTTTTGTGCCCCCAGGCTCTCCCAGAGTCTTGTTGGTGAACTCCTTCTCTGCTGCCCATTGCTGGACACTTTCTTACATCTTGACTGGAACTCAGGTGTAGGAACAAGCCAGCCCTACCCAAATGCCCTGACTACCCAGGCCATCTCCTGACAGCAATATGAGGGGGAGGGGAACGAGGACTATGGGAGGATATATTACAATAACATAACTACACACCAACAAAACTTATCTTAATACAAGAAGGATTTTTGGTTCATTTTTTGGTTTGCTTTTTTAAAATTTCCCTACTTTCATTTTCCTGTCAATGTCTGTTAAAGGGATTTCCAAAAGTGACTGAAAACAATGTGTGGCACTGAGACTTCAGGCTCAGAAATGCCCCCCTCCTGATCAGAAGGAAAATTTAATTTCCAGAGGAATTTTCATGACTTCAGGCATATAAAGAAGTGCATAAAAGGCAGGCAAAATCCGGGTGATGATGCAAATATTCTCTGAGAGTATGAGTAACCCTAGAGGGGTAGAAATGGGAAATGATGTGGCAAATGAAGCTTTTAGGGTTTATTACCAGCTTTTTGCTTGAGTCTGGGCTAGGTGAAGTTCAAGACTGTGCCTGCATCCAGCTTTAAAGATGGACAAAGCATAAAGCTCCTTCTAGTTATTCCCCTCAGAGCTGCTGCAGTAATCAGGACAAAAATTGATACTCTGCTTCGAGAAATCTAAGATAGTGCCCCATTCTGGCAAAGCAGAATGTGGGCTGCAGTGGGAGAATGCAAGGTTTGGAGAAATTAATTTAAAATGAGTGTATTTAGCAGGCATCCAACTGTCTATCCTAAAAATAGTACTGATAAAACAGTAACTACTGTGAGATGCATTGGAAATACAATTACTGGTATAAATATCCTGTCAAGGCTTGATGTTGGAGAAGGAG
Source organism: Turdus rufiventris (assembly GCA_013186435.1). Lineage (NCBI taxonomy): Eukaryota > Metazoa > Chordata > Aves > Passeriformes > Turdidae > Turdus > Turdus rufiventris. The sequence continues at coordinate 712,227 of PYHW01010709.1, forward strand.
GAGTATTTTATCTGGGCAATTATAAATAACATATAAAGATCTTCTGCACACTGTGCATGATTATAAGTTTAATAGATCTAGTGACAACATATCCGTGTGGAATCAGAAGCTTAGACAATAGAATCCAACATGAAATAACTGCAGAGTAGTCACTGAGCCTGAAATGACTCTGCTTTTCTTTTTGTTTACTAATTGCTTCTTTTAAGGAATAAATACCATGATTCAGAGCAGGATTTTTGGCATCTAGAACCTCCCAATGCCAATTCGTTTCCTGTCCCAGTGGATTTCAGAGCAAATCTCCGAGTTTGTGCTGGGCACAGAATGGAATCTGCCATAACTGATGTGTCAAATGAGATGAGTGTCTTTGAGCACTGCACAGTTTTGTTCTGCTCCATGCTATGCTCAGGAGCAGCCTGGCTTTACTTCTTTATTCATGTCTGAGCAAGAATGGCAAAACCAAACTAGTAGGAAATGTTTTAATATCCATTAAAATGTGCTGCTCTCGGGTTCTGATCCCTGCTCATGTATTTTGGCAGAGACTCAATATGACGGCCACTGATTTTTGGGGACATGAGGAAACTCTGCCACCCCTGGCTTAAATTTTAGGCAGTTTTGTAGCTGAGCTCTCCAGTCTGCAAAGTGTCTGTGAAAAAAAACAGAGAACCACAGCATAAAAAAGGAAGTGAAACCTTGGGATCTGAGCAAGTGAACCAAAAGCATCAGTGATTCCTGATGTTTTGGTCTGAACTGCAGGGTCAGAGTGAAAGAGGAGTCAAGCAATGCCAACAGGCACTGAAGGAGGGCATGGTTCAGATCCTTGTCACCACAGCTCATACTGAGCATGACTGGATACGAGCTGGCAGCAGAAATAATTTCTGGAGTACCTGCAAATTATAACCTTTAATTCACAATTTTCCAGGTGCTCTTCTGAGGTAGGTAATTTCCTTATTTTTGTGAGTCAATAGCTCAGGTCAGCAAATCAGAAGGGATTTTTTTTAATCAGAAAGGATTTTTAAATGATCCATCTCTCAAGGAATAGATGCTCCATTTCTGAGCAGTACTTCTCTGTGCACGTGTGCTTCATCAGAACCAAGTAGGTTACTGTAAATTAGGGAGATCTTGCACAGCTGGAATATTTAGGAATAGGTTTTATCACATGATTTATTTGTAGGTGAAAGAGTTATTGGCATCTGCCACACCTCTGGTCCTTCTTATTGCTTTGTAGTGTTGAGAGATGAAAAAAAAAAAAAATCTTGTTTTTTTTCCCTGGTTGTACTTCTTTTTTTACAATACATCCATAGTTTAATTTGCTGATAAGTTCCTTCCTGGCCCTTCTAAACACTGACTAAAACTAAACAGATCCAGAGAAACACAGTTACATGAGGGAATTTCCTGTAGGTCTGGAATAAATGAGGGGAAGAAACTTTTCCCTCCAGCATGGTCTGAGAAAACACCTTAAACCCACTTTAAGAGAGACTGAGGGGCCCCTAGGGGGGATAGGGGAGGCTAAAAGGGGTTGGGAAGGATTTGAGGGGTTTCTGGGGAAGATTTGGGGTGCTGGAGAGGGGTCTGGGGATTGGTTTTGGGTCAGTTGAGAGAACTTAAGGGCACTTTTTTGGTTATTTATGGGTCATTCAGGGGTAAATTGTTGACCTGGGGTTCACTCAGGGGTCACTTGGCTAATTACAATAATCAGACAACCCAAGTTGATGTCTGTAGTGGCCTGCACTCAGGGAACATAAAATATTATATTATATTATATTATATTATATTATATTATATTATATTATATTATATTATATTATATTATATTATATTATATTATATTATATT
>PYHW01010709.1:723060-743642 GCA_013186435.1 Turdus rufiventris
TTTTTTTTTTTTTTGTTTTTTAGTGTTTTTTTTTAAGAAAAGAAATTGCACTATTGCATGAAGAATTAATATAGAGCTAATCCTTAAATTACATAGGTTCACAGTACAGTTTATATTTAAATTCTCATGCTGTTTTGGGGAATAGTTTCTCCAGTTCTAGACATAGTGGGATACTTTGGGATGATGCAGAGGAAAGAGGAATCGAGTGCCAGAGCTGTATTGAAGTTGAAGCTGAAGTATTTCTATATTTAATATCCCTCAGTACCTCCATGGTGGCATTAAACATGATTTTGTATCAGCGATTGGAGAGATGGACACATGCCAAGTTTGGATCAGAAGCCAATTTTATTGAGTACATAAGGTGTTTCCATAGGGTTTTACTTGTATGGCACTTATGTAGGGTTCTATTTTTGATAACACATTGGTTACACATTCTCCATGATACTACATCACCTGGTAGCCTTACCTTATCACAAGGTTTCACAACATGTTTCTTGGTCACTTCTTGCCCAGAGAGCATTTATCTGTGTCTCTCCCACAGTTTCTGTTTGATTGGGCCTAAAATATCGCGCCCCTTTATCAGTTCCATTGCACTCTCTGTTTTATTCACCATAATTTTGGAGAGGTTACAAAGGAATAAGCAAGTCAGAGGCAGTTTCCTGAAACAGAAATTTTAAGGTTTTATGTTACATTTTTCACACTCTACAGGAAGGATAATAAAAAAACCACTCATTTGTTCCCTATACTGAATTTTTCCTTTAGTCTCCCATTAGTACCCGTGTCTAATGACACATTCCTTAGTAGGTGGAACTTCTCTGTCATGCTCTACAGCTACCCCTGCATGCAACAAACCCCTTTTCATCCATATGTGGGGAGGTCTGGGCCTTCTAGAGGGGTCTGGTTTCACCTGTCACTTTGGTTCTAGGTAAAATATGTGACAAAGGATTTATTATATCCTATAATACATGTTATAATTACCACAGAATCTCCAACCTCTCTTCACACGGTAACTTCTGGTACTGCTTCTTTTCTTAATGTGGACACTTCTTCCATAGTTGTTTCTCCCAGCTTTTTCTTCTTCACATTCTGTGTCACATGAGAAATTTTTTTCAATTCAGAGTTAAAAATAAAAGTTGAGTTGTGACATTTAAGGACTGCATTTGTTAGCAAGAAAATTAAAACAGCTTCCAGCAACAATATATCAAACCAATCTATCTCTGTGGTGATTATTTTAATGCAGTAAAATTCATAAATTACATCTTAATAGGTTAAAAAACACAGCAAAACATCCTTCACTTTTGTTGCTGGATTCTGCTTGCATTTATTATGACATTTTTTCCTAATTTGAAGTTAAATTTATTCCTTAGAAGCAAAATATAAGCCAAAAAGCCAAGAAACAATTTTTTAAAAACCAAACCTTAAAAGACACACAGAAAATTTATGCTTTTATTTTACTCTGTTTAATTTTTTTTTTTTTGGTACGACATTCCCTGGAGACACCATACTTCTGTTTCTTTGGAATGGCACTGGGATTTTGGGGCTGCAGCTGCCTTGAGTGAGCTTTTTTCTCTGCTTTTGCTCTCTGGAATATTCACAGATGTCAAGGTCTTTACCCCGAATTTTGTACTCTGCACTGATGGTGGTTTCTGCTGCTGAGGGTCTGTCACTGCATGTCTGGAAGCACCACAGAAAGAGGTTTATGTTAATTAACTGCTTCCACAACTTCCTCAGAGGGTTGGGAAAAAATGCTGCCTCCTCCTGTTGTGTTTCCAAAAATCTGGTGGAATAACTGTAAGTCAGGAGCTGAGTCAATACTTTTTTGCTTTTTATTTCCTTTTTTCCTTGAGCTGTACCCTCACAGAGCTCTTCACTTTGAATAAATCACACAATAAAGCAGGGAAATTTCCATAACCCTGCTCCCATACCCTAAGCAAAAGGAAAAGGAAGGATTGCTCAGCATCGTGACAATTAAAAGCCAAGCAAACACATTGGCACTGCTGCCTTGATGTAAATTAGGAGGTATAGAAGGTTTTCCGGCTCTGTGTTTTAACTAATCCTGACTAAGCTTCATCTCCACTGAAGCTTCATTTAGGCATGGCAGGATTTTGCAGACTAAATGAGTCATTAGTAAAGCACCCCTAGCAGTTCCTAAAGGGCTACATGAGCTTTAGGAGAGCCCAAACAGCAAGTCAGTGAGAAAGGAATTTATATCCTGTCCAATCTAATCAAATAAAAATAATCAGCTGCATAGAAAAAAGAAAGGACTGAAAATGAGATGGTGAGAGGGGGACAGAGGTGCTGCAAAAGGGAAGTCCTGAAATTGCAGCAATACCTGGACAAATCCTTTATAAAAGTGCTTGCCCTAAAAGTCTGGGTGGTTTTTGTTCATTTTTTAAAAATATTAGATCAGACATCTTTCTTTTTCCATCTTTATTTTTGCACTGCAGCATTTGATTGGGGTTTTCTGTTTTCCTCTCTGACCCTATCCAGCTCTCCAGGATTCGTTTTTATTCATCCTTTACCATTCTCAATCAATTGGGCAGGTTCTGTGTTTGGTTTAGCTTGGCTGGGCAGTGTGAATCCCTCCATGGCAATTCAATACTGTAGAGTCATTTTCTGTCACTGATGTGGTTTTAAACTTACACTTTGTACAAAATGAGCTCTTTGTGATCCCTTCTTTTTGACACAGAGGTTTTCTTGGAGCCAATAAATAGTTGAATACTCCATTTAGCAAAAATGCTCTCTTTTTTTGTCCTTCTCTATCCTCTGTCTTCCCTGCCACGGTGTGTGTGTTTCCTGTGGATGTACAGCACTAACTCTTCTCTGTGTTTGTGCCTTTGTTGTCAGACTTGAGCTGTGTCACACAGGAAGCCCTTGAGCCCAACTCCCTGCATTTTCTCCATCATGAAATGCTTTGCATTTCCTCACCTGTGTAAGTACAGCTCAGAAATTACTTCAGCTGCAGTTCTTAGTGAAGGAGTGCAAAGAACAAAGCCTCCTTTTTCTGCCATTTGATACCTCTCTCTTCTATGAATACCCAAGTTTGAGAGTTTGACCATGGATGACAGGAATAACCCAGCATGACTGCAGGAAGAGGGGAAATCCAAACAAGTTGTCTTGCTGAAAGTGCAAATAATCATCAAATCCAAGGGATTGAGGTGGAATCCCAAGTAGCCTCTTCTCTGAATAATTAGAAGTCTTTAATATCACAGAATCCCAGAATGGTTTGGGTTGGAGGGACCTTAAATCTCATCTCATTCCACTCAGTGCCATGGGCAGGGACACCTTCCACCATCCCAGGCCGCTCCAAACCCCAGTGTCCAGCCTGGCCTTGGACACTGCCAGGGATCCAGGGGCAGCCACAGCTTCTCTGGGCACCCTGTGCCAGGACCTCCCCACTCTCCCAGGGAACAATTCCTTCCCAATATCCTGTCTAACCCTGCCCTTCTTCATCCTAAGGCCATTCAGGTAATTCACCATTCTGCAGTTTGTGTGTGTTGGTGTCTGGCCAGCCCAGATGTACTGTACCAAACCTTTAATGGTTTTTCTCTGTAGATTCTCCTCTAACACAAGGCATTTAGGCTGGAGAGGCACCAGGCACCTGCCTTTGCAGCAATCTGTGCTGGTTAATCTTGCTGCACATTAATCAGGATGCTCTGAGATGGAGCAGCTCATTTTGCTCCTGTGTCCCCTGCAGCGAGGCTGCTCTCAACATCCTGCCTCAAACTACCCGTGGCTCTTTTACACATATTTATCCTGTGCCCACAGCCTTCATTTTTCTGAGCTTAGTTTGCGTTTGCCCTTGCACAGTTGGTGTGTGAAGAGAGGAACAATCTCATCTCTAGGCCTTGGTGTTGCCAGATTTAAGAAGTTAAGCGCATCCTGCCTTGTTTTGTTAAACTCTCAAGGCGTTTCTCCCCCTGCTAATTCCTTCTCTTCACCTCCTCTGCACTCCAAAAAGATTAATTTCAAGTACACAGCCCAGACAAGAGGTGGTGTTGGAGATAAGACCTCACTTTGCTGCCTGGGATCTCAGCAGGCCTCTGGCTCTACCTGAAGCCAGGCAAATGGACGTGGCAAAAAGCAGCAGCAAAACTGAGGATTAAAAAAGCATTTTGAAATGTAAGCAGCTTGGGGAAGTGAAGCATGAAACTGTAAAATCACACACTTGGCGTGTCCTGCTCTGTGTGTGGAGTCACCTGTAAGTATTTTTGGCATCAGAGACCTGATTAAATATTTTGCATTATAAAAATAAAGCACCATATTTAATTGTGCAAGATCCAGAACCAACTGAAGCTGTTCTACGTTCTCCCCTGGGCTGATTCTGGGGTTTTCCACTGATGAATAATGGATTTAAGGAATCCATAATGTGAACAACTGGTCTGTGATGCACTTTATGATTTGATGTTTGAAGCTGCTTCACAGTCTGTGACACTGAGCTTCTGCTGTCATGCCTAAGAAGGTTCAGGGTTTGTTCTGAAGTTACTGGTGTGTTTGCCAGCTGGGAACAAAGCACTCCAGAGCCCCAAAGAGACTTTCCCAAACGCCTCAGTTATCTGCTTATGAAACTCAGGATCAAGACAAAGCCCCTCAGGTTCAGGTTTTCACTAGACAATAATCATCTCTCCAGGTTTCATCAGGTATTTGAGATGTAGCAAGGTGACAGACTTTCATCATCTTCTGATGTCACTAAGTTTTCCACTTTCCCCTGCCACAATGACCATTCAAACACATTATGGGAGTGTTCACATCTGACATCCTACAGGAATGTTTGCACCTGACCAACAACAGGAACGTTCACATCTGACATTTTTGGCTGCTTCTGCAGATGATGTTAGTCACTCCCTGGGGACTTGTTTATCCCTGGGAGCAGTTTGGGCAGCAAGCACTGCGTGCTCAGCACAGCTGCTTTTTCTTGGCTGTGCTTGAAGAGATGCTCCTGCTGCTCCGTGGATCTAGCTCCAACCTTGTGGGGAACCTCCATTCTCCATGTGGAGCCCATTCCTGGCTGGAATTACTGCCAGGCTCTCTTGAGGTGTCCTTTGAACTGGGGCGCTTCTGTCTTGGTGCAAATTATCATGGAAGGGTTTGGGTTGGAAGGGACTGAAACTCATCTCATCCCATCCCCTGCCATGGACAGGGACACTTTCCACTATCCCATGGCTCTCCAAGCCATTTCCAACCTGGCCTTGGACACTTCCAGGGATCCAGGGACAGCCACAGCTTCTCTGGGCACCCTGTGCCAGGGCCTGCCCACCCTCTCTTCAGAGGGAGGAATTCCTTCCTAACATCTCATCTAAAAAATCCTTGGTGTCTGACTTTAATGCTGAACCATGCTTGCTCAAACAGGTTTTATTGAGCCAAGCTTTAGAGGTTGTACTGTTTTGTGCAGTCTCAGCCTTGGGTTGGAACTAAAGTGTAGTCACAGGGCTGGGCTGGGTGACTTTTAACGCATCCTAAAAGAATCTCTGGAACTTCTGTAGAATGTGGAACTTCTGTAGGATGTGGGCCCCGTTTTGCAGAACTCCTAAATAGCCTTATTTCTTATTCTGATCTGGTAGAAATTATTAATTTGCTTCAATACCTTTATTTTTAAATAAAGCTGACTTCGATTTAATGTGGATTATACCTTGAATTTTCATCTTGGTTTCAACCTAGTCCAGAGCAGTGTCTGTGACAGAAGTTCAGTATCTTATATGTCTTATTGTTTTTAACTTGTTCTGTAGAAACTTTACACATCTGTTGCTAATTATCATTAAAATCAATACATTTATGACTTTTGCTTAAATACACCTTCACTTCAATAATTTTCAGTGTTAATTGCTGTTCCAAGCTATTTTTCTAACAGATATGTTTCCCTCAAGCCAATGTCTTAAAATGTTCTCAGCTGTTGTTTCTTCAGGTGTGGTTTTCTGGGTTTTGTTTTTCATTTTCTTGCTATTCAGCTTCTAATGTGCCTTTATCTGAATAATAAAGGCAGCTGTTCTTAACATGAGCCTTTCCCCTCCTGTACCAAAAGAGTACCAAACCCCTCCTGGAGGAAAGATGTGTATTTTAACTTTTATATGTTGAGAGAGCAGATTTGGAACAAACTGGGAAGGATTTCAGACCTACAGCTGTTCTGGACTTAGGTGGACTAGGAATAGAAACAGGAAAGCTGCTGTGTTTCCCATACTTTCTGATATAGTTTCAGAATCATGTTTTTCAATTCATGTGTATGTGAATGACTTAAACAGAATTATCCTGAGAATTTTCTGGTGTTAAAGTTTGTTTTGGCCTCCCAGGTTTTACCCAGTGGATAAAGAGTTTATTCCACCCAAACTGAAAGTACCCACACTTGTTTTGAGAACTTACTTTTATTGTTGCTGTCTCCTTGGCTGGAACGAGCTCTGTTATATATTTTCTATTTCTCTATTTGAACTGTGCTGCAAATGACAAAGCCCGGACTGTTCCTACGCTACAATTTCTGCCCAAGTGCCCAATTCAGTTTTCTTCCAGTTGTTATTTCAGTATCATTCAGTAACTCAATATTTGCATAAATTCTCTGGGCTTGGTGATGTGCTGGCACCAGCTGCTGCCAGAGGTGTACAAGTGCCCTGATGGGGGCAACAGGGATGGTTTGTGATGAGTCCTCTCCTCCTGACCTCAGCTGGGGAATTATTTTTAGCAGTGCTCTCCTCCAGGCCCTCTATTGTTTGCTGAGACAGTGCAGCTGCACTGAAATACCTCTGTGTACAGGGCATTTTGCATTTCCTCAGATGGGCTCCCAAGGTAAAAAATATGAAATTCTTCACAGCTGAACTGTGGAATTCCCGAGAAGATGTCTATTTCATCTCCTCCAGCCTTGTCTCTGTTTATTAAAGGTACAGAGAACACAGCAGCCTCTCTTAGCCTTTATTCAAAACAACAAAGAATAAACAAGAATTTTTTAACTGGAATCTGCCCTGCAACCATTTTGATTTTTTTATTTGTTTGTTTGTTTTGTTTTTTTCCCTGGAGTAGCCAATAATTCCAGAAATCAATGTCCAGAAAAACTGATTAAGAAACTATCTTACTCTTTGTGCTGCTATCAGCCAACACTATGTTTTAAAACGTTGTCTAATTTAGCATATTAAACCACAATATACTTGTTCTGTTTCTTGTAAGGCATGAAAAGGAAATGAAAGATCTCTTTAAAGATTATTAGCCCTATTTCTACCAAGAGTTAAAAAACAATAAAGCTGCCAAAATGATACAGAGATCTTATCTCATGCCTGACTGTTCCATTGGTTTTGATCAGCAATATTGGACATGTAGGGATTTTTAGCTGTGTAATCATTTGGATTATGCGTGGTTTTTGTGAAAGCAAAATTGCTCCGTTTTAGTCCACTTATGAATAACAAAAGGCTGTGAAATCTGAGTCGTGGTGTTTGGTTTTCTTTAATGTTTATGTTGAAAACTTAGGGAAATTGGTATCTAGAGCTTATAATTAAAAATCAAATACAAAATTGAGTCTGCATCCTGCTGCAGGATTGATTCGAGTCATCCCTAATGATGGGGGAATGCTTCTGCCATGATTAGACAGCTTCAGGCTCAGAGGAAAACCCTTTAATTAGCTGGAAGAAGAGAAGCTGCTGTGGCTGAGGCTTTGCAAGGTGCTTAATTTGCCTACTTGTCTTTGGCTGCAGGTGCCAGTAATGCTGAAAAAAACATGTTGTAGAAAATTTTTAGGATTTGTGAAAGGGATATTAGAGAAAGACTAAACTATTTCCTCAATTCCCATTTTTTTAGTATTTTGCCCTGTGATATTAATATATAAATACATTGATTTGTCTTTGAGCATCATAATTGTCTCTCTTAGCAGTGATGGCTAAACTGACTTCCTTCATTTATCCTCAAAATAATTGTTCTCATGTTTTGATTGTTAACCATGGAACACATTGATTCCAGAGGTATCAAGGCCATGGAGAGCATATAGTCTGATAAAATTTTTATGTCAGGATACATTTCCCAGGAATTTTGTTGGCTGCCAAAAAAATCTTTTATCACCACATCAGTGATAGTCCTCAGCTCTTGCCATCCTTTAAGACTGAGACTCTGTTTTCAGAACTCAAACAAATACTGCCCTTTTAAGGGTGATTTTTTTCTTTTAAATCAGTGTAAGAGCAATGCAGGAATACTCATCAGTTTAGAGCTTCCTGTCAGGTTTTATACACACTGCCTCAAGCATAAATCACTTAGAAATTCATCTTTCAGAAATCATTGCCACTTAAAGGAATATTTATCTTTTCTATGGGCTGGACATGAAAAGCCCTGAAGGAAATCAGATGCTTTTGGAAAGGCTTGATGAGATACCTGGGCTTGCAGTAGGATATGTTTTTTAAAATCTGACCAAATACTTGATCTTTAGCATTTTTAAGGTGGTGTGATAATGCAGACTTGCAGCTGGACTCATTTCTTATCTGTGCTACTTTTTTTGTCCACCAGAGTGACAGCTGTACTTATTTTTTTATGGCCATTCTGTACATCCTCGTTTATCTTTTGATTGTGTCACGTCTAAGCACAGGGAGATAAATGGAAGCTGTTCAGAGGAGCAAAAAATGAAGATGGTGGTGACCAGTTTTATGGCATTGCTGGAACCAGCACATAAAGGGAGTTATTGGAAATATGGGAGCTTTGGGACCTTTCTTTTCTGGAACACACTACCAGCACACCTGGGGTCTGCCTTCCAGAACATTTTGGGTACAGATCCCTCTTTTCACCCCATCCTAAGGTGATTCTTGGGCTTACCAGGTGGTCATCACTCTCTGTGACCAGGCCTTGTCCTGGTGACGAAATTCCCTTATTGAACGGACAGGTAACACCAGGAAAAATAGCAGAAAATCAATCCCTGTCACCTCACTTGTCGCACAGGATGGATTTAAACACATACAAAGAATCCCAGCCAAATCATTGAACCCTAAGTGCAGATGTATCACTGGCCAGGAAAGAGGTGTTCTAGGACCCCAACCAATCGTATATCCAGGAGATTCCTGGGTAACAGAAACCCTCTATATTAGAAGGAGCATCATGTTCCCTCCAGGAACAATAAAGGAGCTTTTCTCATATGAATCTCTGAGAGTACTGTTGTTTCTGTCTACAACCATGTCCTACTAACATAATACTCTCTGCATTCTGGCTCTGCTAGTACTGTAGTGAGGTGCAAAAGTGATGGAAAGATCAGAGGAAACATAGAATTTCAGGCCAGGAAATCTTGCCTGGTATAAGGTTAGGCCCAAGCATGGGTAGTGCTGGTGATGGGAGCTGCTGCTGGAACAGAACTGGGGGCACTGATGGATCTACCTGGGGGCTGAGCTGAGCCCTTCAGTGAGGCCCTGAGAAGCTGGAGAGTTGGGTGGAGAGAAACTCCACCTCTGAATGAGGTTTAATCAGGGAAATGCACGTCCTGAACCTGGGCAGGAACAATGCCCAGTCTGCAACAAGGTGACCACGAGCAGACAGTGTCCATGTTGGCTGGAGGGCCAGTGGGATCCTGGGGGCACCAGGAAGAGTATAGCCAGCAGGTCAGGGAGGGATCCTGCCCCTCTCCCTGCCCAGCTGAGGCACATCTGGAGTGTTGTGTCCAGCTCTAGGCTCTGCAGTTCAAGGAAGTATGGGAAGGGATCCAGCAGAGGCCACAGAGATGATTTGGGGTCTGGGCATCTCCCTAATGAGGAGCGTGCAGGAGCTGGGCATGGTTAGTCTGGAAAAGGAAAGGCTGAGTGGGAATCCCATCAATCCACACACACATCTCCAGGGGATGGCAGAGGAGTGTGCCAATGACAGAATGAGGAGCAGTGGCCACATGATACAAGTTCCACCTCAACGTGGGGAAGAACTTTCCGTGGAGGGTGGCAGAGCCTGGAACAGATGCACAGGTAGAGTCTCCCTCTCTGGAGACATCCCAAACCCAACTGGACATCTCTCTGTGCCACCTGCTCCAGGTGGCCCTGCCTGGACAGCAGGATTAAACTGGATATCTCCAGAGGCCCCTTCCAGCCCCAGCTATTCTGGGATTCTGGGAATATTTACTGTGCCAGTTTGTGACCCTGCAGTGGGCTGTGTATAATGCAGAGGTAGTGGTTTCCTCTGATACTGCCCTGCCTCAAGAAGGGTGGGAATTCCAGGTGATTATTGCTTACTAGGAGCAACAGCATTAATCCTTGTGAGAGCAGGGACTGGAAAAATTTCCCCAGGTGGATTCAGTGTGCTCTGGGAAATTGTCTTGGCTCCCAAGCATTTCAAGCTGAGGACACTAGGAATTCTTTATAAAGCCCCCCTCAGCGTGGCCATGCATCATAGCACCTCTGTTTGAGGCAGGGGCTCATTTTCCAGTTTGCAGGAGGGTCAGGGGGAACTTCAGCACATCCTGGGGTCATCTCTGTATCCTCAGGGTTGGCTGTTCCTGCTGTCAACATCCTGTAATTAGTGTTTGGAGCTGAATTATTTAGTGTTCTGTGTTTCATAGCTGCTGAAGGGATGAATTTTATTTACTGCCTCAGGATCTGGTCATCCCATATCTGAGTAGGTGGATATTCATGGAGAGAGCTCTTCACTCACTGCCCTTGCACTCTCCAGATTTGATTCTCCTATCCAAGGGATGGATTCTCTTTCTTGAGGAAGAGAGAGCCATGTAAACTGTGCTTAAAGGATGTAAAAAGGGTTAGGGTTTTTTTTTGCCTAATCTCATGGGGAGTGAAAACATTTATTTTATAAAATGCCACACTGTCTTATCCCCTCTCACAATTTCACCTCTCCTGGCCCATTCTGAACAATAGGTTCTTCACAAGTCTGAGATCAATGAAAGGAGTCTGTGGGATTTTAGTCTTTCACTGATTTAAAGTCTCTCACAGTAACATAAGTAGATACTACAAAAAAGTGAAAAGAATCTCTGTGTTAAACTCTGTAAAGTCACAGAGACACAGAGTGACTCTGGATAAAGCGTGAATTTTAATTTGGAATCTATTTTATTCCCTGCAAGGTCTTAATATTATTATTTGCAGCTGTAAAGACATGGGCGATCTAGAATAGACTATATTTCTCATCTCATTAGGAAAAACAGTTTCAATATTTATGTTATTGAATTAATTGGGTGATTAGTTTTGTTTTAAACGTGACTGAAGTGGCTCTACAATGACTTTACAAAGGAAAGGTGATCCTGAGGTCCCCTGCCATGTGAGGTCTCAGAAAGGCTTAGCAAAAAATGTTAATTTTATTACACAGTTAAAAGTCACTACGAATGTGAAAATTACATGAAACTTATCTAGATCTTGTTTGCTTTTAGTTTGAAACTTTTTTTTTTTTTAATATATCCTTAGTGAGTTTTGGTTTTGTTTTGGTTGGTTTTTTGTGGTCTGTTTTTCTGTGCCCATGGTCAAATCCCCTTTCTTAAAACACAATAAGGAGAAGTTATTTTATTATGTTTATTTTTGTTGTGAATCTCATTATGTATATCCAGTAGGCTGATTCTTACCTTTTTTTTTTTTTTTTAGAAAAGAGCAGGGTAGGTCTTTATTGTTTTTTAGTTTTTCAAAACAAAGCCATGTCTGTTAAAATTAATTAGAGTTGAAGGTCAGCGTGTCAGTGCTACTGGAGTTGTTATGACACATTTTTAGGAGCTGAATCTCAGCAGCATTTAGAATCACAATCAGCAAAATTCGGTGAGAGGAGCTGAGGGAGGATGCTGATTAAACTTATGCTTGTGCTGTTGCTCTTGCACTGATTTAAAGAAAAAATCACCCTAAAAAGGGCAATATTATTGCAGGGTCAGGACTAGGAATAGATCCTCATGGGTCCCTGACAACCCAGGATTCTGTGATTCCAAACAGAAGTTCTCTAACTTGTCAAAATAAAAAAACAAACCATCCTTTCATTCATTTCAGATTCACTTGAGGGTTTTTTAAAACTTTAAATCAGAGTTCAGTAATTTCACGACTATAAGGTGCACTGGAATATAAGGCGCACTTCCGGGAGTCGACAAATTTCCGAACTTCGTCCATATATAAGGTGCACTGGACTATAAGACACACTTTTTTTTTTTTTTTTTTTTGCAGTGAGGATCTGCGCACAACAAAGTAACGAATTAATAACGGAATCGCGCGATCGCGGGGTTTACTGGCAGGTGCTCAATTTGCTAACATTTTTCACAGATTGGTGTAGCCTTTAAACGCAGCCCCAAGTGTCCTCCCTGTGCGCGGAGCCCGGCACTCCCGCCCGCCCCGGCGCTGGCTGGCCCAGTTCTCATGGCCGGCACGGCTCTCGCGGCTCAACTTGCAACTTGGCTCGCGGCTTGCACTTCCAGGTTGGCAAATTTCCCAACTTTGTCCATATATAAGGCGCTCTGGATTATAAGGCGCACTTCTGGGTTTCGATCAAAATTTTAGTCAAAAGGGTGCGCCTTATAGTTGTGAAATTACTGTACACAGAAAATAAAATCTGCCAGGCAGACTGAGAATGCAGCATTTCAAAGCCAGTGAATTGGGGAGGTTTGACCATTCCCATTGCCTGGTTCTCTTGTTATGCTAATGGCTTCAGGAATTTTGGATGCTAGAGGGAAGAGCTGCTCTCTGCTGTCCTAACCCAAGGCTTTCACTGGATGTAGGCATCAACCTTTCCTTCCTGCTGCTGGCACAAACGCAGGGTGGTCCCCAGCCCTCTGATGTTTAAAGGGAGACATCAAAGACAAATCCCTCAGCTGGAACTTGGGGAATGCTGTTCTGCTGTGTCTATTAATGCAGGCAATTATATTTTGAAGAATCTACTTGGGTTCTGGTCCTTTGGCTTGGAGTTAAATTCCTACCACTCATTTATACACACAAAGAGGATCAACAGATCATGAGGGGGCTGGAAGATTGAATTTGAATTTCTCTTATCTCTGAGAGCCCTTGCCTCACCTGAAACCACCCTGCTCCTTTCCTTGTCCAGAAAATCCTTCCATTTTCCTCTTTTAAGGATGTCAATGAACAAATTGAAAAATCTGAGTTGAGCTACTATTACATGAAAGATGTTAAAGAATCTTCGCTAATCAAGACAATGTATTCAAGTCTGTTATTACTCAAAGTTAATCTGGTGAGCCTTTATAGATTTTTGAGCTGGAATGGCAACTGAAAATTATTAATTTTGTATTACAGAGTGTTTTCATGTGGTTGAGAATGGCACAATGCTGCAAGAGCTGTGCTGATTCTAGACTTGCTTTTTATTTAACATTTGTTTAAATATTAGGTCTGTATCAGGAATTAAAAGGATTACATTAAAATTAGAGATGATTAGGTGAACTGTTATGTCAGTTATGGGAAATTTAAAAATAGCTTCGGGTATAATAAGCAACTTCATTATATTAATGCAAAATATTTTTCTATCATTAAAAAATTAAAGCATGTTCCAAATGTTATTTTAGCTCCTAGGAAAAAAAATCAAAATCTTAATTTTTTTAATAATTATTGCTTTGTTTTTAAATATACTGTTACTTGCAAAGTTGTTTTTTTTTTTTAAATCATCCAGCTTGAAGGGAAATAGCCATCTGAGTTATTTTCTGTCTCCTCCCTCAGCGCCTAATATTAAATTAATTTCTTAATTTTTCAGAAACAACTACAAAGCAGTGCTGCACTGCTCCTGTTAATTTTGATTTCCTCAGAAAGTGCATTGCTGTTTTCACTTGGAAAAACCAAACTGTGCTTGCTGGAAATAGCAATGAGTTGCACAGATGAGAGGAATTGTCACGGGAACATTTTATCATCCATGGGGAGCAGCTCATCATCCTGCTGTAGTTTCCTTGTGTGGACTGGGAAAATTCATTTCTTCCTTGCCCCTCCCACAACCAGGAGAGTGAAGCTGTTTCTGACCAGGGGGTTTCAGAGATAACAAGGCCACACACAAAAATAAATGATTTTTTTTTAATGTAGGTGAGATTGTATCTCTGCTTTGTGGCCAAGCACAGAGATGCTGAAATCTGCTTTTTGTTCTTATTTTCTGCCTCTAAGATTTCATGGGGATTTCTCAGGAGCTGCCTTCTAGCAAAGGGCCACCAGCAGGCAGTGTCAGGGGTGATTTTGGTGTCATCAAATTTCATTCCCTACCTTTCATATTTCCTCACAGCCAGGTCCCCACTGCTCTGGGGCAGAGCCTGACTTGCAGATTTATGAACTTATTTAAGGTTTGTACAAAAACAGAAGAAACTTTGCTTCTTGTTTGTTCCTCAACCTGGTTATAAATGCAGCCAGTGCCCTTCAGGGGGCAAGAGAGGGAGAGTGTCAGGATGTTCCTGCCTTTAAAGCTGCAGCCTAGGAAAAGCCAAATGAATAAAGAGAAGTCCTTTGGCCCTGGAATTCCTCCTAATTCTCAGTTCTAGTGAGCTTTAGTCACATACCTGTTTGTTCTGTGTGCTTTGCCTCATCCAAACTCAGTAACTACAGCATTAAATATTGTCTATGTGCTTATGAATGTGTAAAATAATGGGAGAAATAGAATTATGACAATGATCCATGGATGTATTTTGGAAATCATACACAAGCACAAGGAACCATCAATCTAGTGCTGCAACAGTTTTCAAATTTATTAAGCCTGTGCAATGAAAATTTTAAATGAACTCATGTATTTTAAATCACCGTGTTTGGCACAGCTGAGCTTGTTTTGTTGGTGGTGTGGTCAAATGACCTCAGAAAATACTTATTTTGAAGTATATTCCCTCTTGCTGAAATCAAGGCTGTTACTTGAAGGATAGGTAGTAGAATACACTCAGAGGCATTAGTTATAAATCAAACCAATCCTTTCTCTGCAAAGCCTTGATTTACGCATGTCAAATTAACTTTTCCAAACTTGCTGTAATTTATCTCAAACATAGGACTTCTCAAAAAAAAAAAAAAGGAAATGAAATGTATTTGTGCTGTGCACTCAAGGTAAAATTTTGGAGTCATTATTAATCAGGAGCAATGTGTTCCAGGATGAAGGGAACGTAATTCAGCAGATTCCTTTGGAGCAGCAGTTGTTCTCCTGGCTGATAGAGGGACAAGAAAAAATGGTAAGAAAACTTCTTCTTTTAACTGGAAAATGTGTCTTCAATTCTTTCCCTCCCTCTTGTTTTTTGGGTTTTTTTTAATTCATTACATTAATAATCCAAAAACGCATATTGGGAGTTTTGATGGTGAAATGTTGAACAGATAAAACAGATAAAGATGAAACTCTTTAACTGGAATTGTGTAATAGTAAAGAAAGTGTGATGGTTTATTACCTCCAGAGGTATAACTAATGTGTCATTTCTGCTGTTCTGCATGTACAAAAAATAGTTCTGGGGTCTGGGATAGATTTATTACTGTTCATTGATTGCCTCATTCTGTAGCAGGACGTTTCTGGCAATAAAGCAGGAGCACTGTCACATCCATCATGATGTGTCGGAGATGTGTCAAGACTGGGGCTCTTTTTTGAACTTTACTGCTCCTGAAAAATGTAGCTGAGCATTATAGGCAGAAGTCTGACATTTCCAAGATGAAAATCAATCTTTTTTTATGCAGTGATTCTCAAAGCAGAGTTGAGCTTTGATTGCACATGGAGTGGTTTCACACGTCGGGGAATACAACAGGGATACCAAATAATTTGGATAACAGATCTGGCAGGTGTTCTGTAATGAATATAAATTGGAGAAATGATCATAGAAGAGATAGTCAAGTCAAGATGGCACAGCAAACATTGATCTGCTGCTGTCACAGCTGGGAGCCTGAAGGTGTTTCTTTTTGGTTTGTGTAAATTTTTTTGTATTTCTCTTTAAAGCTGGGGATTAAATGGGTAAATACAGCCTACTGTGAATTTATATTCCATATTATACCATATTTAGTGGGAGGGAAAATGAAGAATTGTTAAAATTAGTTGCCAAAAGCATGAAAAGCAATGAGAGGTCCTAATGTACAGGAAGGGAGGGCAGATGAAACGCTTTGACCTTTAAAATGAATGCTGAAAAAAAAATGTTCATGCAATCTATATAATTGTAATACCTTGAAAAAAGAAAAGTCATTGTGTCACAGGTCCAGGGGCTCAGCACCTGGGCATTATGGTGTTATTAGAGACAAAAAAAAAGGATAATTCTGTCCTGGCAGCTGTGTCTAGAGGCAGCAGAAATCTCAGGAGAATGGTAGCACAGAACCACAAACAGCAAGACAAGCACAAATTTTTAGATGCTGGGAGTGTGATGATAAAATATTTTGATGTTGGGTTGTTTCCCAGGGAAGATGTTAGGAAATAATGAGCAGAACAGTCTTGTTTTCTCGTATTTTTTTATTCACAGCAATATCTAAATAAATTAGATGATGATGTGATACTCAGTTGTCCCCTTCCAAGAGCAAGGAACTTGAAAATTCTATGTTGTAGCCACTTTCAAAGATCAGTTCAAGATAATCAGTTGCTATTGAAATCAGGAGGTTTCAGCTTGGTTGTTTCTCAATTTAGCCTCAAATGCACTCTGATTTTTCCTCACAAATAATGACCTGTCAGCCACAAAACACTGACTCAATTTTGTTAAGGAGTTCAGCAAGCCATGAAATGCCTAATTAGGGGAGGAACGGTTTGATCCCTTTGAGTTTCTAACAATTATTTAATTCAGTACAAACAGCAAAAGTCCTAGAGCACACGAGCAGCCTGAAGTTTAAACAAGATGACAGCTAAAATGGATCGATAATTTCTCATCCCTACAGTTACTAATAATAAGGTGAAGAAAGATTTTCAGGGTAAAAGCACCAAGAGAAGCAAATCCACTCCACTCCAGAGTGGACTCCATTAACACAAATTGCCTTCAGCCCATTAAGCCTCAGCACTGAGCTGTTTTAAGCAAGAGTTTGTTTCTAAAACTCTGGAAACCAAGGAATTAAACACCACCTGAGTTTTAAAAGCATGTTTTCTGAGCCTTAATAGAATGACACTTTGTCTTACTTTTGTGTCTCCAGTCATGCAGGAAATTAGAGGACTGGCTTCTTCCTGCAGACTTTGGGTTTCAGGCTTCAGGCTCAATTTGGCAGCTTATATTGCTCAAATTGGCTTGTAAATGAGATATTTGTTTCTAAAGTATGACTGATATCAACTTGCTTACAAATACTTACAACGTGGACATGTCTCTCATTTGATTCTGTAATTATATGATGGTTTTTCTTGTCAAGAGCGCTCAGAAACTTAATATTGATTTATGTTCTTGAGTTTCTGAAACTGCAATGTGTCATTGTTGAGCATAATTTAGAGTGGCCTTTTTTGTCCCCTCTAATCTTGTATGTGCCAAGTTTGAGCTCATTTGGGGCTGGAATGATCTCAAAAATCATTTAACCCTTGTGTGGGCGTGGTGGCAGTGGCATGAAGATGATGTCATTGAGGTGTCTGATTTCTTTATAGTTATCTGTTTGCTATGAAATAATATTTTCAGTCAAGGCCCTGAATAAACTCAGCATGAGAATTATTAACATTGCTATCTCTTGGGTGTCCTCTGAGGCTTTGTCTTCTCCAGACACATCAGGACATGGATGCTCTGCTTGCCTGTGTCCAAAATGCACTGGAGATGCTGCCATGTTGGCCAGACCTTGAAGGGATCTGTCTATGCCTCCTCAGTAAATTGAGTTCCTCGATGATGCCCAAAATGTTATTAAAATTTAAAAATGCCAGGTTTTGATGGAATAAAAACTGAAATGATCAGTCTTTCTTGGAAAAAGAAAAAAAAAAAAAAGGGACTATCTTCCAACTCAATCCATTCTGGGACTCTGTAATTCTATGATTAGTAGATTCTGTGTTGTAATAATACCTTAAGGGGAAGCTACATTTAAGGAACATAGCGGCATATTTGTTTTCTGTCAGGTCTTTCCCTTGTATTTGCATTCCAGACCATCTGGAGAGGCCCAGGCAAACTGCAGTCTGTGCCCTAAAGTCTTTGTTGAAATCACTGCATCACAATTTCCCAGTTCAAAGGAGGCTGCCATTGAGCTGATGTATTTAACATGCAGGTAAATAAATGCACAAAGCTAGTCCATATTTTCAATTCATTTTCATAACAAAACTGAAATCATGATGTTGTGTTGGATCCCAGGAACCTGGGTTTTTTGAGCTTTCTGTGCTTTGTGGCACTGACCCCCTGGAGAACACTGCTTGTGACCTGAGGCCTTGGAGAAGGCTCCAAATTTGAGTGATGCAGTTAAAATCACGGGTTTGTAGTTAAATAGAAGTTTGTGCTTTCACATGGTGAAGGGTTTTAAATTTGAGGCTTTTAAAATATAGTAATAGGTGTGGGACAAGATGAAGGATTTTGGGTCGTGTCTCCTTTCGGTGTTTGGCCTTCTTCATGGTTTTAGGCAGTAATTTTTGTTTGGACGGTTAGTGCTGCACTGAGGGTCGCAGGAGTTTGGTTATTGGGTCAAAAGTATAAATAATATAGGTGTTAATTCTCCATTGGACTGTTTGGCTTTAAGAAACCTTGTAACTGTCTGGATTCACCTCCACTTTGCTCGCTTCTAGCTGGTGGCTAGAAGTGTTGCTGAACTTCTGTACTTTAGAAAAGATTTAGTAAACATGAACACGAGAAAATTCCTTTCCTTTGTGTGTTTTTTAATCCTGACTCTGGGTGAAGACATAAGAGACTTCAGACAAACCACTAATTATGTGATGTAAAATACCACACCGTTACAATGTTGACAATTTATTTCAGCTTTTGTATTAATAAGTTGATGGAATATTTTGAATATTAAATTCTCCTGGAATTTCTTTTGAATCATGATGCATTATTTGAGAGGCAGTTTGTGGCATGTGGAAATGAATTTTTGACACATGTTGACGTTGTTTCCTGGGGTGAAATGAAAATGAGGAGCTGATCCAGGAGTGGCTGAATCATGTGGCCTTTCCGTGAAAAACACATTTAAGTATTTTGGTAAAATTTAGAAGGCTTAATAAAAAGACAATAGGAGACATATATAAAGTAAAGGGTTTAAAAGGCTGGGTGCTTGGCAAGCTGCCAAGAGCACACAGTTGTTTTGGGAATGCTTTTTTAAATACACTTTACAATTCATTAATTTGTTGTATATTTCTAGTTTTTTATGTATAGTTAAAAATTTTTGGGAACTATTTAGCATGGCTACATTTTGGGTCGTTTTTTTTAGAGCATGTGTGTTTTTTGGTTTGTGGTTTTAATTTTTTTCTTATCACTTTTTAATTTGGTTGGTGGTCCCGGCCTTGTGCAGCTGAGGAGTGTTGATGATTGTTGTGTTAGCTGTAGGGTTTTTATTACACATTTACGTGTTGTTATCTTAACTAAGTGGGTAGTTTAAGCATAATATTTCTAAAAAAACTTATGTTTAAATTTTGCTATTAGAAGAAAAAAAAAAAAACCTATACAGAAAAGCTATTTTAGCATTATACATATAGCATTTATCCCAATAGTTGCAAAAAGCCAACAATATGTCATGCACTTATAACATCTGTGTCAGGGATACTTTTGTCTTTGTGCTGAACCTGTGCTTCCCAGTCCCTGACCTGGGATAACAACATAAGGAAGTGTGCTGTGCAGGCAGGTGTTTGGGCTATTTGGTTTCATTTGCATTAGGAGGGGTTTTTTTTGTTAACTCAGTGTTAACCATTCAAATTTATTCAGCTCAGCATGAAGTGCTGAGGTTTAAGGACTGCTGTGCTGACCCCATGAGTTTCTTTGACTGGGAGAGGATAATTCCTGTCAGCTTGAAGGTTCGAGTATCTCGAACAACACAACTTTCCTCTGAGGGCTGGTTGCTGGTGGAATCAAGGGCAAAGCTCTTGGGTTGCAGTTTTTAGAGGATCATCAGAAGAACTGAGGTGAGGAGGAATCCAGCAGAGAGGTGGTGAGAGGGCAAAGCTCATGGAGCATTCCCAACTGCCTTGTCTTGGAGACAACTGTTAATAGAAACTGGGAACTGTTCATTTATTTGCTATTTGATGAGTGGAGCAGCATTGTTGTGCCTTCACGGACTGACTGGTGTCAGAAGGGGGTGTTTATCATCAAGTTTCATCCTTGTAGAGGGAGCCAGGCACGGGCTCAAATTGGTGCATTGGTCAGAAGGGCACATACCTGAGGGGGAAGTGTTTTGGCTAAGCTGCTTTGGTCAGATAAAACAGGCCTCCTTGCTGGAATGCTATCCTTGTGCAATTGTTCTTTCCTAGTCGCTCACATCTGGAAATTGCAGGATATACACCAGCAGTGATATCTGTTGAATTTTTCCATCCAAAACCCCCTCCCAGATGTGCCTCTAATGACTCTTTAATTCTGAACCATTTCCATCTCTGATAAAATTGCATTAATTACTCATACTCCTATATTCACTTTGCTATGAAAAAGAATACATTTTCTCTGTGTTACTGCACGGCATTCTGGAACAAACTGAAATCCAGGTTCTCTAGTGTTTGTGTCATCACAGGAGATCTTTGTGGCACAGGCTGAAGCAGCAGAACTCTTCTGCACTCACTGGGGGTGCATTTGTGCATTGAGGATTGCAAAGAGAGGATGTTTTCCTATCCTGTACTGACAGAATTGCTGGCACAAATATGTAGGGTAGGTCAGGTCCCTGAAGGTGTCCAAGGAA
>PYHW01010709.1:900911-911249 GCA_013186435.1 Turdus rufiventris
GGGCACAGCTTGGGCTCCATGGGCTGGGAGGGCTTTTCCAACCCAAATGATTATGTGATTCTGAGGTTGGTGTATGAAGTTTTAACAGGAAGGGTGATTATGGACATCTTCAATGTTTGTGGTGATCTCACAGAGAACTTAGTGTGAGCTCACACATTCCCACTCCCTGCCATGACAGGGACACTTCCACTATCCCAGGCTATTTCAAGCCCTGTCCAGCCTGGCCTTGGACACTTGCAGAGATCCAGGGGCAGCCACAGCTTCTCTGGGCACCCCGTGCCAAGGCTTCACTAACCTCCCAGGGAACAGTTCTTTTCCAGCATCTGACTCTGCCTTCTGGCAGTGGGAAGACATTCCCTCTTGTCCTGGTACTCTAGACCCTTGGAAATTGTCTCTCCATGTTTTCTTGTAGGTCCTTCAGGTCCTGGAAGGAATAATGCATCTTCTCCTGATGGCTTTAGTTGAATATGAACATTTAATGGTATCCATGGCTGCACGGATGCATTTTTCCTTTCTTTCTCCATTTCCTGAGATTGGAATGCAGTTTAGGGGAGAATCTGGCACTCACACTTTTGACGAAGTGTCTGGGGAAGAGGAGAATACTTGAGGTGGCGCTAAGGAGGCAGCTTAGGGGATGGGTATCCCTTGTTGTTCCCTGAGTGACTTTTGCAGGACAGGCTGATGAAGGAGTTGCAGCACAGCAATTTCTTCTGGGATCCCAATCTGCAGCTTCCAGCCTGTCCATGTGGGCTGGACAAATGATGCCTGGTGGAAGTGGAGGCTGGAAAATGAAGAAGCTTTTTAAATGTAAGGGCAATAAATTATTGCTTTGCAAAAACATCTTTTCAAAGACTTCAAGCCATCCCTGCATTAAACATGCACCTCTCATTGGCTGCTTAGCTTTGACTCATGGAGCTTTCCCAATGGAAGAGTGTTCCAACGGAGCATTCTTGTCACAGACAAGAGGAATGTGGGCTCTTGCTGTAAATGACAAGCTTCATCAATCTGAGTATGCAATTTATCTAATTACAACTGGAGATTATTAGGTTTTTAGGTAATCCTTTAAATTAGATCAGAAATAATTTTGATGATGCCTTTCAAATGGAATTTTGTTTCCTTGCCTGGAAAAGCAAGGGGTTCTTAGTCCCATGAGCTGCTCTCAGATATTCCTGTTGCATTTCCATGTGTTGCAGCTCCAGAGAAAATTTGATACATTTATTTTTAAGGCAATATGTGTTCCAAGCACTATGCCCTGTATTTACATGAAGTTATGGAGTGAATCTTCTATCTGGATGTTGCCAGGTGGCTTTGTGGCTCACATTTGAAGCAGGTGGTTAAATCCTTGTTCTATATCTGGGCAGAGCAATCTGAGAAGCTAATTTGGAAACCTTCTGTTCCTGAACTCTCTCTTTTGTAATTTTTCCTTCCAAGGGGTTTCTAATTTTGTAGGAAAATTATTTTGATAAATTTAGTAGGGTCTCCTCCAAGGTGGGAGTGAGGAGGGCACAACAAGGATGGTACATCTCCCTTTACCTTGTGCTTCCCTCTCTTCCCTTTGTTTTGCACACCAGAATTCTCTCCCTGAGATGGTTTTAGGTTCCAACAACAGCTTTTGCTTCCTTCCAGGATCTCAATGCAGTTCATGCAATATACAGCAGACTCCTATTTATATCTACGCTATTTTTCCTGGCTGGATCTGAGTGCAAATTGCACTCCCATTTCAGCACTCCAGATCCCCTGTACCCCCTGTTCCCCTTCTGCCTCTCCAGGAGCTGATTTTGGTGTTGGTGAGTCGTGTCTTGGGTCCACCTGGCTGCAGTCATGGGAATAAAACATTTAAACCCCACCTCAGCTGCTCCTTCCTTTGTTTACTTTCAGTCATATTTGCGTTTAACTCAACTTATTTGTTTTTTTCCCCCAAGTGAGTTCTGCAGATGCTAATCACAAAATCCTCCAGTAGTGAATCCTCCCCCTGGGTACAGACACTCTCTGCTCCTCCCTCTAGTTGGGACTGGAATTCAAATAGTGCTTCAAGAAGCCATGGCTGGGGTTACCACAAGCTCTCTTTTCCTTGTGTGTTATTCAGACAGTGGGGTTTGCATTTAAAGGAGGGGGAAAAAAGAAAGGAAAGTGAAATAAACCCCGTGGATGCTGCTGCTACAGCATCTTATCTGTGAAAAGATGATGGTTGCACATCTTTTGGCTCTTATCCAACCTGTTGGTAAGAAATGAAACATTTTTATCTGTCCTGTCACTTGTGTAATTTGGGAATTTTGGCTGGTGGCTTTTTTGGTGTGTTTGTTTGTTTGTTTGTTTGGTTTGGTTTGGTTTGGTTTGGTTTGTTTTGGGGTGGGGTTTTTTTGGTTTTTTTGGTCAGGTGTTGATGTCACATAGGAAGCAGGTGTTTCAGTAAATCCTGCTTTGCATTTCAGTAAATCCTCGTTTGGCAGAAATTTCTCTTGAATATCCAGCAGTGTGGAATCATGTTTATTTTGGTATTTCTGAGACCACTGAGCACTTAAGTACCAACTGATTTTGGGCTGGATGCTCCAAGATCTCTTTTCAAGAGAGATAGCTGCACATTCCCTGGAGTTTTTGCCATAAGTGATCTATAAATTCTTGAATTTCCTTGTCATTTTGTAGCCTGGGATTAGCACAAAACCTGAAAAACTGGGTGAGGAAGATAAGCTGCCTTCCTCCTTCATCCTGAGAATGACACACAGTGCCTTGGGTTGCCTCCCTGAGGTAATTCTGCTTCCTCTGCTGGGGCTGCTTCTCTTTGGAATTCTGTATATTCTTTGTGAAAATTTGCACAGGTAGGGGTGGTAGCTGCTCCAGGGGTATAAAAATGCAGCCTAAGCCTCAGGTGCTGCCCAACTCTTCCCAGTTTGATGATTGGAGTTGTTGCTGGGCGGAGCTTTGGATCTGGGAGTGAACCAAACCTTTGTGGTGCCATTCACCTCAAAATATCAGGGTTTTTTGGACTCCCTGCCTCATCAGGACTAATACAAATTACACTTTGCAATCCATTGGTTTAGGCACTGTCAGAGTCTTCCTCACGAAACATCACCTGCAGTTTTTCCAGCCCTGTCCAGCCCTCATCTCCTCCTGTAGATCGCTGCCCAGTAGGTGGTGATGCAGTTGCATTCTGGGTTAATCCTAAATTTTTCAAAGGTTACCACTTTGGAGGGGTATTTTCTAAATGAGAGTTTTTTAACAACCTGTTAAATGTTAGTTTTAGTTTGTAGAGCAGCAATATTGCTTAATCAGTTGCTCTATAAAATTAATGAAGGTTTGATCTTTTCCCGTTCTTGAATGTTGCTTTTAGTAATCCCATTAATTCACAAAGGCTGGGAAGAAACAAATGACAGCTTTTCAGGATTTATGGGTTAGACATTTTGCAAATCCTGCTTTGTGTTTTTGTATTTTCGGACAGAAATTTTAACTTCTAGGAAACTCAGCGACTCCCTGACAAATTCCAAATAAACTCCAAGTTGCCCTGGTGTTGTGATGAGGACTCCTTTGGTGCTTTTTCTCTGGTTTCTGAGCTCTTCAGGTGCTCAGCAGCTTCTAACAATTGGTTAGTGAGAATAAAGCAAATATCAGCATATTCATTAAAGTCCAGATTTCCAGAACTCCTTGCTTTTAGGCATTGGGCCTGACTCCCATGCAGGCAGCTAAGAAAACAAGAGGCTGCTGCATGGATATTATGAAGAAAAATCCAGGTAAATTGTTTTGTGCATGCTCTCCACTGGGTAAGATACATGAGCCTTACTGGGAGAATTCAGCTACTGACTCTAGGAATGTTTTCCAGCATGAATTAAGTCAGGAATACACCACAGAGTCAAGCAGGGAATGCTTGGGAGGTTTTATAGGGTAAATGTGCTAGAGGAAAAGGTGCAAACTGCTCCCTCAGCCTTTTACCAGGGTGAGGCAGGAGCTGACTACAAAGGTTTAACAAGGCTGGGTTTAAATTCAGGCTCTTTAGGGCCTCAGCCTTGGTGTGGGAGTGAAGTGGCAGACAGGTGATGTGCTCAGGAGTGAATTAATGTCCCGAATGTAAATGTTGCCATTTGTCACAGTGATTATCTTGTCTTCTCCTTGTAAAACCAACAAGATGCTTTAAAAGGCTTTGGGGACAAGCCAGAGGAGGAATCTAAAGGCAAACTTTTCAGTGCTGTCAAAGCAACATGCAAGCTTCACAGCCACCCCTCAGGTTTTTTGGGACAGCTGATTTCTCTATTTTGTCTGCTGAGAGTTGATTCTTCTGGCTCCAAATAGTCTTGCTCAGTTCCTGCAGGTTGTAAAATTTAATTCAAAGGAAGGGACTGAGCAAGGAATAAAATGAGTGACTGTGAAGGGCAGGTTTGTATCCTTGGAGAGAAACCTGCTGGGCCAGGTGAGAATAGAATGACAGAAACCTGTGGCAGCTTCACTCTCCTCCTCTCCAAAAACCCTCAACCAGCTGGAGTATGCAGGAAAGTTTGGTAGGGCTCTGTCCAACTATAAGAGAAGCAGGGAGAAAGTCTGATATCGTAATATTAAAAGATGCTTAAAGCATCAGTTGTGAAACCTGAATTCCTTCTGCTGGGAGGAATTTTTAAATAATTTTTACAAACTCTTGAAGTTTGGGTTCCTGCTGAAGTGTGGGATTTGCTCTGATAGGCAAGAGAAAAAAGTGGTAGCCTTTTAAAAGAGATTTTGACTCATGATTTTTTGTGCATGAGAAAATTGGGGAATTTGAGGTTTGAAACACTGCTGTGCTTACCTGAGTTGAAATTTTAAGGGAAGAGTAAAATTCTTACTTGGAGTAATTCCCACTCTTATGAAAAGTGATAAGTTACCAGTTTCTGTATTCAAACCTTGTTGGGGCTTTTAATTTTTGTGTCTGTGATAGTGTGAACAGAATCTAATTTAAGTCTTAGAAATGTAGGTCTGTGTTATCTGCTCTCATTCTCGAGCTCCTAAGAGCTCCTGTGTTATTTGTTACTCTAGCATGTGGCAATCAGCTTTTGGAATAGAAATGCAAAATTAAGCCCAGTTTAATTTGCATTTAGAATTGATAAATGTTGCTCAAGATGCTGGTTAAAAAATTAAAAGGAAACAGCAAACCCTTTTCAGTTTTTCCCCTCCCAACCTGAAATTGTAGAGCTTAGACTTCAAAGCAGTTTGGACTCAACTTCTAATGAGCAAAATGAGATTGTTTTCAAACTTGTTTTTTCCTTCAGTTGCAAGCATGTCTTTGTTTGGTGGTTTGTTTTTTTAACTGGAGAATTGCATAAGCAATTAAACTATCTTTTTCTCTGTTTTTTTGATGTTCCTGTATCATGTAGCTGAAGTTTGGGTATCAGAGCTGGTTTTTTGTGGATCTAACTTGACAGAGAGCTTGTACTAGCTATCTAGGAAAAAAAAGAAATAAATTGAAGTGAGTCTCCCAGCTTGTGCTTTTTCTGCTTGCAATTTAATTAATTAAAAAATTGGTTTAAAGCCAAAACACTGCATCCTGTGAAAATTATTTTCTCCAGTCTTACTGGATATTTAAAATAGCTTTCTCCCCACACACATTTGAGGGAGAGAGATGTGGCTTTGATGGTTTTTTAAAATTATGTTAATGATTGAAACTTTTGTATTTGGGATGGGTGAAATTTCTCTCTTGCTGGGCTGGAGCAGCCCTAGTCCTCAGGCTTCACTTCTGTGGATGTGAGGAGTGTGGAGAGAGGTCTTGCTGAAAGTATCAGTGTGTAGGTGAGTTTTAGTGGCATTTCACGTGTATCTGAAATATTGGGGAGGCCCAGCGGTGATGTGATTGCAGATGGAATCTATAGCAGAGACTTTGAGTGTAGTGACTTGGAGACTTCTAGGAGCGAAGGCTTCAGGGGTTGCAGTGGCAACGTGGTTGCTTCAGGTCCTTGAAAAGAACAACTTGAGGTGGCCATGGTGGGAATATGGGGACACAGAGGAAAATAAAGCTCAGCTTCCAGCACTTCTCTGGGAGTGCTGGTGCCTGCAGAAGTTAAATAGCAGCATACAGAATTCTGTGCAGCCCCCGTGTGTATAAATCACTCCAAAGCACAGCAGGGCTTTGCTTGCATGGAGTTTGCTCAGAGAATACCATGAGGGACTGTTAGAAATATGTGCTCATGAGAGGAGAGAGCTGCAGGAATTTCTGTAGGTAATTAGGTGAGTCTCAGACAACACACACATGATCTCCCACCAAAATGTGTTCTGTGAGTGCTTTTCAAACCTGCAGCTCTCAGACAACAGCACCAGATGGTGAGGTAATAGGAGAAAATCTGGCCATGTATTTCTTGTGTGCCTGAAAGCCTGGATTGTGTGCTGAAGGAAATGCAGTCTGCTCAGTGCAGCGTATTTGTGTTTATAAACATCACCCAGGCTGTGCCTGGGAGCAGGGGATGATGGCAGGGCTCATTCCCAGCTCCAGCCCAAATGCCTCCTCTGGAAAGGGTGCAGGCAGCTGAAGGTTTGCTTTAAAAATGAAAAAAAAAAATTCCTTGATTTCTTAGGCATTGTGCTGTCTGCTGGCTTATCATCATTTACCAAAAGCTTAATTGATGTTCTAAGTCTTGAGTATTTGATGCATCTGGTTTCCTCCTCAGGTGTCATAAATATCAGCTTAAATCTGTTGAGCACATTAAAAGAAACAGCAATGAATTAATTCAGAATTAATATTCTTGGTGTGAACAGAGCTTTATTTTGCTCTTGTGGGCTTTTTAAGTGTGTGTACCCTGATTTCTCCAAACAATAGCTGCATTTATACTGCCCATTTTTCATGCACCGGTTATTGCTTTGTTGTAGCCAAACTTTATTAGTCATATTAATAAGAGAACCGTTTTGAAAAGGACATGATACTTATTGAACCGATTTGTTTGTTCTGGTTATTTTATTATTGTATTTTAAGGTATTGACTTGCAGTTATAGTGTATTTTTATTTGTTTGCCCTTTACTGAATACTTTGGCATTACCATCAGCATTGCCAAAGTCAGCAGCTGCATGGATTTAACCCTTGGCTTCAGCTTCAGAGGTTTTCACCTCGTTGGCTTCCTGCCATGCAGCTCTTTAAAGACAAAACCCCAAACCCCTGGTGGTCCCTTCCTTCTGCTTTCAGCCACTGATTGACATGCAGCAGCTGGGTTACAACCTTAATTACAACATTATTCTTAGCTGACCTCCGAAGGTTTTCTCATCGCTTTCTGGAGACAAGGCACAGGGTGGGACCTTTGGGACCTTTTCCCAGAGGTGAGGAGGCTGCTGTAGCTGAAGAGCTGCTCTGCTCATCACTGCCATTACAAGGTGTGTGCTTGGCTTCTGGATCTCATTGATCACCTTGGGTTTCTCCAGGTGTCTGGGGTATGGCTTTTCCCTTCCCACTTTCTGTTCCTCCATTGCTTCCAGGCAGAGGTTTCCTGTAAGTATATTTGAGCTTTCGTGCTCTTCTGTCAAATTTCTCTGAAGCCAAAACTCACCTTAAGGCCTTGCAGATGCTGCTCTCAAGCCAAATTTTTGCAGGAATTTTTTTTATTTTTTGCAGTTTTGAGTACTTGGCCAGTCCTTGCTCTTCTCAGGCTGACCCTGTGGACTGAACAGGTTGGTCTGAAATGTGTAAATTCAGCAACATGAAGATTGCTGGGCAAACTCAGGAATTCTACGCACACATCCATTATTTCTGGGAAGGGAGATGGTTCTAGTTTTTCCTGCTCTTGCAGAGTTTTCCAAGCTAACTCAGGCTTGAAGCATCTGCAGCAACACAGGCTCAGCCACCAATGCTTCAGGCTTGCTTTGCTTACAGTAATTGTCACCGTGGGATATCCCTGCCACTGTTTTCCCCATAAATTCCCATCACTGGTTTGGAGCTAGAGCATCAAATGTGCTGGCTTCAGTTTATGGCTAAAAAAGAGAGATTGAAATATTGTTCTCTAATGAGATAAATTGGGATTTGGCTGAGGTTGGAAATGAACTGTAAAATCCATGTAGATTGGATGGGTTCACCCATCCCCCTCCAGCATTCCACAGAACCTAATTAGTGCCTTTAAAAAGGAACATAATTTCCTCTGTTACTGTAATCAGGGGGTTGGGTTTTTTTGCTTTTACTGGGAATAACAGGTTGTGAAACGGAAATACCCATATGAGCGTTGTCTTGGATTTTATTTTGCACAAACCTAATTGAATCTGCTAATTTAAATCTCATGCAAGGAGGCTGAGGTAATAATAGTCCTCCTGCAAACTGTGTGGCAGAGCCAGTTAGAATTTGTGGATTTGTTGTTTGGATCTCCATCCTTGTGGAAATAAGGTGCTGCTCCAGGAAAGGCAGAACCAGAAAAACAGTGTATTTTTTTCCAGCTCCCATCTGTTGGTTTTTAACATGGGTTTATTGATGCACTTCTTCAAATAGCATCTTGTGTTTGCAGTATGAAGTTGAGTCACCATCCCTTCAGGGATTTAAAATCAGTGTGCATGTGGTACAAGGGACATGGGTGGCCTTGGCAGTGCTGGGAGAAAGGTTGGACTTGATATCTTTGAGGCTTCTTCAAACTGAGCCATTCTGAGATGTGATGCTGTAAGAATGCTGAAAATTGATGGTTATTTGAAAGAAAAGATAATTTTAGGCAAAACCCTTGGAGTGGCTATTCCTCCCACCTGTAGAAATAGATGTCATGCTTCCTTCTCATCACAGATCCTGATTTCCAAGAGTTTGGTTCCAGTTGTTCAGGTTGTTGTTACTTTCGCCTTATTGTTTTGTTGTTCTCAGACTCAGCTGCTCTTTCCTTACAGTACTTCTTCCAACTACCTTAATTTTCCTATAAATATTGATTCTTCAAGTTGCATCTCTTCTTGAATTCTGATCCTGGTTTTTTTTGTGAAGAGTGTCTGCCTAATGTACATTTGGCTTACTGCACTTCTAGAAAGGTCCTTGTGTCTCTGGGAGCTTGCAGCCATGGGGACATTTCTTGCTTGAGATTTTGAGTTCATATGGTTTTGTGTCTGTCTGCCCTGACTGGAAAGTTTCTCTTTTTCTAAGGCTCCTGGCTTTTGTGAGTAACTTTCTCAGTAAGGCGACATGGATTATTTTTCAGAATATGCCATCCCTTGGAAAAGAAGCTGTCCACCAATGTGCAATCAAATGCATTATCCTCGGATTCATCCAGGTTTGTCTTTCCATGGACTCACAACCCCTGGCAGTGTCCAAGGCCAGGCTGGATGGGACTTGGAGCAACCTGGGCTAGTGGAAGGTGTCCCTGGGGTGGAACTGGATGAGTTTTAAGATCCCTCCAACTCAAACCAATCTGGTTTCCATAATACCACATGTGTGAGATAAGAGGACAACTGTATTTTTGAGTGGAACTGATGCTCCCTGCGCAAAGAACAGAGACAGATGGCAAGTCCAAACTTTTCAGTATTTTCAGGAAAGGAAATGTAAACACCGCACTTTGAGCTATCTCTGAGGGCTCGTTGGCTGTTCCTGTAGATAATGCTTAAATTAAGCAGTGATCACTCTTGACAGAAGCAAATACATACCCCAGCCACTGCAGTGCAGGAGAATTTGGCAGAAGGGGATTTTTTTTCTGTTCACTGAAAGCAGAATCTCTTCCAGAAGGACAATAGTTTGTGGATGAAATGGGTTGGTGCTTGTGGAGGGGGATAAGATCTGTTCCTCTCTGCTATGTCTGTTCTTGGCTTGTTGTGAGTGTACAAAGCAGATCTGAGCTTGTACCTTGCATTTAATCAGAAAACCCAACCATCAGCTGCTTTATAGCTCTCAATTCCAGTTAATGTTTTGGGATAAATGTATCACCTGGTAAATCTGCAAATAAAGCATAGCTGCTCCTTGTGTACATGGGGAAAGCTTGCGGAAAGCCAAACACAATATTTCAAATTATTGTGTTAAAAGAACCTTTCAGGCAATGATCCACATCCCCCAAATCCACAAACATTTGCTGCCAAGAGGAAGCTTATTCTTTGGAATTTTGCTGGTTGAAAAGGCTGCATCACCTCTTTCAGTAATTCTTCTGATTGTAAGATTGACAAATACAGTAGGTGCATATTAGAGGAGAAATGCTTGAAACTAGAGATTAATTGGAAGAGATTATAGTTTTACAGGGTAAAACATTATATTTGTAACTCTTTTGGGGTGGAAGAGACAGATTCCCAGCAACAAAGACATTTACCAATTTCAGCAGTTGTTTTTTCCCTTCGAGCCTCTGGGGGTTTCACCTGGTGCGGTGGTGAGAGTGTTGTGTTCTTCATGTTCATGAGCTGCCTCACTGGGAATGGATTCAGACAGCCTGAATGAGCTTGTCCCTGAGCATTGTGTTGTGGTGG
>PYHW01010709.1:912210-924235 GCA_013186435.1 Turdus rufiventris
GGTTGCAGGATCCACAACTGTTGCAAAGCAACAACAAATGAAGAAAACACAACCTTATGATACACCTCACCTTCATCTCTGTTGTCCTGTACCTGTGTTTTGGATTTCTTAGTGTCATATTTTACCTGTGGTAACCAAAAAAATAGCTCGCATTATCTGAATACTCAGACTATTCCCTTTTTTCTGAAAAAGCTCTTTTGGTTCTTCCCTCCTTCAATCATCCAGCGTTGGGAGTGACGCTGAATCTGAATGTGCTGATTTTTCTTTTTGGTTTTTTTTTTTTTTGTTTTTTTTGGTTTTTTTTGGGTTTTTTTTAGTGTTTTCTTTGAGATGCAGAACTAAAAACACATGGGATGTTTTCCCTCTCTGTGGGTTTGTTGTTTGTTTTGTTTTTGTTTTTTTTTTTCCTGGTGTGTTTTGCTATTCTGTGTACATTTGGGAAAAACTGGAGAGACCTGTAGTTCATACGACTTTGACTGGACCAGTTTCAGTGAAAACCCTTCTGGACACAAATATTTACTGCTCTAAGAGTTGTAGCTGTAGCCTGATATGGGTTTATGAAGCAAAGAAGTTGTGTGTGCCAGTAGTTAGTAAATAAAGAGATAGTAAATAAAGAGTTGCAGTGTATTGGGTGGAATATAACTCTTCATAAAGAAAAGCATGGATTTTGGCCACTGTTTTACAGCTGCTGAGAGGATTTCCTTTTTTTTTTTTTTTTTTTTTTTTTGGTGTTTGGGTTCTTTTGCTCCTTTTCTGCTGGTTTGTTGTTTGTCATTCCTTTTTATGATAGGATTGATAGCTTTGATGCCAGAAGAAATGGCAAAATCTTTCCAAGGCTTCCCTGTACATGCCTGTATTAATGCATGACAGAGGTAGCAATTTATTGTTAGTTTTTATTACCAACAGACAGGTTCTTCTCAAAACTGGGCCTTGGTTTTCTACCCTTTACCCCTCCTACAGATGAACCTCCAGCATGTTATTCCTGGACTATAATTAAGGAAGAGCAGAATTCTGTTGGCTGTCACAGGCTTCTTCCTGCCTTCCTTTAGAGCTTACCAGGCTTTTATTCCTGGAAGTGCCTGATTGGCATCACTGATTGCCTGTAATCTATCTGCCTGGGCCAGTCTCCAGCACCTCTGGTGGCAATTCTTTGCCATTTCAGGATTCCCTAAATGTCCATCAGGTCAGGTGTATTATAAACTTCAAATAATTGGGAAGATGGAGTGGGTTTGCTGCAATCCTTTTTTGCCAGAGTCACATCAGGCTGTTGAGGTGCGAAGAAACTG
This sequence comes from Turdus rufiventris, assembly GCA_013186435.1. Taxonomy (NCBI): domain Eukaryota; kingdom Metazoa; phylum Chordata; class Aves; order Passeriformes; family Turdidae; genus Turdus; species Turdus rufiventris. The sequence continues at coordinate 913,497 of PYHW01010709.1, forward strand.
GAAATTGAGCTGCCTAAATTAAAGAGTTGATGGATATGAAAAGGGTGAAGAACCAGGTGGAACAGGCAAATGGGAATGTTGGAAGTTCCCTGTGAATACCTGTATGTTGCTCTTATTCAGAGTTAAAATGACATTTTAATAATGAAATTTTAACAATGAGCTATGGAGCTCCAACACACTTCACACAAGCAGAAAAAAATAATTAGCAGGGTGATCTTTTTGATGCAGGTTGTGGGTTTTTTTTTTTATTTAGTGCTTGAGGGCCTCATTGTTGCCGTCAAATGTAGAACAAAATAAAATGACTGCAAGTCAAAATTGTTGATGCTGAAATTGTAAACAAGCTGTAAATATTTGACTGAAGGTAACCAACCGTTGACATAAATTAACAAGGGATGTTATCAATTTCCCCTTGCTTTGAAACTATTTTAAACTATAAATCCTTGTCAAACATCTTGTGCTTGAGCCACAGGAGGACATTGCTTCAGCAATAGGTTTGGGATTTGTATTTTTTTAATTTTGTGGGATTTTGGGGTTTTTGGTGGGGTTTTGTTTGTTTGTTTTGAGTTTTTGGTGTTGATGAGTGGGTCATATTTTGATGAGATGAGGAAAACAAAGATTTAGATGAGGTATTAAATTATCAGGGTGCTGTGAGGGCTGAGAACCAGAGGGTAAATAAGGTTTGTAGGGCTGTGCATGGTAAATCAAGTAGGATAATGAATTCTAGATTTACAAGGGAAAAATAATACACAGTTTGCATGATAATGCAGGTCACAGGCAGTATTTTTACTTTCAAATGTTGATTAGTTAAGCAGTTTTTAAAAATGATGTTGCATCCGTGTTTGGGAACAGCTTGTCAGCATCTGTTTAGGGTTTGTTTCATAATTTCTCCAAAGGGATGTCAAATGGGGGAATTCTGTTGACTAAATTATTGCAAGCTATTAGTTATGCTCTTGAAATATATTATTACAAATGTAAATAACAGTCATCAGCTACAAGTAGATTGCTCCTCTTACAGGCTGGGTTATTCAAAAAACAAAAGATTGTGGAAGTCCTCTGAATCTGCAGCAGAAGAATTGGGCTGGTTTTGTGTTTTCTGTGGGGAAGTGGGACATGAGTCAATGATTGTGATGGAGGGTAGAGGAGGGACCTGCATTTTTCTCTTCATGTCTCTAATTCTTCATTCCTTTCCCCCACTGAAGCAACATTCCCCTCATGAGACCTTCCAACCTTCTCCAGTCTCTGAGTTCAGACACTTTTCCTGCTATTTTCTGGCAGGCTGGGGGGGATGCCATTCTGGTGGCTGAAGTTTAAAGAGTGAACATGGAATAAGATGGGTTTTGTCCTGAAAATGTCCTGACATGGACCAGTCCAGCTTAGGAACTCACCTGAGCCTTGCTGGGCTTCATTCTCCTCCATCTTCCCTCACAACTGGTCTGGCAAGGTCCCCATGAGCAGACTCAGGTGGCACTGGGCTAACTGGGTGGAGTGGTGTCCCTGTGGTCCCTGCTACTGGCAGGCACAGGACAGCTCTCTCCAGCTGAGGAGAGACCACAGGGAGCAGATGTGCCTCAAAGAAAACCACTCAGTCTGTTCCCTTTGGCCACACTTTGTTTTGGGCTGAGCTTTCCTTGGCTGCTTTCCTTCCTGAAACACGGCCACCATGACCAGGAGAATGGATGGATTTGGTGCCTTGTGACACCCTGTCCTGCATTTTCCCTCCCCACTGGACACCTTGGTGGATTTGGGACGTGCAAAGCATGGCCAGGGAGAGGGATGAGATCTATTTCTGGGAAAGGAGCCTGTCCTGCTGTCACAGCTGTGATTGCCACCAATCTCCTTGATGAAAATAAGCAAAGCCACATTTGCTGACTCTCCAGCCTTTCCCACCAGTTCTTTCTGAATTATCAGCTTTTGAAAAGAGCAATAAAACATGTGCAAAGTTCTTGCTTTCGCAAATAATCATCCTCAAGCGTGACGGTTGTCATCTCTATTCCCTCACGGAATCACAGAGCAGTTTGCAGCGGAGGGGACTTTAAAGTCCATCCCGTCCCTCCCTGTGCCATGGGCAGGGACACCTTCCACTCTCCAGATTTCTTCAATAACCTTTATCTTTGAGGATAGCTAAAGATGTCTCTAAATTGTTGGCTTTTCCATTGCTCTTGAAATGATTTCTGGCCAGAATTGGAAACAGATTATTTAATTTTGTGAACTGTTTGTTGTGGAAATGGCACATTACAACTTCTTGGCCTGCAGGTTTTTCCTTGGGAAGGTATCAGAGCAACCTGGACCATGGAACTGGACCCAACTGCTGCTTCTTGCGTGTCAGATGTATGAAGGATCATCTCAATGCGATTCTTTCACACAACTCTTGTGCCCCTGTAAGAGGAAAACCTCTTGAATTTCACTTCCTGCTGCTCAGTGGAACCTGCTCTGCAGAGAAAATCTTCCTTATGGTGCTTATTAGAAGATCTTTCTGACAATCAGACAATGCAGTATTCCGTGTCTGCTCAGAAGAAGTTGGTGTGTCTCATCTCTCTAACTCTGTCCAAGGTTTTCATAGAATCATGGAATATCTGTACTCACAAGGATCATCCAAGTCCAGCTCCTGGCCCTTATTGCTTATGACAAGTTAATAGAATTTTTTCTCTAAATATCCAGTGTGAAACAACTGAATGCAGAAGAGGGATTTTCTTCTTCGTTTGTTTCAGTTTCTTTCAGATCTGTCATACAGTGTCTGCGCACCTCCAAAACAGATTTAAAACTACAGAAATCCAGAGGTGTGTTCACCTTCAGGTTGCTTTGGGAGCACCTGGATGCCTTTTACTTAAGCCTGAAAATCCCCTTTTGAATTCCTAGCAATTTGAAACAGCAAAAATGTGTTTCCAACTCTGAGTAATATTACTTTGAATTGTTTTGTTACTGGACTCAAAGATTGTGGAACTCATCTGAATCTTCAGTAGAAGAATTGGGTTGGTTTTGTATTTTCCGTGTGAGGGCAAGCTGGAGGTGGTACCTGTCCAGTGATTCTAGTGGAGGACCTGCATTTTTCCTCCTCATGGTTCTCATTTTTCATTTCTTTTTCCCCATTGAAGCAACATTCCCCTCATGAAACTTTCTGGATTTTTTTTTTTAATAACCATAAATTGCAAAATAGAGTAAATTCTCTTTTCTCTCTGCCCTCACTTTGTGGAACAAGGTGATTCCACTCTTTACAGGTCTCAGTATTTTACTAAGGACATGGCACATGGAGAGAGTCTTGGGTTTTGGGAGATAAGGGACTCATTTTTGGATTGCTGAACACTTCTCTTGTCCTTCTCAGTGTCTGCAGGGACTCAGAGCAAGATCTTTGCATCAGGTGGTGGGTGGTACTTCAGACAAAGTCAGGGAGTTAGGTTTTCTTAATTGGTTCTGATGATTCAGCCTGGAACATGAATCACCCTGGACAGAGAGCTGGATGTTTCCAGGGTGTAAGAGCCAAGTTATTTTAGTTTGCCCCAGAGGCTAAATTGATGTACAGATCAAGTTTAATGTTTTTTTTAAATTTTTTTCACACTCCCAACTGTTCATTTTTCTTGTTCTGACAGTTTTATTTACTGGGAGCCTAAAAGGTCTGTCAGCATGGACTGCCTGGGCATCCTGTCAGAGCCTGGAGGCAGCACCTCCTCAACACGTGCTCTGTGTAAAAATGTCTGCCTTGGTATTTGGCTTTTTGATTTACTTAAATTAGAAGATGCTTCTGGTGTCCCCAGGAAGCTGCTTGGTCCTGAACATGAAATCTGAACTTTGTGACTTCTCAGGGAGAGATTTCTCACCAGGTCACAGGTTCTGCCTGCAGTGGTTTGTGCACATTGCAGCAAAGCCTCAGAAAAAAAGAAAAAAATTAACATCTTAATGGTTAAAATTTTCAGGAGGAATTTCTTAATGGAAAAAGGGGTCAGGCATTGAAAGGAGCTGCCTAAAGGAGGTTTGGAGTCCCCATCCCTGGAGGTGTCCAAGGAAGGGCTGGAGGTGGCACTCAGTGCTCTGGGCTGGGGACAAGATGGGCATTGGGCACAGCTTGGGCTCCATGGGTTAGAAGAGCTTTTAGAACCTTAATAATTCTGTGGTTAGAAACTTAATTTTAAATTTTTTTTCTGGTGTTGATTTCAGTAGGAAGGCTTGCTTTGTGTTGGATGCACATGGAATTCTCTCTGTTGGAGCTTTTGTTTCTTGTTTATCCTGTTGATGGTTGAACCATGTGGGAAAGTTTGCTGCAGGATTTCTTGTTTTGTTTTGCACATCTAAAATTTCTGCCATGGTGGAGATGTTCACTTGCTCCTGTGCAGCTCTGAGGGTGGGCAGGCCCTGGCACAGATCCTCAGAGAAGTTCTCGTTGCTCCTTGGATCCCTGGAAGAGTCCAAGGCCAGGTTGGATGGGGCTTGGAGCAGCCTGGGATAGTGGAAGGTGTCTTCATTAATGGTTTGGTGGTTTTGTAATTTCTGATGTTTCACGTGATTTTTAATTTTTTTTTTAAATGAAGTGTATTTGAAGTGAGGCAAAGTTAGGGGATTTTTCTCAGTTGTCACTGTTCAAAGCTTTGTTTGACCTGTTGTTCTTGGGTTAGTTAAAATTCAGGGGCTGGTTTTTTTTTTTTTCAAGTGAGGTGGAGAGTTTAGTTGAGCCTTCCATTGCACCCTTCCAAATTTGTGTGCGTGCTCTGGAGATTAAAATGCTCTATTAAGGACTGATTAAAACATAAAATTAAATTGTGTGTCATAATTTTAGCTCCAAGTTTAGATTAATTAAAAGCTAAATTGCCTATAACACCTTCCACTTTGATACTTCGGTGCCTTCCCATATGATCAGAGGGAACTGGGAAGTTTATACAGGCAACCGAACACACTTTTACATGAACAATGAGAATTAAATATTCAGGTTTGGGTACTGCACCGTTAGGATTACAAGAGACACTGTGAGACACTATGAGAAATATCTTTGTGTTTTACCCTGAAGGTTAATTTAAAGGGGAAAGAAGCATCCAGAATGAAGAATTTTAAGGCATTGTGATGTCTTAACTATCATGTGCAAAAAATCATGTGTATAAAACTCCTTTGGAAGTGATTCTACGTAATTTTAGAGACTTAGAATTCACAAGTCCCTTTAATACTTCTTTGTCTTTCTTACTTTCCAGTAAACTCAAATTTCTAGTCAAATTTTAAAATTTCAGATACTAGAGATTACTAGAGGGATATAAATAGTTTTCAAGGTGCTGAGTGACATTGAAAAGGAACACTGAGGGATTGCAAAGCTAATTTTTCTGGGGCCAAGTTGTGTATGCATATAAAAGGTGTTGCATACACAGCTGAAGATACGCTGAATGTGTTTTCCTGACTTGTGCTTTATTCTTATTTATTTGGGGCTTTATATCATCTCATTAAAGATTTTGGGTAAAATCCGGATGGATCGGGAGCTTCACATCAGGTGATTTTTCCAATGCTGGCCTTTATTTCAATAAATCAATCTGCAGGGAGGAGGACCCTGTCCCTTGTGGCTCTTGTTTCAAAATCATTAATGTTAACATAATTAATCTGTTTACTGGAGTTTGTCCCTCTCATGCACTGATTTTCTTCCTCCTTAAAATATGCATCTGGCAAGCTGTTCCCTAGATTTATCACATGTGTTTCAAATGGTCTGAGGAACAAAATGAAGACATTTTTCCTTAAATGCCTGACTGTCCTTGAAGCCTGGGGCTTTGCAGCAGACAGCCCTGAGGGGAAATGGATGAGGAGTTTTTCCTCTGCTCTGGCTTTCACCAAACTTCCATTTTCTTGCCCTTCAGGTAGGAAATGGGGTGTATCCTACTATGCGGTGGAAAAGAGTAGGAGAACCAGAACAGATAGTGCTGAAAAGCATTTGAGGATTTTTTTTTTTTAGCTACTCAAGTATTCCAAATACTGTATTTGTTTTCTATTTTTTGGAAACAAACCTGTTCACAGAGAGCAGAATTCACAAGAATTCTGGAGTGCTGCTACTTCTCTTTGTCCCTAGGGAAGAAACTGCTTTTATATTGCAAACTTAGTGGAGCAGAAATTTATGAGCAGCCTGATTTATGCCCTTCTGTTGGGGAGGAGGGATTCAAATAATTGGGAGCCTCTGGATGTAGAAACACTTATTTTGTTTCTTCTGTACATTGTGTGATGACTGTGAAATGATCCCCCAAAAATCCAGGGAGAGCTGGACAACCTCCAGAAGTGCCCATGGGAATCTCATGTGGTTTAATAAGGCCAGGTGCTGGTGCTGCCCCTGGGTCAGGGCAACCCCTGGAATCAATCCAGGGGATGAGCAGCTGGAGCAGCCCTGGAGAAGGACCTGGGGGTGCTGCGGGTGAGAGCTGGGACCCAGAACCCCCCCTGTGCCCTGGGCTGAGCCCCCAGTGTGGGCAGCAGGGGAGGGGGGGATTCTGCCCCTCTGCCCCTGTGCTCAGGTGAGACCCCACCTGCAGAGCTGCCCCAGCCTTGGGGCCAGCACAGGAGGGACCTGGAGCTGCTGGAGAGAGTCCAGAGGAGGCACCAGGATGATCACAGGGATGGAGCAGTTCTGCTGGGAGGAAAGGCTGGGAGAGGAGAAGCTTTGGGGTGACCAAATTGTGGCCTTCCAGTGCCTGAATGAGCTACAGGAAAGATGGAGAGAGTCTGTTTTAAGGGATGGAGTGTCAGGACTAGAGGGAATGGCTTTCCACTGCCAGAGGGACAAAGTTAGAAAGGATATTGGGAAGGAGTTGTTCCCTGGGGAGGTGGGCAGGCCCTGGCACAGGGTGCCCAGAGAAGCTGTGGCTGCCCCTGGATCCCTGGGAGTGTCCAAGGCCAGGCTGAATCAGAAACCAGTTTGTAACAATAATGATTCTTACTCCTGACGTAACAGACGTTTCCTTTACTGGTGCCATAAATTTCCTTCTGCTGTTCCTTTAGGAAGTGTGGCCTGACAGTAATTAAGCAGTAATTGGTGTATGAAGGCAGGAGCTGTTCCCAGTATCTAAGTATTGTTAGAAAATAATTTCATTTATCCGATGGCATTTCAGCAGTTCTAACCAATTTCGAGTTTATTATGTGCCATATGTCTGCCCAGCAGGATTTGGGATTGGGTTTAGCAAATGCAGTTGTGCTTTATTGAATGCTGGTATTAAAAACACCTTTTTTGGCTCACCAGGGTACATTTTTCTTTCCCTCCCATGTATGTTGCTTTCTCCCCGTCTCTTCTGCCTAGCTTTTGGTTCATCCTCTCATGTTAAAGCATGGGATTTTTGAGGAAGGAGAGGGCTGTGGTCACTATTTTTTGTTCCTTAAGGATGAGTTTTGGTCAGACCTGAGGAGTAACGGTGATGGCAGAGCTTAGCTAAACACGGTTTTAGAAGTGTCTTATTTCCCTCCCCCCAACTTGGCACATGGATGAATTACAACCAGCAACTGCTACTGCAGATCCATGGACCAATCTGACACAATATTTTCATTTTCCTTTATTTTTTTTGTGCTTTCTGCCTTTTTTTTTCTGTGATTTAATTTATGAAAGCCAGTCCTGATGATGTTTGCACACAACCCTGACCATGTACTTCACCTAAGTGGAGAATCCAGGGATTCTGCTCTCATTTGGGAGCACAGGTGTTAAAATGACTCCTCTGTGGGAAGACAAATGATTTCTGTTTGTTGTGGAATGTTCTAATAGCCTTTAACTGACTTAAAAAATCTCTTTCTACCCAAAAAAACTTCTGATGCACCCCAGTGATGAATGAGCCTGATAGAGAGATTTAGCTCTTGGAACTATTAGACATGGACATAATCCATTGTGGTTGGTCTGTCCCCAGCATTCCTGCTGGGATTGATGTCCTTTCCTGGTGGATGATGAGGAGAGTAATACTTCTCCCATCTCTGAAAACTGTCAGGCACTGTCTGTGCTGTTGCAAGATGAGAGAAAATACAGGAGTGATTTCCCAGGGAAAGATCCCAGAGATGAGTACATGTAAGAGATGAACCAAAAGCAGTGATGGTGAAGTGTTTAGAGTTTCTCTTGTTCTTAAACATTTGGACTGTATTAAAACACTTTTCAATTTCTTCACAGAAGCAGAGGAGGTGGAAAAACATTTTGTTCATTTTCCCTGGGAATTAGTCTCACACTTTCCCCCATTGTTAAGATTTTATGAAATCTAGGGGAAATTCAGCAGAGACTTAATTATAGGACTGTAAATAATTCCTCTCTGAAGAATAAGTCATTTCCAGACTCTCAGCCTGAAAAAGGAAGGACAGAACAAGGATGTCATGGAGCTGTGTAATGACTGAAGTGAAAGGGGTGCAAGGATTGATTATTCCCACCTTTTCCAATGCAAGCATTGGGTTATCAATACATGAAATAGGTTGCTGGGCTTTTTGGTAATTCTTTTTTCTTCAACTTTATTTTTTGATCCTGATGATCTCTTTGTTTGGATACCTGATCAGCCATAGCTTTGTCCTGACTGACAACCTTTTTGTCTTTGTAAGGATGAAAAAAGATTTCAAAGGTAATTTAATTCTTCAAATGCCGCTTCTTTTTCTTTCTTCCTTTTCATACAGCTGGTATGAAAACTTCTCTTACAGCTGTTGGAACAAGGATTGTAGGATCAGACATGGGGTGTGGAAACTCTAAAACCTGTGAGTTTTCTGCCTCTACCCCGTTCTTATTTCCAGCATACGTGAAGTCAACAATTTTTTAGAAATAAAGCCAAAAATTTGCTGTATTGCAGTTCTTTTGTCAAATATAAGAGGCTCTTATTTGTAGAAGGAAATTCATAGTAACCAATTGATTCTAAAATCTGTATTTTTCTTTGCCTCCTCTGAAGTAAGAATTAAGTTTGAATTGTTTGTCAGAGATCTCACCTTCTGTTTTGCAATTCATCCATTTGTTAGGCTTTTTAAAATCGTGAATTTAGTTTTAATACCAAATTTATGGTCAAATTGGCAATTTAGTTAACTTTAGACGAAACTTTCATATGAAATAGGAATGGGCTTGGTGTCCTGCCACAAACCAAAATTACTCTGTGTTTTGGGACACTCTGAATTGGATTTTAGCAATGCTGTGCTGAATTATGCCATGGAATGAGGGGAAGTGGCAGTGTTAAGATGATTTTTAAACAGCAGTGGCACAAGTGATTGGAATGATGAGTGTGGAGATATTTATGTGAAGTTTTTTTGCATAATGAGAAGGGAGTGAGTTATTGGGGGAGAGATAGCAATGATCCAGCTCATAAAGGCTGTACGCAGGAGAATAATTTCATTAAATACTCCAGCAGATCGGTAAATCCTTCAGCTGCCTTTTGCAGAGCAGTCAGAGAGCTGATGTTCTTCTGGGAGGAATTCACCTCCTATTTCTTGCCTCCTCCCTCCACTCTGACATTTTGCTAAATCAATTTATTGCCTGGCAAAGCCTGCAAACAATGCCTTCCAAGGCAGTAAAGATGCCATCCGCTTACAGTCCTTTTCTGTTAATACTCTAGAAACGCTGTCACTGATCCTTGGGTTGGAGTGCAGCCTGTCCTCCCCAATCTCCTGTGGCCAGCCCTGTTCCAGGGCTTCCCTGTTCTGCTATTCCCTTTACCTTAACAAGGATTTTTTGGGCTCTGGTTCCCATTTTTCCCATCAATCCACTGACTTGACTTAGAGTTTGGGTCTCCATGACTCTGGGTTCTTTGTTATCAGAGATCTTCTGTGTCAGTTATCTCCAAGAGGGGAAAAAAATCCTTTAATAAATACCCATTTCTATGGAATTCAGCTTGAGGAAAGGAAGGAAATTGAGGAATAGATATTAATTGATTCCAGTTTATACAGGTGAGACAAGGATTTGGTGTTCTGGTGAAAAATGGAGGGAAGATGCAATGAATTCAGCAAACAGTGTTGGGAAATTTCAGTGTTCTTCAATTCCTTTGGATTATCCAGCAAAATTTTAATTCCCAGAATTTTGTACCCCATAGAGTGATTCTGGTTTACATGAGCCCAATTCTGAATTTGAAGTGACTGCAAACCTCTGCCCATGGCTTGGACATGGAATTAGATGATCTCAGAGATCTTTCCCAACTCATTTTATGATTTTATAATTCCCATGAAGACCAGACTCTTTGAGCACTGCTTCCACCTTTCAAGAATTTAGAAGGAGAATTTATTAATTTAGAGAGAAAGAAATCTAGATGCTAAGAAATAGAACAGTTGGGTCATTTTATGTTCCTAATGAATTTGAAAATTCCGTATCTTTTTAAACTTCCAGTGTGGAACAGAGCTGGTAAAATATCCTGAGCAGAATACTTTGATTCAAGTATTGATTAACATTTTTGGCTGTTATTTTCCATATTGTTATGCCTGCTCTTCAGAAGACTTTGGGGAATATTTATATTTGGGAGGGAACTTGGGACAAAAAAAGACAAACATTTAAATGTGTCTTTTAAAAAATGACTCAATCTCAAATTCTTTTTCAAGCAATTCCAATGATGCTGAAAGTGGAACACAGTTCCAAAGAGCAGCTGTGTGACATTGATGAATTTCCTGGTTTTCCGCTATAAAATGGTGGGATGAGCTTTCCTCTACCACGACCTGTAGAAGACTTGAGATGTCTTGTGATTGAAAGTCATAAATGTAAAAATTGCAGTGCTCAGTTGGGCAAAGGCCTTTCCATGTGAAAGTCTGTTCAAAAACAAGAGTTACAGTGAAGGACACTGTCTTAGTTTGGAGGACAGGTGTCTGCT
>PYHW01010709.1:936286-947269 GCA_013186435.1 Turdus rufiventris
CCACAGCAGTTTCTGAGGAACCGTTGTTTTTTGACAAATATATTAAATAGCAAATATTTGTTGATGTGTCTAATGAATTAATAATGCCCGCTTAGTGATTTCTGTTGCATTTTTCAGGGCTTTGAATTCACTGTAGGGGCAGAAAGTGTAAACTGTTTGCCTCCAAGTTGTTTTTAGATTTGCTGCTCGTGGAGAACACTGAGAAGTTGTGGCTGGTGGCAGTTTGGGTGGTGTGGGCACATGTTTTCCTGTGGAATTGGGTGTGGATGTGGCAGTTCTGTTGTGAGGGAGGCAATGGCTCTGGAACCGTGTTGGAACCCTGAAGCCTGGGAGTTTTAAACTTTCTGTGCTTTCTCACACTGACCCTCAAAAAACACTGCTTTTGACTTGAGGTCTTGGAGAAGGCTTCCAAATTTGAGTGATGGAGTTACAAATCACTGGTGTGTAGTCAGAATAGAAGTGTGTAATACCACATAGTGTAGAGTTTGGAATTTAGGGTTTTAGAATATAGTAATAGGTATGGGACGAGTCCTTCTTGTTCCTTCTTCTTAGTTTGAAGTGGTAGTTTTTTAATTAGATAACACTGCAGTGCAGGTCACAGATGTTTAGTTATTGGGTCAAAAGTATAAATAATATAGGTGTTAGCTTTTAATTGAATAGTTAGCCTTTAAAAGACCTTGTAACTAGCTAAATCTTCCTCAATTTTCTCACTTTTGGCTCATTAGCTGGAAGTATTGCAGAACTCTCTGTACTTCAGATAAGAATTCAACCAAGTCCGAACAAGAAAATCTGTCTCTTGAGTTTCAATCCTGACTCTGAGCAAAGGCCGAAGAGAAAAGAAGCCAGCCACTAATATGTGGTACCACTAATATGTAGCCACTAACATGGCCCAAAATTTAGTTTTTGGTTTTTTTTTCCCCATTGAACTCTTTCAAGTAGTCAAGAATGATGTCCAGCTGCTGGAATGAGTCCCAAGGAGGTCATGGAGATGCTCCCAGGGCTGGAACCCCTCTGCTCTGGATTCAGGCTGGGACAGCTGGGGGTGTTCGCCTGGAGAAGGCTCCAGGGAGACCTCAGAGGTCTAAAAGTAAATAATTATTGGAAGTTACTGTCTTATTCTTATTCCTCTAAATATATTCAAAATGCTTGGATGGAATAACTCATATTTAGATTGGTTTTGTTTTTAATTTACATTTATCACCCCTTAAAATATAAAATTAGAATATTTTTTCAGGAAAATACTGAGTCTTGTAGACATTTTGTGTGCTTTTACTTTACGGATCTTCCTTCTGTCATGAATTCATAAGTGTTTCTTACCCTGTCTGGAGTTGAGTGTTATTTCTTAGACGTTGTCAACCTTTTGGCACTTTGTGGTAAAATGTGATTTGTTCTGAGCTATTTCCAAGTTAGCAGAATAATTTGAAGTTAATAATCTTATTTTCTGTGCTTTATACTCCTGGCTTTTGCAGGTTTTTTTGTGGTTTTCTTGGTTTATTGTTTTGAGGTTTTTTTGGGGGGGTTGTTTTTTTAGTTTGGATTTTTTTTTCTGGTAGAAATTGAAGGAAAAACCCAGGATTTTTCTTCTGTTGTAGTTCAGTTGCATAGAGAGCTGCTTATTCTGGGAGCAGCAGCATTGCTATCCTAGTTGTTTCACTTGACATTTCATCAAAATCAAAAATAAATCTGTCAAGATTCCATCCTAAAAATCTCTCAGGAGCAGACTCCACTCAAGGGTGTCAGCTGAGCTCTGAATAACTTTCTAAAATAGAACATTGTGATTGGAGAGCTGGATTTATTTTGTTTTTCAAGGTTGTAAAATCAATATCAGAGGCCTCAGAAGTGAGTTTGTGAACTTCTTTTTAGGTCTGATAACACCTAAAATCTGGGTTTGGATGGGATATTCCTTACACTGACCTGAAGACACCAAGATTTTCCTGAACTTCTGTATTATGGGATTTGAGGTGTAAAAGGTTGGAGGCAAATACCACCTAATGGAATGACACTGCTTAAAGTGGGGAAGCAGCAGAGCCCAGTGACTTTGGGAACTTTTGTTAATAGGGGAGGAAATAGTGGTGAAATAGTGAGAAGTTCTCATCCCCAAAATTCCCAGGAGGTTTGATAATGATGATTAATTGGAATCTGTTTGGATAATGTGGAAACAGCCTCGACTTCCAAGGAGTCAGCAGGAATATATTATTATAAAAGTAATTTTGGGTTTTTTTTTTCTGAAGGTGTTGTTGCAAATTCCAGAATGATTTTGGAATGGAGTAAGTGGAAGTTTAGATGATAGTAACCAAATGAGCATTTTGGGAAGGAGAAGGGGAGGGAAAAGGCCCTTTTGAGCAATTCTGGTCTCCTCTCACATAGGAATAATAGATCATTTGGAAAGAGCCTGGAATGCTCCTTTGAGCTGTCTCCTAACTTCCTGCTTTGCCACAAATTCCCATTTGAGCTGTTGAGGTTGCTCTCTCCTCTCTGAGGTTGTTCCCTGCAATTCCCTGAAAGAAGCTGATGGTGAGGAGGACGGGAGTTGGGTCTCTTCTCCCAGGGAATTGGTGAGAGGATGGGAGGAAACAGCCTCCAGACGAGCTGGGGGAGGGTTAGACTGGATGTTAAGGAAAAGTTCTTCATGGAAAGGTTTGGAAAGCACTGGAAGGGGCTGCCCCAGGCCAGTGGTGGAATGTGTGGATGTGGCATTTTGAGAACATGGGTTAGTGGGGTCCATGGTTGGACTTAATGACCTGAATGGTCTTGTCCAGCCTTAAGAATTCTGTGACTCCACAATTCCCTGCTGGAATTTGGACAGAAACATCTGTAGAAGGGCAAGGAAAGAGAAGGAGGAGAGAGGAGGAAGGAGTGTGCTTTACATGGCTTGAATTCCTGGCTTCTGTGACCCGGAGCTGCTCTGTCAACACAAACATTGCTCTGAAATTGAAATGACCATCGCCATGAAATCTGTGCTGGGGCTTCACTTGTTTGATGGTCAATTGAAGTTCTGCCTGGAATTGCTCCCTGTTGCAGCCTGTTCCAACCTCCTGCTGCTGGACAGGTTGGGAAGGGTCCAACCTGAGGAGAGGTGGAGCTGGGAAAGTCCTCTCCCCATTCTTCACCCTTGGATGAGAAGTGTAGCAGCAATTTGAAATGATTTTGTTGCTGCCCTTTATTTCTCCAGAACGTTGGTATTAAAATCCAATAAAGTCACCTGCAATCCATGGCTTTTACAAAGGGAAATGGGGTTGTGCTGGATGTGAAGGAGCCTCATAAATCACAGGTAGAATAATTGAATTTGGCAAAAATCTCTGATGTCCCAGAGATTCCACCCATGTGAGCTGTCCTGCAAGCAAACTAAATATATATATATAGTCAACCACCTAGGAATTTTAAATACTTGAGTAAATATGGGCCATTCAGTCTGGTTTATTACATTTCCCTATTAGCTCTTCTTCTCCTGTGGAAAAAAAACCCCACAGGTTTTCCTTGAAAACTCTTGGCACACAATTGTTTGCAAGCTTGTTTGATTTTTAATAAATGCATCTGTTTTTTTTATACAATAACTTGGTTTATATTGCTGAAAATCTCTTCATTCCATGCTCCTGTAACTGTATTTATCTCACACTTTTTTTTTTAATTGAAGGAATATTTTAAAATAATTCAGTTCTGGGCTGCAGAATTGTGCGAATTGTTTTTATTGGAACCATGAACCAGAGTTTTTTCTGTTTCACACTCTAGGTGTACTCTGGAGTTCAGCCAAACCCATCTTGGGGATTTTAGTGGGGGATTTTTTTGTTTGTTTGGGTGGTTTTTGTTTTGGGAGTCTAGGAGGGAAGGGAAGAGAGAGGGTTGTGGGGTTTTGGTTTGGGTTTTTGTTTGTCTTGGGAGGTTTATTTGTTTTGGAGGGTTTTTTTTGTTGTTGTTGTTGTTTCCTTTTTGTTTTTTTGTTTGTTTTGTGGATTTTTCATGTTTTTTTGGATGTTTGTTTGTTTTTTCTTTGTTTTTTAATTTTTCTTTGTTGGTTGTGGGGGGTTTTTTGGTCTGGTATTGGTGGTATTTTTCTCATTTTCTTGGACACAGCCCAACAACCTGTGTCCTTAAAGACGGCCAACCTCAGGGATCATTCCTATTTTTCCTAGGCCTTTGAATCCTCGGTCACTCTGGCCTTTTGCAGTGAACCCTCATTTTAACCAGAGCAATTTCTCTGCTACAGTTGCTTCTCCAAAATGCTTGAAAGCAGGAAGGATAACATTTATTGCAGGGAAATTATGGAAATCAGACCTGCTTTAAGCCAGAACCTTGCATTTTCTTGAGCTGGAGGGCTGTGCATGCACAGTTATTGAGTTAATGAGTACACACATCTTGATTAATGCTAATGGGCTTCTCCTTCCTTCCTTTATTTATTTTTTGTGACTGAAACAATGCCATGCTCTTAGAGACTGCACATCCCCTATGCAGTTACCTGTGAAAGAGTTTGTAGTGGCTCAGCTTTGTGCAGGTTGAGTAACACATGTGTCAAATCCCTCTTTTCCAGCTCTGCCTTGAGTGAAGTTTGACGAAAAATGGTCCAGCAGCTTTGTCTCTGGAAATGGTTCACAGTGGGGACGGCACTCGCTGCTGTCCTGGCATGGGCTCTGGCCCAGAATGATGAAGGTAAGGGTTTGGTTGAGGGGGCAGAGCTGTGGGAGGGCTGGGATGCCTCTGGAATTTCAGTGGAATGTTTCCCCCCCACCCCAGAATTATTACTTGAAAAACTAGTTTAGTTTGGTAGGAAAAGAGGTTACAATAAAGAATGGTCTGATTGTGTTCCGTGCTTCATGGCTTCAGCACCTACTGATGATTGCATTTTCGGAAGCTGTTGATTTACCAGGCAAGATAAAATCTTAAGTTATGGTTATTCAGTGTTGGACTTGAGCATAAAATTGGTTTTGTCTTATTCACTGTGCAAGCTTTAACCGTGAACTTTGCTTTGTTTGTAAATCAGCAGTTGTGGTTGGAACAGGAGCTTGAGAGAATTGTTCATGACCAAAAACTTGGGAAAAAATCCACAGTGAGGATTTTCTAGAGAAACAATACTTCAGGAACCCTGACACACAGCACCAGTAGCCCGTGTTCCTCCTCAGAGCATCTCGGTTGAATTTAATTAAAAGACACTAGAAACATGTCCTGTCAGTGATCTCTGGTAATTAAAAATCACAGCCCTGGATAACTGATTAGGGTTTATTTTTTTTTTTTGAACAATTTAACAGCACTGAAGGGCAAAGCCTGTCAGAGTTGTTCGTGAACACTCTTGGGAATAATGAGTGGGATAAATGAAAACAGTGTGGTTTCAGAATGTCTGTAATGAAGTTGCTCATTATCCATGGCACTCCATGTGGGTAGAGCTGTAATTGCACAAATTTATGACTTTGGCATCTGGATTTTTTGGTTTAGAAACCTCTATTTTCGTCAGTTAGGAAGTAAAGTAATTTTGCTTTCATGGGAAGTCTTCAATCCTGCTTGAATTATGCTTTGTTTTTTGCAATTGAGTCAAAAGTCTCTGTTTCTTGCTCTCCTAATTGCTCTCCAAATGTCCTTTTATTCCCTTCCATCTCCCAACCCAACCCCACATTATATTTAATGCCCGTAATGTACAAGAAAGCTAATTAAATTTTCTCCATTTTTACACCCTGTCATAATCACTGTCACTCCTGACACTGAAGTCGACGAGCTGCTCATATTTCACATATTGGCTCTGTGCTGGGGTACAATTAACTGCATTTTAATAATTTATTGAAGTGGAGGAGTGGGGCAATCAGGCTGGTGAAGGTTGACCTTGGCTGTGGTGGTTTGAGGAGGAAAATGCTGGGTTGGGTGGAGGAGAGGCAGCGGGATGGCCTCTGGCATGTCCAGCAGCGCAGGAGGACACGGGAGAGCAGTGAGAATAAATGTGGGAAGCAAAACAGGATCATGGGACAGTGGGGGCTTGTGGAGAGCCCTCAGAGGAGGATGGGGGGGAAAAAAAAAAAGGCAGCACTTTTCAGTGGGATTTTTATTTGCACTCATGCTGGCAGTGTCACATCTCTCCAAAAAGGCATCTTTGAGGAGAATAAAATGGGGATTTTTGGTTGAGGAGCCATTTCTAGTTAGGTTTGATGGTAAAGGGTGCAAAACACAGATGGCCCAGACAGGACAGCAACAATTGGATCTCCTGAAGGGGAAAAAGGGATCCCTCAAGTTTCCATTTCTGTTCCTTTTTACTCATATGACAGATTCTCATCTCTGTGCCCTTATCCCAAGATCGTTCAGAATCCTTTTTCTTCCAGGTGATTTAGAGGAAGGGAAAGGCCACCACTCTAATGGCAGTGTCCTGTAACTGAGAAAATACAGCAGCTCCCTTACTTCAAAAGGTTCTAAACATAATTTTTGGGTGGATTTTTTTTAGCCTGGCTCATGCCAATTTATTTATCACAGAACTCACACTTGATTTTATCCTTGGTGTAATGTTCTCTTGTATGGCCTGAACAGGGCAGCTTTGTTACAGTGAGTATAAATTTGTGCCTGTAGCCAAAATTCTTGCTGCTTTTTCTGGGGAGCAGTTCAGAAATGCTATTTCTTGAGGAGCATGCAGCACCCTGATACAAACTGAACTGATTTCCTCCCCTGCACTGTGCTCAGAAAAGGGTAAATGTAGCTAAAAGCATTTTGGATAAATTTCACAGTGGTGTAATAGAGAAAAAATGAGCTGGAAATGGATTTAAGCCAAGGTGGGGGACTGGTGACTCAGCAAATGGCGCCCAGCTAATGAGGCAATGCTTACAGGAATAATTGCTTGGAAATATGTTTCTTACAGCTAAATAGAAAACTCTGTTCAGGCTGGGCCTGGAGGAGTTCTAATGTGCAGGAACAGAATTTGTAACCTGAAATATAACATAGAAAAGATGTGTTCTTCTGGCAATTGCCATTTCCAACCAGTGTAGTTCTCTTAACAGCAGAATAATAAATACAAATAAACAAAAAATCAGCTCTAGGAGAAATTATGGGCTGTTTCTTTGCATCCAGCACGCCAAGCCTCCATTTTCCTGGCAGGAGCTGTGGATGTTGACTCAGTTTCTTGCCCCTCTTGCTGTGTTTTGCTTCATTAGCTCATAATTTCTCTGTTTCTCATGTTTTACTTGACCTCTCGTGTCACCAAATCCTCCCAAGCCACAGCAATTAATGATGTCCCAAAGTAACTTCATCCAGGAGTGCCTTGGTCAGGCTGTTTTTTTCCTAGACCTCAGTAGGAAGTTTCCCCAGGATCCCATCTGCTCAAGTATTTCCCATCTCCTGTATTCCCTTTGTTTTCAAACCCACCCCCCTAATTATTAAAAACCCCAATGTTTTTTGTTACAGACCCATTCCGTCAGTCCTCATTTACCGTTGATGAGCCCATTCTGTGTTTAATTTCAATTCTTTCATCCTGAAATCCTTTTGTTCAATCCTGTGGTGCACCAGAATAAATGTTATGGCTTAAGTGTGGATGGGAGATATTGTGAGTATTTTTAGTTTGGTTTTCTGAAAGGAAGAGATCTGGTTTTACAATTCCTGCTGTCATCTCTCTTCCAAACAGGTGAAATGCTGCAAAGGTTAGATTTTTTTTCCATAATCTTTTAGCTTAAGTAAAAGTAGAAATGACACTTGTAGCTGTGCAATACGTGAAATTAGGTCAGCTGAAATCTCTTTCATTTTTCCAGTACTGCTCTATTGAATTCAGAGGCAAACTCTGAGGCTAAAGGAATCAGGGAGGAGGAAGGTGGAAACACAAGATCAAATTTCTCCCTTTTTTTCTCTCTCTAACCCAATGCCTATGGCTCAAAGAAAAAAAAATTAGCAGCAGTTTTTGGCCAGCAAAGAAGGCTGCTGAATTCAAAACTGTCTACACTTTTATGCCAGACCAAACCAATCCAGCAACAATTATTTGCCAATTAACATATTTAATTGCCCAGCATTGAGTCCATACCTTTCATGAAAATACAAATGGGGGGGCACAAATAATTTATTCTTAGATGAATAGAAGACAAAAATAATTCTGATCCTTTTTAAAAACCAAAAGCAAATGTGAAGATCTACCCACAAAATTTGTAATGGATATGTTCTTGGGGTTTTCAGAAGTAGTGTAATGGGGCTGTGAGTTGTGAGAATCTGTTTCATACCCGGGAATCTTTGAAGGGTTTATGAAGATTTTGGAGAGGTTGCTTTTGACCTAAACTTGTTTTGCACTTTTTTAATACGAGAATGAAAAGAACACTTGAAGGTCTCTATATTTCTCCTGAAGATTTATAGCTGTAAAAGAAGAACAGTGACAAAAATCCTGAATTCAGTACACTCAGAGATGAGCCCATCCTGGTCCTTTTGTTATTGTGAATTTGGGTTGTATTTGAGGGGGTTCTCCAGGGGCAGAAGAGGGAGGGCTGGGCTTGCTGTCACCTGTCCCCCACATTCCCCTGACTCAGGGACCTGTTGCACCACCCTGTCAAACACCAAAAGTGGCAGTACTTGAGTCCCACCTGTGTTTGGTGATGAGCCAGTGGAACCACAGGTCCTTTTGTCTGGAAAAGACCTTCAAGAACAGCGAGTCCAACCATAATGCTGGGGATGAGGATTTCTAGAAGCTTCCACTCCAGAAATCTCCTGGAGCTGTTCCATGAAATCATCCCTTCTGACTCATTGAAGGAATAATACTTGTTTATCCCAGAGGAGATGCAAACAGGATGTTGGACTTATTTCTCTTGGGATGTATGGCTAAGAAGGAATGCTCTCTTGATTATTTAATGTTGGTTTTTCAACTCTCTTTGGACTTATCACTGTAGTTCTTCCAATCTTCTGGTTTCAGACTCATTTCCTTCCTTTTCCTTCCTTTCTGCTTGACTGTGGAACAAGAGATGAGCCATGGACACCTGCACTGTGGAATATGGATCTCACTGCTGGCTCAGTGGTTTTGTTTTATTCTGAAACAAAATTTCACAAAACTGAGGCTAATCAGAAGATTTTCTCATCCAAATATGGATTTCATTTCCTAAGTGTTCAGCAGATGGGTACTTTTTATCAGAATGTAATAAAAAAAATTTAAATGATCTTTGCCACTACTCTGACTGGGGGTGACTTTTTAAGTCTTTTTTTCAGTGAAAAACACGACTGTTCATTTGTGCCACCAGGACTGTTCAGCCACAAACTCCTTCACCTGTTTTTCAAGGCCCACTCTATTAGTTAATGTCTTTATTCAGTCTAACAATCTTCTGCTACAAAAATTGAATCACTGAGGAGCCTTACAAATCACCTTAAGAGGCTATTTTAGAAAGAAAATAGTTTCAGATCTTGATCTATTACTGTTGGGCAGGAAATTAACTGGGGAAAATGCATATTTGAGTACCTGGAGCTCATTGATCATTCCCTGAGCCCTGCACTATACAGATCCAGGGAGAGGAGAGAAATGCCACCAGGTTCTTGCCTGAGGGAAAGTGTCTGTTGATGGGAACAGGAGTCATTTGTGTGTTTTATGGGGACTTGCTGCGTTCGGTTGGGAGCCGTGGCATTGATCCTACAGGGAAAAGAGCTCTCCTTGATGTTGTTGAGCTGTAGTGGAGCCATTAAGTTCCTCTGAAGAGTTTAGTTCTTCCAAGTGTCTCTGAGTGCCAACAGCAGCGCTTTGAGGCAACAGCAGATGAATTTCCCTGTGGTGAAAGGTGAGTTATTCATGAAATAGGGGCATGAAATGAGGTTTATCTCAGTTAATGTACAGATTTCAGCCCTGCTAGAAGGGACTGCACTGCTTACACCTGGGAAGGGAACTCCTGATCCAGGAAAAGCAGAAACTTCTCTAAAAGCGCCTGGAACACCTTGTGTCCCCTCCAGAAGAGTTGCTCACATTTTGGGATTCTAGCTCCAATGATAATTTTAAGGCTGAACTCCTAAAAATCATCAACCACTGTGTGTGTGATCAGAGCCACTGCAGCTCTTCAGTCTTGAGCTTTCTGGTTCATTCTTCAGTCATGAAGATGTTTTGTATCTGTTCTAATCAGCAGACTTGGAATGCCAACAACCCTTCTTTTCTGCTTTTCTCTTCAGCAGAAACACATTCACAGCTTAGCTGGGCCGCTAGAATTTAGTACTGAGGCAGCTCTTATAAATGGACTCTTTACTAGTAAGCCCTGAAATGTAAATATTTTAACTTTGGAGGAAATCAGGCTTTGAAATTCTGTTTGAGGGGCAACAGTCTAACTAGTTTGACTTTCAAAGAGCTGAGAAAGACACTACAAACTGGCAGGATTTAAAATCTGCCTCAGTGTCATGTCTTTCATCTCATACTCTATCAGTAATTTACATTGCCTGCTCAATTTTAGTTTTTATTGGAAATACTGTATTTGTAGCAACAGTTTGGAAGAACAGAATTCTTGTGTCAGGAAGGTTGGAAATCCCTTCTTTACCTGCTGCCCCTGTCATGTTACTTTCCAAACTCCCTTCTCATTTCTCTTTGTCTTAGCCTACCACTAAGAATTATTTTCTAAATCCTTATGAGAGACTGTCACATGTGGACAGATATGATGTCATAGAAATAGCCTCCCTATTACTGTGGTTTTATTTGGTTTTTTTTAATGAGAAGTAGCTGTTTGAAACAAGGCAGAGGAACTTTAGCTTGATCAAAACTTGACTTTTGTAGGATTTGATTTTCACATGACAAGAACAGGCTCGGGGCTCCATCCATCAGGTCCTGGGGTCTGTGTGCTCTGAATCACTTCAAGTGCCCAGAAACTTCTTTGTTGATCATGATTATGGACTCTTCCTTCAGAAGGCTTTAAACAGGAGTCTGGGTTTTCCAGAGCCTCTGTACAGTATGGAATTCTGCAGGGGCTGAATCCAGCAGGATCTGTGTCCAGTTCTGGGTGCTCCTGGAGGGGCTGGAGCGTGTCCAGGGAAGGGAACGGAGCTGGGGAAGGGGCTGGAGCCCCAGCAGTGGCTGAGGGAGCTGGGAAA
>PYHW01010709.1:970216-982654 GCA_013186435.1 Turdus rufiventris
GGGCTTGGAGCAGCCTGGGACAGTGGAAGGTGTCCCTGCCCATGGCAAGGAGTGGAACTGAATCAGCCTCCAGGTGCCTTCCAACCTAGACTCTGCAGTGCTGTGAGAAGTGCTGGCTCTAGTTCTGGATTGTTCAAAGCATTCTGTGCTTTTTAGGAGTGTGCAGATTGTTCTTGGAGAAAGGGGTTAAATTTGGCCATAGAAATCCATTGCAGCAATGAACATTCCAGGAAAGTTTCTGCAACAGGACTTCCTGCTGCTGCCTCCCTGCCTGGGGTGGGGAGCCTGTGACAGGGTGCAAGTGCCAGGGAATCAAGAGATGCCCGATTGTAAACCGACTTGGTTTATTTTTCTAAATGTTCTGGTCCATGAACTGTCCAAAATTTCCTCCATAATTTATTCAACTAGTGAATTACTTCAGTGAGATGAAATGCGGATTTTTTTTTTTGTAGCTTCTATTTATGTTTTTTCCCCATTTTTCATGTCAGCAGTTGACTCATAGGTGTTGCTTCTCAACTCTGCCTGCAGGTGCTTCAATCAAAATGTGCACAAGGAAGTATCACTTCTTTCCTGGCAATTTGATTTAGTTTACAAATTCATGAGATGGGAAAAGAGGACGAAATTTATGGAAATTATTTTTGTTTCATTCCAGCCTGTTTGTTCATTTCTATTCCGAAATGATGTGTTCTCCAGATTTGGGCATTAAGGATTTCATTGGGAAGTAATGAATGAGTTTGGTGTCTAATGCTGTTTTTATGCCATGGATTTCAATCCTCATGTTTTTCGTGTAGGACAAATACGTAAAGACTGAGGGAGCTCTAAAATGAATCAGTTTATTATTCTATTTCTATTTATCAGCACATCAGCAGTGGTTGGCATTTAAGCAGAGATATTGTTAAAGATCTTTGCAATGCTCCTCTTTCAGTTATTTTTGTTAAGTTTTGTCTTAAAAAAATAAAATCAAAGTTTCAAAAAGCAGGCGATAATTCAGGGTGGAAGTAGAAAAAATTGTCCTGTGAGAAACTGATTAATTCTTAAGGGTAGAAAATAGGGATAGAGTGAGAAATATTTAATTATTTCTGTGCTGTCAGCTATCTGGATAAATATCCTAACCTGGTGTTGGTGCACTTGGGAGAGGTGGAACAGAGGTCCTTGAATTGCCTTCAGGGATGAGAGAGAGAGAAGGAATGTTTCAATGGCAAAAATTAGGAATTGGACTCATTTTGAGGTAGGGGTAATTATTGTGGATCATGATTCTTCTCTGTAATGCCAAGGCGTTTTCCAAATGTGTTTGGGATTTCCTTTTATACTGGAAATTCTCCTCAGAGTGACTAGAATTTTAATGAACAGCTCATCTATGACGGTTTGAGTAGTCAGAATAAATAATTCAAGTTACGGTACGTGATCCATTCATATTCCCAGGGTGTCAATTTTCCTTTGCCAATAAAGAACTGCACATTTCCCCCTAATTATTTCTTCCATATAGTTTTGCAACATCAAATGTTGTTTCAGTAGCAATGCTCCTTGATTGTCTTCTCCTTCCCAGTCCCAGTAAAGCAGTGCAGGAATGGGAGGATTTGATACATTTTGAGGCTTTTTTGATCCAGGGAGTGGGAGGTGATGGTTGGGATTGGTGTCCAGAACTGCAGTGTGCTTTCCAAAGTGTTTAATTTTGGAGTGTAAAACAGAGCCCAAAGCAGGGCTGGTAAGTAGGAAAGGTCAGCCTGGGGCTGTTGTCCCATGGCAATGACTCCTAAGGAGCTGTCCCAGCTCAGGTTTCCTCTCACACCACCAGCAAAGGTGTGACACTGATGGCAGAGGAAATGGATCTTCTGCTTTCTGAGGAATGATCTTTTATGTGAATTCTTTGTCAAACAATGGAGTTCCTACCCTGCAGCTCACAATCCGTTCATCCTTCTTCCCTCAGCTCTGCTGAGCTCTCTGGGCAGGTGCTCCCTTTCCAAAATTCCCAGCTCTACTGGTTCTCAGCTGCTGGAGCTGCTCAGTTTGGAATCAGCTTTTTGGACCTGCTGGGGCTCTGATGAGCCAACTCAGATCTCAAATTCACCTTTGTTCAGCTGAGTCCTGTGTAGAAATCCCAGACTGGTTTGGGTTTGAAGGGAACTCAAAGCCCATCCAGTGCCACACCCCTGTCATGGCCAGGGACACTTCCACCATCCCAGGTGGCTCCAAGCCCCATCTAACCCAGCCTTGGACACTTCCAGGGATCCAGGGACTCCTGCCAGGGATCCAGGGATCTGGGCACCTGCCAGGGCCTTTCCAGCCTCACAGGGAGGAGTTTCTTTCCAATATCCCATCCGAATGGTAGGAGCCATGTCCGTTCTTTTCCAAGTCTAGTTAACACCAGGAGACACGTGCAACAGCGTGATGGGTGCCCAAACTTGTCTCCTTCTGTTTCTTCTGTGTCAAAATAATTCCCCACCTTACCTTGCTGGGAAATGAAGTGTTGGATTAAAATGGACAAAACTGCAGTAAAAATGGCAGCTTTTGGTGCCAAAGGGCTGTGAAAGGGCTGGAAGAGGGAAGGTTTGCTCACCAGTCTATTGCAGTACCCAGTGAGCAGGATGCAAAGGTTGGTGTCCAGGCACAGGGCCCCTCCCTGCTTTCCTCTGGACCACCACAGGGATATAAAGAACTGATAGAAGATCCGCAGAGTGAGAAGCGGAGTCATTGTGGCACCTGCACAGGGAAGAAGCTCGTCCTCATGTCCAGGTGGAACTTGCTGAGCATCAGTTCCTGCTCATTCCTTTGGTGCCATTGCTGGTGCTGGGCCCCCAGAGCACAGCCTGGTCCGTGCCCAGAGATGCTGTGGAGTCTTCTCCCTGGGGATATTCTGTGCCCTGTGCTCTGGGATGGCCCTGCTGGAGCAGGGAGGTGCCACCAGGTGCCCACTGAGCTCCCACCAGCCTCAGCCAAACTGAGATCCTGTGTCTCTCCAGGAAGTGCCTGAGAATCTTGGGAAGTCTGTCCCTCAGGACAAAATTCCCATTACTTTTCTGAGATGCTTTCTGTAAGCCAGGCATGCATTTGAAAAATGATTTCCTTCCAAGGAAACCTCACCTAAATTTCCATTTAAAGTGATGATATAACCTCAGTCCCTTTTCACACCTGGGTGAGCAGGTATGGCTTTGCATTTGCCATTCTTCACCATGTGTCTGGATGTGGCACTGGGAGCGTGGATCTGGACCAGGTGAATAATGAGCTGTCCTCAGTGTTTTCATAACCCTTCAAATCCTTCCCCCAAAAAAGGGAGAGGAGAAGGGAAAAACATGGGGAGAAATGGCTTCAAAATGCTCATGTCTCAGTTTCCTTTATTTGTACTAATTTTATTTTGATCTTAAAATGGTGGATAACTGCTTAGTAATTCATGGATAATATGTTTCTCCCTCATATTTCCTAGTTTAAGCAGATTGCTCCAAAACATCAGAATTTTTCTCTTCATTCCAACTTTGAATTAGTAATAAGAATCACACTTAAGTTATTTCTTGTCTTGAACGGCAGAGTGCTTGAAACAGTAAAATAATGAAATAGATTATGGATTTCAAAGCTCTGCTTGGCTCAAACATAAATTACATTTGTTGGTTTATTTTGTTACGCAGTCTCATGTGAAAGCTCCTTGTATCCTTTTAGATTTTCAAAGTCATGCTAATCAAGCCAAATGTTCTGCTCCATGGCTCTGAGAGATATTTCCTCCTTTATTCAACCATCATTTTTCATCATTACTCTGCTGTTTCACATTTTTATCCTATTGACACAATTGTTTAGGAACATAGGGCCTGATTAAAATAAATCATTAAGTCTGGACCTTGTGGCTATCTCTAAGTTATACCATTACCACAATCCTAGGGATCATTTTCTTCTTCTGATAAGCCCATATTTTCTGGAGATATTTGGAGGAGTTGTGGTCAGGAGGGGCAAGAATCTCAGGGGGGTTTAAATATATATTATTATTATTTATATAGATTATATATATATTTATATATTAGTTCTTTTCAGAAGAATAATTTTACATTGCTGCTATCAGGCGTAAAATGTTATTTCTCAGGATGGTTTACAAACCCAGTGAAAAACCTGGCACATGTCGCTTTTGAAACGCACTGTTGAGCATTTGTGTTTGGTCTATTATTTTGGCACTTTCACAACAGGGTGAAAAGAGTAGTTCTGTGACAAATTATCTTCCATGCAAGGAATTAATAGTTTTTAGAAAGGGCATCTCTGAGGAAAGCAGCAGCAGGGAGAACCACCTCACTTTTCAAGTGCATCTGTGTGTTTTGATAGTTTTTGTTTCTTCTTTTCTTTTTCTTATTTTTTTTCATTTACTGATCCTGTTTCTTTGCTGGGGATCCACAGGCTGGGTTCACCCTCCTGTGCTTTTGGGAGGGATTTCCTGCTTCACCTGCACCTGCCACGAAATGCTGAGGGACTGCCCTGGGTTATTACAACCCTTTCAAATCCCATCAGTATCAACTCACAATGCTTTAACGTGTGAAATTTGTTAAGTGACCATATGGGGTTTGTTTCACGCTTTTGTTCAGCATTAATGCTCCTGCTGAAGCCCCTCCAGGCACTTAATTTAATTCAGCAATGAGAAACCATTTCTCCTAGAGGTGTGTTGTCATGGGTGTTCATTCCTTCCACCTTTCCCACAGGGGGCTCTGGTTTTTAAGGATCTCTAGCTGAGAGGAGCTGAAAGGGAAGGATAAGCTGCTTTTCTTTGGTAGAAGGTAGCTTGAGGGTGGGCCTGAAGGATGATGTCTATTTAAAAAAATAAAAGAGGACAGAAAAAAAAAAAAAGACAAAAATTAAAGAAAAAAAAGCTTGGCACCAG
Source organism: Turdus rufiventris (assembly GCA_013186435.1). Taxonomy (NCBI): domain Eukaryota; kingdom Metazoa; phylum Chordata; class Aves; order Passeriformes; family Turdidae; genus Turdus; species Turdus rufiventris. Next base: position 975,066 of record PYHW01010709.1, read on the forward strand.
TGGAATGAAATACATATTTCCATAAGAAGAATTCCTAGAATCATAGAATTAATAGAATCATTAAGATGGGAGAATACATCCTTGTTTAATCAGTGTTGTCACAGAGCTCTCAGGTTATTGAGATGTTATTCTTCCCCCTTGGAATGGGATACGATACCAGTTCAAACAGCTTGCTGCTATTCCAGTTATTTTGTTAACAACATCTCAGGCAAACCACAGATTTTGATCTGTGAAACTCTGTAAAAGGCACTTGTAAAGCACCTTTCTTTGCCCAGGCTCTGCCCTGGAGCACAGGCTTTTGGTTCAGGTCCCTGGGGACCAGGGCTGGTTGGATATTGAGTGTTAAAGATCTGGCAGTGCTATTTCTTGCCTGTTGTTAATCTCTCTCATGCATTATTTATCAAACAGCAGGTGAAGACTTCAACCTTTTATGATAATTGATAGTGGTTAGGATACAAGATTACAAACGGCTCCTGAGCACCAGTAAATGCCAGCATGGGAGGTGGATTGGCAGGACGTGCTTTTCATCATTAATTCAAAATACATGAATTTTGTTGGGCCTCACTGGGTGAAGGTGGAGGGGGAGAGGAGAAATAGGTGATAAAGGTTCTGCAGATGTTTTAGCTTTCATATTTTCCAGATTCTGTACTGCATTGGTGTGTAACTCTGAACTTCGTGTAAAGTGTTAGCAAGTCCTCCTCACAGTTCAGTCAGACAAAACAATCCTTTTCCAACCAGGGACACTGTTGCAGCTTCAGGCCCAAAAAGTGCAAACAACAGTGAATTGAGGAGAGCAGTCTGGGAGGATGGGACTGCATAGCCTGGAGCTGGAATTGGACAATTAACCCAAATATGCAAATGGACCAAAACTTATAAAATGTGATTCCATCCATCTTGGGTAGAGCCATGGCCAGGCTCTTGTGCTGCCCAAGGTGAATGCTTTGAAGCCTTTTTAATAAATACCTGCTTTATTCCTTTAACACTGTCTAGTCTCTGTTCTAGATAAACTCTCCAGGTATCACTGCCTGCTTGGGGTGTGCAGTGCTCATGCAAACTTCAGTGTGGGGTGACAGGATTAAAGTCACCTTCTGTGGGCTCACAGCCTGTTCTGGATGATTGCTGTGCTTCCCTGGAACCCAGGATCCTCTTTCCTCCATCACCTGGCGGGGGTTAAGTTGTTTTTAATTGGGTTACAATTAAAATTATCCTTGCAATTGGAATTATCCATGTTAGCCAACTGCTCCAGGCACTTCCTTTGCTTGTGCCAGGTTTTGCCCAAGTCCTGCTTGGACTTCAGGTGTCAAGAAAAAGTGCTGGAAAGTTGTATTCCTGGTTTAGTAAGGTCAAGCCCAACCAAAGTTAGTAAATTTTACCTGTTATAATCAGACAAGGAATTGGGAAGTGTGAAATTTAGGATTTTTGCCTTTTGGTATCAACTAGATTAAAATAAAGAGAGGAGGCATAGGCAAAACAAAAACAAACAAACAAAAAAAAACCTACCAAAAAGCCCATGAGCTATTAATTCAGTTTGATAGAGCTGAAGCAGCTCCATATTGATGGCTCATTATTTTTAAATTGACTAAGGGTTTCCTTTCATTAATTCTTTATTCTGCAGACAGATGGGAAACGGTGGCTGCTTTTTTTCAAGGGCAATTTCACCCACTGACAGCACATTGGAGCATTGGGTTGGATTTTTTTTTACTGTTGAAATATGACACGGCATAGATTGGGAAAAAAACAACAAAAGGGAAAATTCTTTAATTAAAATGTGCTGCCTCGGTTTTGTTTAATTGTTTTTGTAATTAGTGGCATGATCTCTGTTAATTTTCAGCTATCTGAAAATATGCCTGGTGGGTGTCAGATGCCTCTGCTGGATTAGTAAACATTAAAATACGTTAAAACCACACATTTGCTCTCCCTTCAGTACTGATTTGCACTGTCCTTCTCATTCAGCAGAGCACTGAACATTTTGATATTATTTTTATTAGCTCTAATTAGCCTTCAAGCGTAACAAGCATCCATGGAGTAGGTCTGTGTATTCTGAGTTTTAGATACCAGGCTAATTTTGGGTTGTGAGTGCTGTCTGTGAGGTTAAACCCAGAAGAAGAGAAGGAGGAAAAAGCTGTGATCGAGCTAAGCCTCTCACCCTTCCCTGCCTCATCCCATCAAAGCCATCAGGGACTTAGCTAAGCAGAGCACACTTCCAGCCCAGCCAAAATGCAAACCTTGCTGTTAGGTGGGTGCAGTTATGAGCCTGAGAAGTGCAAAAGGACAAGTGCTGAACAAATGATCAGGCTGCTGTAACCTCACAGTGTTTATTTTCCCATCATTATTAATGAATGATCCCATACACTCAAAGCCTGCAACTCTTTTAATCTCTAAAGGAAAGAGAGGTTCTGCAGCATCTTGGAAGTGTCTAAACCCTTCCTAGTCAGGACACTGCATTTCTAAACCATTCCCAGACCTCGATCTGTGTGTTTACATGTGGCTGATGCAGGGATTTCTTCCTGGTTGCATTTTGAGATCTCAGCTCACTCGCTATTAATTTATTTAATGTTCATGCAGTTTATTTTCATAGTTTCATAATCAGCTTATGTGATATGAAGCCATGGATATTTAAACTTGGGAAGTTGCATTCCCTCTGCTCTCCAGGCTTGTAATTTCATTACAAATAACCAATTTCATGTATTTTTTTCCCCTATTGTCCCATGTTAATAGGTGTATTACCCTCCTGTAGCATGCATTTGGTCTGCTCTGTCTGTTTGCATTATTTTTCCTGGGATCAGCCTCCAGCTGATGTGTGTATTTACTGGGATTAAAGAATGGCACAGTGTTTGCTTTTCCTGTTTCAGGACTGTTGCCAAGGGGTCTGAGCACTCTTGGCTCTTCCAGGAGACATCCACATGCTGGGACAGAGGCACAGAATTGTCAACACTGGTTTGGCATGTCCTCTGTTTCAGTGTCAGTAACCAGGGTTTCAGCAGCATCTTGTGGCTTAAATCACCTTTTCCTGCTGGAAAATGGATGTTTTTATGACCAGTGCTTCTGACCTTTCTGTCCTTTGGACAGAGATGTTCTGCTACACCAGCTCTGATTTTTGGCTGTCTATGAAACATAGCAATGGAGCATCCTAGAGCTGCTTCCAAGTGCTTGACTTGGTCAGTCACAGGTTTCTCCTCATCTCTTTTGTTTCACTAGTATTATCAACTCTCCCTCTGTCTCACATTTGGGAGACCCCACCTGCAGAGCTGCCCCAGCCCTGGGCCCAGCACAGGAGGGACCTGGAGCTGCTGGAGAGAGCCCAGAGGAGGCACCAGGATCATCACAGGGATGGAGCAGCTCTGCTGGGAGAGCTGGGATTGTTCACCTGGAGAGGAGAAGCTTTGGGGAGACCAAACTGTGGCTTTCCAATACCTGAAGATGCTGGCAGGAGAGATGGAGAGGGACTTGGGACAAGGGATGGAGTGTCAGGACAAGGGGGAATGGCTTCCCACTGCCAGAGGGTAGGGTTAGGTGGGATGTTGGGAAGGAATTGTTCCCTGGGAGGGTGGTTGGGCACAGGGTGCTCAGAGCAGCTGTGGCTGCCCCTGGATCCCTGAAAGTGTCCGAGGACACATTGGACCTGGGCTTGGAGCACCTGGGATAGTGGAAGGTGTCCCTGCCCATGGCAGAGGGAGGCACTGGATTGGCTTTAATACTCTTTCCAACCCAAACGTATGATTCTATGATCTCTGTTAGTGTTCAATGGCTCCTCTTTTCTGGAATGTTGGCTTTGCTTTGCCTGATCAAATTATTTTGTTTTGGGTTTTTTTGGGGGTTTTTTGGTTTTTTTGGTTTTTTTTGGTTTTTTTTTTGGTTGATTTCTCCCTTTAGAGTTATGTGCCTTTGTAATGTTAAAATTAATGGAAAATATATCTTAGTCTTTTGATGAGAGAAATTTAATTACCCCCCATAACGCTTTTTTTTTTTTTCTTTTCCTGTGAAGAACATCATGACAACCTTAGCAGGTGTCATTGTTCCCCTGTGGTGAGGCTTTGCTTCATCTCATTTATCCCCAGAAACCACTAATTGCAGCCAGCAATTTAAAGTGGTGTTACAACTGGTGGTAAGAGAAACCAAACAACTGCAGGGTCTGATCCAGGGGCTGTCTGCCATGGTATCCTGGCCAGGAGTCGGCAAATCCAGAGGAAGCAGACGGGACAGTCAGTGGGTCTGATGGATGGAGCTGCAAACAGTGGCACAGAATGTATGTCATGGAAAAATGTTTGAGGAATGTATATAATGGAAAAGTGTTTGAGGTAGGGGATTGATTTTTTTCTTAATGGTTTCCGCTGGGGTTCTTGTTTGGTTTGGTTTTGGGGTTTTTAAAAAAATGTTAAATGCTGGAGTGGTGCTTTCCTAGAATCTGATGGCAGTTCCAAGGTCATGTGCCTGAGTGGGAATGGCTTTCTTGGAGCCCAGCATATTTCCATGATAGTCGAGTTGCCCACCCCAGGACCTGTCTGTATTTTATGTGCTGACCCTACAGAAGATTCTTCTCCCTTTTCTTCCATTAGCTGGGAAGTGGCACCCTTGGCACTGCATCAGCAGAGTGACAGAGCTTCTGTCAGATTTGGGGTTCTTCCAAAGGCAGTGGTGTATTTTCCTCTTGCTGACAGAAGAGTTCCTCAAACACCTTCTAGTGCATTAATGTTTTTGTGATCTCCATGTTAGCCAGCCTCTTTAGGAGTCTTCCCTAGAGCTTTTTTTTTTGAGCAGAGATGGATTTCCAGCTATTAGGAAACAGCAAAGTGAAGGATTGCTGAAGCTTGTTCTGCTCAGGAAGCAGCATGGGGTGGTGCTCCTTTCCAAGGGTTTGCAGCACAGGTGTTGCCTCATTTCTTTATCCTTTGGGCTATTCTCACACCCTCAGAAGGTCACTCCTTTGAGATGCTCTTCTCACCTTGAGGAGCAATCCAGGCTGTGCTTAAGGTCAGATGAGGTTTGAAGATGCACCTTCTGTGGGTGCTTAAGGAAGAACTTCCCAGTCATCAGAGAAGGGTCTTGTCTCACGAGACACTGCCCCATCTCCAGCCATGTTCATGCAGTTAATTCCAAGTGGAGACAAGGAAAAACTCTGGTTTTGGTTAGCAAACCCTTAGTTGTGGTCATTTAATTAACAACTGAATAGCCAAAGTGAAAAAAAAAAAGCAGAAAAAGGAAAAGAAAAACAAAAGTGTGTGGTATATTTTTGATGTTAGATTAATAATCATAAGTGAAAAAGAGAACTTGGACTTTGAATTCGAAGCAAGAGCATGAATACAGAAATGGACATTTTGCAGCTGAAATCAAGAACTGTGTCTGGAACTCAAAGTTGACAGGACATTAGTATGGCAGTAGGAAGTTGTTGGTGTTCCAGCCTTAAATCCTTGCTGTGCTAAGTGGATCTTTCTGCCCTCTTTGAAAAACTCCCTCTTCCTTTCAGATTTGTATGTACTTGAAGGCTGAGAGACCTTTGGCATTGTTTCATGCTTGCAAGGACAAAGTTAATTCCCAGCTGTTTGTAATACAGTTCACTTTCTCTCTATTAATCTAAATCAATCAATTATCCTAACTTCCTTTATGAGAAATATTTATGCCTACTCAGAGCAGAATCAGTTAAAATTGATTGCATCGTAATTGCATCCAGCATGAAATATTTTGTTTCTTCCTGGTAAGAGCATGAGGGAAAATGTTGTCTGTGGCTGTATTTAAATATCATTGCTGGTGAAGAAGAATAATTTTGGAGCTGCTGCCTGTACTGGTTGTTTGAGCCCCTGTTCTTAGAGAAATGGGCTGGTTTGGCACAGAGGACTTGGGTTCAAGCCTCAAAATGCTGCCTTTGTGTGACCTACCCACTACTACAGCAGAGAACTGGGAATTGCTGCTTGGAAGTCATTTAGTCCAAGATTTGTCTGGTTGGAAATATTCTCCTGGTGATTTGTGAGGGGTGTTGGGTGTGGGACACACTGGAATGAGCACTACCTGTGGGATCTTCAAAACTCCTGTTAATGAGCTCCCAAAAATCAGTGAGGCTGCTGAGGAGAGAGCCACCTTGTTGTCTGAGGAGACACCTTAGCGCTCTTTAACTCTCTGAAGGGAAGGTTGAACCAGATGGGGTCCATCTCTTCCCCCAGGAAAATGGAGATGGGATGAGAGGAAATGGCCTCAACTTTTGTCACGGAAGGCTCAGATTGAATAGTAAGGAAAATTTCTCCATGGAGAGTGTGGTCAGGCATTGGAATGGGCTGTTCAGGGAGATGGTGGAGTCCCCATCCCAGTGTTGAAAAAGATGTGGATGTGGCACTTGAGGACATAGGCCAGTGGTGGCAGCAGTGGTGCTGGGTTGTTGGTTGGATTTGGGGATATTAAAGATCTTTTCCAACCCTAATTATTTTTCCTTTCTCAGCTCTGTAAAGTTTCCATGCAAATTATTGGCCAGCTTGATGCAGTTTAAAGATGACATGTGGTATGTTCCCACTGAAGCCTGTTTTTCTAAATAAAACAGAGTGAGAAGCAGGAGGTGAATAACCTGGTTAGCAGTGCCTCCAAGGTTTTAATGGAGTTTCATGGCTCCTTTTAATCCATGCCCTTTCAGATGAGTTTCACTTCAGCCAAAATGGCATTTATGGCTGGAAGGCTGGAGGGAGCCTGAGGAATGAATTGTTTGGATACATGAGCAATTTAAGGGAATTCCTCTCTGTGGAGGAAATACAGGGATAGGGTAGAATTTGATTAACTTCAGGTAAAAAACAAGGAAAGAGGTATCTTGGGATGTAAGATTTTATTCCAGCCAAGCAACCAGACCAAGACCAAATATGCAGATTCTTGTACTAATGCTTGAAGTCTTGAAAACTACAGCAGCGTGGTGGGATCCATGTGCTCTGGACATCTGGAGTTCTTGTTGGAACAGATGCATCACAGATGTGCTGTAAGGCAGGGAGCTGATGGGAGCTGTACAGCAGCAGCGAGTGAGAGTAACAAGAACGGTTTGCAGTAAAGCCCTAAGGGAAGCACAGATTTATAAAAGGAAAGGAATCACAGAAACCCAGACTGGTTTGGGTTGGAAGGCATCTTAAAAGCCATCTCATTCCACCCCCTAACATGGGCAGGGCACCTTCCACTATCCCAGGTTGCTCCAAGTCTCGTCCAGCCTAGCCTTGGACATTTCCAGGGATGGGGCAAAGAAGACAAGGAGGCTTCTGGCAACTCCAGAGGCAGAAGGGTGATATCTGAAAGGGAGAAGTTGGATATTTAAGCCCTCCCTGCCAGCTGGGCAGCCAAGGCTTGGTGTCCAATTCAGGTGGAAATTATTGGTATGATTTTACTGAACTCTTTCATGATGTCCTTGCAGAAGCAAACACGCAATGAAGTCTGTATGGTAATAAGTGACAGGAAAAGCTCTGGGTTTTGGGGTGACCTAATTGTGGCCATCCAGGACTTGAAGGAGCCAATAAGAAAGAGGGACAATGTCCAAAGGGCCTGGAGTGCCAGGACACAGGGAATGGCTTCCCACTGCCAGAGGGCAGGGATGGATGGGATATTGGGAAGGAATTGTTCCCTGGCAGGGT